>VXAC01003558.1:87630-121601 GCA_013399225.1 Rhipidura dahli | reverse complement strand
CCCCGCCGGGGCCCCGCCCCTCCCCGGCCCCTCACAGGAAATGGCGGGAGCGGCCGGCGGCGAGTCCCGGTAAGGGACCTCTCAGGAGCATCCAGTCCGAGCCCTGGCCTTGCACAGCACACCCCAGCAACCCCCCTAGGTGCCTGAGAGCCTTGTTCGAGCGCTCCTGGAGCTCTGGTAGGCAGAGCTCCTTTTAATCAAACTGGCAGTTTAGTTGTAAAACTCCTTCTGCCTTTTCCTCAAGAAATCCCCCAATTCGCTTTGAACTGGAGCTTGAAATTACGATTTTCCAGCACTCTTCCTGGAGGAGATCCAGGCAGGTGCCACGCTGCTCACGAGGAAACAGAGTGAAAGAACATTCAGGCACAGCGTGCTGCTGTGTAATGGAGTTAAAGGCTTTTTAGATGCACATGATCATAATTTTAACGTGCATTGTAATGGCAAATAAAGTTAAGGTGGAGAATGATTTCACGGAGTCATTAAGGTTTGGAAGAGACATTTAAAATCAAATCCAACCATCCACCCAGCACTGCACTGCCACTGTAACCCTGAAAACACAAAACCACATCACCCAGTGCCAGGTCCAGACGTTTCTCTAACACCTTCAGGGACGGTGACTCCACCACCTTCCTGGGCAGCTCCTTCCAATGCCAGACGCCCATAACAGTGTTTTGGGCTTTTTTCTAATCTCTAATCTGAATTTCTCATTTCTGAGCTTGCAGCCATGTCCGCCAGTCCTCTCACTGTAGGCATGGCAGAAGAGACTAAATCATAGAAACATGGAATCAGTTAGGTTGGAAAAGCACTGGACACAGGAATTGACACAGCCACTCCTGTCCCTGTCTTGTCCTCATCCATGTCCCTCTTCCCATCCCTGGCTTCTCGTGGGCCTGTTTAGACTAGAGAGGACTGAGAGGAGATCTCATTAATGCATATAAATATCTCCAAGGCAGGTGCCAAGAGGATGATGACAGTTCCTTTTCAGTGGTACCCAGTGACAGGACGAGGAGCCATGGCCATAAACTAAAACACGAGAAGTTCCACCTCAACCTGAGGAAGAACTTCTTTCCATGGAGGGTGGCAGAGCCCTGGAGCAGCTGCCCAGGGAGATTGTGGAGCCTCCCTCTGTGGAGACATCCCAAACCCACCTGGACTTGTTCCTGTGTCACCTGCTCTGGATGACCCTGCCTTGGCACGGGGTTGGACTGGATGATCTCCAGAGATCCCTTCTGAATCTGGGATTCTGTGGAAACGAGCCCCAGGCTCAGCTGACCCTGTGGCTGCAGGGAAGCTGCTGGGCTAGCGGCCCAGGGAGGTCAGCCCGCGGTCAGGGGGGCAGGATGGCGCTTGCCAGCTAAGCAGGTTTTGTTCTCGGTGCAGAAAGAGTCGTTTTGTTAAAACACTTTGAAAAATTGGCACGTGCTTCCTCTCTGCCTGGCTGAGAAGAGCTTCCCAGTACTGCAGGGCTGCTGCACCAGGCTGAGCAAACACCCCGGGTCTGGCCTCTCACAGGGATGTACAGTGAGCAAAAGAGAGTGGGAACCTTTATCTGATACTGAGTTAAAAGGAGCAAAGACATTATTTTCAATGGCAACCCTCCATGTGAGGGGTAGAACAGCTTATAGGCTGAAGGACCTATAGTCCTTATAGGACTTACAGGCTTTCAGTCCAAGAACTGAAAATCCCACACTTCATTGAACCCAGCCTTCAGCACAGCTGTTCTTTTTGTCATTTGTTTAATAAATTAACTACCATCAGTTACACCATCGTAGTGCAAAGATTGCATTAAACATTTGTCTCTCCTTACATCTCTTGGCCTTTGATATCTGCTGAGCTTTCCTCTCAATGTTTTTCTGCTTTTTTACCAACTTTAATCATAACTTAGAAAAAGGAAGAAATAACAGGAAACTGCGAGGTGAGTTTAGAATAAGGAAATGCCACTTGGTTGCAGGTGGAAGGACCTTCAAAATCTGCAGTGAGCATAAGTGTTCACTCCTTAGAGGATGGTCCCACATGGAGATAAACTCCATGGGAATTATTGTACAGGGCCTTACCAAAGAAAAAAAAAAAGCATTTCTCATAGGAGAACGGGATGTGGTATAAAATTCTTACAGTGATCCACAGAGCACATCCTGGTGGACTTGGTACAGATGTGGCAGCCAGTCATTCCTGAGCTCTGATCTAAGTTTTAAAACTAAGTTTTAAGATATTTGACTCAACTGTCATCTCACCTCCCTAGCTCCAGAGGACTCCTGAGTTTTTCCAATTGGGTCGGTTAAGTGTTGGGGAGTCTTTGACCTCCCCATTCCTCTTCTCTTCGCATGGGGAGCTCTCCAAAACGCCTGGGTACTCCACTGCCCATGTCCTGGCTCTCAGCGTGCTGCACAGCGGGAGGGGCTGTTCCTGCCTTGGATGACAATGTTTCCTGGAGAGGCCTCAGCATCATCCAGGTCAGGTGTGAAGCCAGCTGCATCCTCCCAGGCTTCATCTCTAAGGCAGGGTGCATAAGGTCTTTCTCTGCTTGGCTTTTTTCCTTCCTCTTTGCCACTTCTTTCCTTAGCTTTCCTGGAAAGCCCAGGAATGACGGGAAACGAATGCTGCCCGTTTGCGCTCGCAGCTCTTCCCAGGAGGCTGCTGAGGAAGCTTCTCATTTTGAGTGCTTGTGCCCCACCAGGCAGCACAATGGACTCTGGAGATATTCCTTTAACCAGTGCCTTGCTGGAAGACCTGAGCTTAAGTCATGCCTCTCTCTATGCCACAGTTTTCACAATTTGTTTTTTTTTGGTAAACTGCTTTGAAATCTTCCTGGAAGGAACTGCGTGCTGAAACCGAGCCTCCACTTGCCCCTTGCTTCACTTGCGTTACCCCTTTCTTCCCCTCAGGGCCGTCCCCAGCTTCCTTACATAGAAAGGTGGCTTACTCACCACATGCCTTTTGTGTTGGATGATTCAACTTCTGATGTGTGAAGAAGGGGCAACCACGTAGGAAATGTGACCTTTAAAGGAAAGGGGGGGATTCCCTTGGCAGGGCTTTCCACAAGAGAAACTCTAAAGAACTGTGGGTGGGTCTGCTGAAAAGATCACAGCTTGTGGGGTTTCACGAGGAGACCAAAGGGACAAAATCCAGCTTTCAGCAGACCTTTCCCTGATCTGGTCACACTCAGTGTGAGAGGCTGGGAGGGATCTGAGGGTTCTGGAGAGCTCATGGGCATGCACTGTTGTCCTGTGATATGATGACCACAAGTGTGTTTCCACTATAGCATCATTTACCCACTGCGTGGGGTATGAACACCTATGGAAACTTGCAGCTACAGAAATACCACTGCATTTTCTGTACAAGGCAGGAGGCAAAGGGGGCTCTCCAGAGAATGTCTTTCTGCATTATCTGGGGGGCAGAAAGGCCAGGATGAACTTGGGGAGTCAGAAATATGGAAGGAGCCTGCACAGCTGCTGCCAGTGCTCTCCACCACTCTTCCTGCTGTTCAAGTCCCTCGTTTTCCTGACCAACAAATTCACACAAAAACCAGCCAGGCTGTGTCAAGGACTGGGGAATTCATTGCTTTCCACAAGTGTGGGTTTCGTGATTAGAAGCCCAGGAGTGTCTGCCCTAGACAAGCCTCTATAATCTGATTTAAATGTCTCGTGTTTCACGTGGCAGATCTGCCCAAGAGCATTAACTGCTGGGGTGGTTCACCTGGGCACAGGTGAAATCTCAGCTCATCCCCGACTGTGTGTTTGGTGCTGTGGGTCACTCACAGATGTTAACAAACCTGAATTTACCTTGGATGTCTTCTGTAGAAGTTAAACAAAGTAGCTTTATAATAGAGGAATATCCAAAAACTTCATCATAGCTTGTCACAAAAGACTAGAAAGAGGAAAAACCCCACACCTGACCCGTGAGGGGGTTTTTGGGGGATTGGAAGGATTTAAAATTACTGGGACCTTTGGAGCTCAGTGAGGCTGAAGAGTTCACACCTCAGCATGAGCTCCTCAGAGCTATTTCTCGTGCATCTCCTGTAAGACCATTTTATTTTTGAACTCGCTTAATGACCCAGATTTCAAATGTTTCTCCTGAATAAGACACCTGTAATCCTCAGTGGAACTGTTAAAGCCAGTATTTTGGCATGAAATGATAATTTTTATTCCATTAAGTTTGTGGGGCATAGGCAGTTGTTGGTAGTTGATCCTTTACTTAGCACCACACATGGAGTATTTCTGAGTCCTTCCAGCACCACTTGTGTAACAAACCTAATTGTTTTGTTTTAAACTGCAAATGGTTCACAGGAACCATTGGAAATTATAACAAGTTTTCCTGTTTCGCCTACCAACCCAAGAAAATGAGCTACGTCTTTTCATGTGCTCCTCACTCTGATATTATGACCCAATGAATTCCTTGCATGTACTCCTGCCAGTGTCTTTCTCTCTCAGAGGTGGAGGCACTTTTGTTCACTAGCATCATCAAAATGCCTGCACGCCTTTGCTTTCTCATACTTCCTGAGTTCACTCTGAACCCCCTTCTCCTGCCTTTTGCCTGCAGGACCATCTGTGCTACTGGAGTTTGTCACCCTTGGCATTTCAGAGGGGCACCAGGATCTGAGCTTGGTTTGGCTGAACCAAACAGCACCTCAGCCCCTGAATTATGCGACACTGCAAACATGGGGAACTCCTTCAGCTGATACTTTGAAGCATGAGACAGGATAACTTCAACACCAGTGTGGAATGACAGAGGTTGCTTATCATCTGCACGGAGCAGAGTGTCTGATCCAACAGCTGCCATGACTTACAGGGGAATTCCACATGGGAATGACTGAGCAGACACAGGGGAAAGGCCTTCCAAAGGCCTGGCTTGTCTGGATGCTGTGAAAGAGCAGAGCTAAAGATAAAACACTTCCACAAGGGCAGCAAAGCAATTGGGAAAGCAGCCTGTGCCTTCAGGGCATTACTTTTCATGGAAAAAGCTCTGCTCAGAGCTCAGAGCCAGCCTGCTCCCCTCAAATGTGAGAACCATGGATCCTAAATCCAGAGCGCTCACAAACACCGTGGTAGGGAAGGCACTGCCCTGAGAAACAGCTGCACACGTGTGGGGAACATGGGTGCTCTCCACATGACATGGAAAGATGGATGTGAGGTGTGTGATGTGCACATGGCTGGGGGTGTAAATGTGCCTGTGCAATCTGTTCCTGTGTCCTGGGCACGCAGGGAGGGTGCCAGCAGTGTTGGGTGGGATCAGCTCATGGGCAGCGAGCTGTGAGTGCCTGCTCAGGAGACGTCCAGGTGACACTCTGGGCACATTCAGGTGTGTGTGTTCTCTGGGGTGTGCAGGAAGGTATTCACACAAAGGGAAGTGCCTTTAGGCTGGCAAGAATTCCTGGGAATTCATCATCCGAGCCCTGGCACAATCAGATTCTGTGTGAGTGGGGACTCAGCCTCTCCTCCTGCCCAGCTGTGCTGGCAGCTAAGCTGGGAGCAGCAGAGGAAACTCTGCCACTTTCTGGAAGAACCAGGCACAATCTTGCTGGAGTTCTTGGTTTCCAGTGCTGCCAGTCAGGTACTGTTCCCTCCCTACCCCGTGTCATGAGTCAGTTCCACTGTGAGGAAGCACTCTAACCACGTGATCTTCCTCTGGTCACTGTTCATCACAGTTTTCCCACAAGATAAGGCCACCAGCTCCCCAAAGTGCCCATCTGGCTCCTACATCTGCAGCTGAGCTGTCCAAGGTTGGTGGCATGATGGGCAGGTGCCCAAAGCACTGCTCAGCCCTCACGCACAACACTCACTCACAACACCTTGGCCTTACTTTTACCTGACTCCGCAAATTCCAGAATGATCTTATGCCTTTATTTTCTCCATCACTTCAGCACATGCTGCCCCCCACTAGTCTGGCCCCTGGAGCCAGCTGGGATCTACAGGGCTCTGCAACAGGTCATGACCCAGAACTCTGGGGGATGAGGACGTCATTCCTTGGAGCCTACACACCCTGGGGAGCCATGGCCGAGCAGGATGCCGTAACCACAGATCGACCACCTGAAATGCCACCAGGGCTGCCCTGGGCACCACACCACCCCTCATGGACAATCGGCCTCCATCGGCTTCTGTCCCTGCCACATACCCAGGCCCAAGACCCAGGCCCGAGACTCTGGCCCGAGCCCTCTCAGTCCAGTAAAGTCCAGTCCAGTCCACATCCAACTGCAGTCCAGTCCAGTCCAGTCCAGTCCACACCATCCCAACCCCTCCGCACTCTCCCTCGAGCGCCCCCAGGCGGCGGTCCCACGCCTTCATGCAAATCAGCGCGGAGCGGCGGGTGCTGATTGGCTGCGGCGCGCAGCGGTGGCGCCGCCCCCGGCGGGTGTCGGTGTCCGCAGCCAGGTACGCCCGGCCGGGGCTGCTGTGCCGCCGCGCTCCGCTGTCACCGCGCACCGCTCCGCACCGCTCCGCACCGCCACCATGACCGTCACACGGCTGGACCAGGGCCAGCGCTACCGCCCGCGGATGGCTTTCCTGAAAAAGGTGAGGGCTCAGCAGCGCCGGGGACAGCCGAACCGTTATGGGCACATCGGCGCCGCGTCCGGGCGGGGCGATGCGATGCCCAGGGCAGCGTTGGTGGTGCTTCGGGTGATGTGTGTACACAGCATCCCCTTCGGCCACGGCTCCCTGGGGCACCTCTGGGCGTTTGGCAGCCCCTCCCCGGGAGTTTGGGGCCTTGACCTGTTGCAGAGCGCCGTGGATTCCAGCTGGCTCCGGGGGGCAAGCTGGAGGGGAAGCGTGTGCTGAAGTGATGGAGAAAATAGAACTGTGATATTGTTTATGTTTTGTAGCTTAGCCTCAGCTGAACGATTCTCCTGAAACGTTTTCTCCATCTCCCATTATTTTTCTTCAAAGTCCTTCAAAGCCGCATCCTTTCCCAGGGAAAATCCCATCATCTGCGGCACCAGGCCACTCAGTGTAGCACTGGTCCAGTTGGTCCAGCGTGTGTGTTCCCAGTGCTTTCAGCTGATGTCCACATTCAGAGGGTGTATAACAGCCAACTGTCTGCTCTCTGCCTCCTTCCAGTTTTTCAGAAACAAGCCTATTTGTGACACAGCGAAGCAGTAGGAGTGGGATGCCATATGCCCACACTTTTGTGTGTAATGTGTAATTTTGTAAAGCATTTGGTGGGCTTTTTCTGTAGCATTCATTCAAAGCATAGCCAGTTGTAGTGTAGCTGGTATGTGCAGATTTTAAAAAGCAGTGTGTTAAGCTAGCTTTCCTCCCACCCACCTCTCCTGAGTGTGGCTTATCCTGTTGAATGGAATTAACTGAATTTCCAGTGACAAGTACAGCCAGCAAGTTGCTGTTCGAATTGTAGTTAGCCTTCCTCAACGCCCACAACCTAAGGCTGATTCCAGGGGTAAACAGAGGGGAATTTGAGGATATTCAATGCTAAGGTATGAGCCTGGCAGTACATGCACTGTACTAACTACACCAGAGGAAGTAAAGAGGGTATTTTCTTTGGTGCTGTGTCTTGCAGGGTAAATTTGGCTGGGGAGCCCTGCCAAGGGAAATACTCTGGGCCAAATTCTGCACTGGGTAATACTCGGTGGAGTTGTGTGCGGGGGTGCAGAGAAGCTGTGTGCTTTGAGAAAACAACCGCCAGCAGCTGTGCTTCAGCTGCTCCGTGGGAGTGCAGCAGTCTCTGCAAAGTGCTCCGAGTTCCTCAGGTGGGAAGATCAGTCAAAACACAGCAAATCGCTGTTGCAGAGTGTGCACACTCACACTGTGAGCAGCCAGGAGGGCTGAGCACTTCAGTGCTTTGCAAGTCTAAGACCTGTTAGCAGAAGGAAGGGAAGGATGTTCCCGGTGGTCAGCGAAAGCCCTTGGCTCTTGTCGCCACTTTCATTCCTTCTCTGTTTTTTTGGAGAAGCTGTGTTTGGAGCCTCAGCTGTTCCACGGCAGTGTGGTCTGTGTGCAGACAGCCATGTCCTCAGAGCTGCCGGGGAACACCAAGCATCTTTACTGGTTGCCCATGGCAGGAGCTGAGGATGCTCAGCACACACCCAGCGAGCACCGTGCAGGCTTAGACCCATGAGGAGCTAAAATCCTAGAAAGAAGCTTTGTTAATTGCTTAAGCCTGTGCTCACGCTTTGCCACCAGCTGACACACGCTGTGCCTGAGCTGCTCCAGGGAGGGATTCCAGCTGCAGGGAGGGATTCCTGCCATGCTCTCAGCCTGTGGGCCCCGTGTGCCTTTGCAGCTGCCGTGCACCTCCCTGTGCTGCCTCCCTGTGACCACAGCAGCAATGCTGCCCTGGGGCACGGGGAGAGGACAGGGGGCCTGGTCCCCAGTGCCCTGGTCTTGCTGTGAGGCTGCTCTGAACCACTCGGGCTGGATGTGGAGCTTGGTCTTTGTGGCTGAACTATGAGGGGATCAGAGACCCCCAAGGCCCTGTAACACCTGCTCATCATGCTAGCACTTAGGTTGTTCTATTCTATTTTTCCCCCCTTCTGAACCATCTTGGCTGGAAGAAGAATGGCCCAAAAGTCTGTTGGGATAGTGAGCAAGCCTCTGAAATGCATTTTGGCTGGATGCACTTGGCTGGATGCTTCGAGAGCTTGAATGAACCCAAGCTCTTGGTGCCTGTGCCTGCTCTGGAAGCCAGATCTGGCTCTGCTGGGCCTCTCCAGGAGCCGCTGGGCTGGGTATTTTCCCTTGCTGTGCTACATGAGCTGCACCATGACTCACACCCTGTGGGTAGGGCTGATGGATGCCTTCTTCTTCTGCCTCCTCCTCACTCTGGTCCCTGGTGGCTTCTCCCAAGCTGTGCAGCAACCAGGGAGGGACCATCCCAGGATCTACAGTGTTGCTGGGGGCTTTTCCAGCCTGGCTTTGCTTCTCCAGACTTAGGCTTTCCAGCAGCTGCTGGCCCTCATCTTCCTGGGCATTTCCCGAGGTGTGTGAGCACCAGAATTGTGTTTTTGCTGGAATCCTGCTGACTTCCACTCTCTGTTTTAGTGAGGTCCTGGATACGGCTGAAGCTGAGCCTTAGGCCAAGCTCAGCCTCATCCCATGCTCCCTTTCCCTGTTCCAGGCTGGGACATGCCAGTGCTGCATCTTTCTTTGGAAAAAATCCCCTCCAGACTGGGAAGAGCCCTGCCCTCCCCACTCACAGTTTTACTTCCTTCAGCTGAGGGATCACTCAGTGGGAATGTACCACTTCCCCTCAGCTTTAATTAAGAAAAAGCAGGAAGTTTTAGGTGGGTAATGTTAACAATGGATTTTTTTCATTTCTTCTTTTTTTCTGATCATCCATCAATGTGCAAAGCAAGGTTGGTAGTTGTAGACCTAGAAAACAATTGAATGACCCTTCAGAGGCCTCAGATGGGATAAGGACTATACTGTTACCTTGGAAATCAGAGCAGGTAGGGCTGATCCTTGCAAGCAGCAGCAGAACCAGGCAAATATTTATGATGGAGAAAGCAGCAGATGTTTCATTATAGCACCAGGAGTGTGCACTCGGCTGGGAACTGGAAATTCCTGCTGGGAAAATTGATCTTTCTTCTGTCTGAGGGAAAGGTGCCTCTGTCTGGGTTGATGCTGGGAAGGGCTGATCTCCTCACCTTGTGGTAGCGTTTTGCTGTTGCCTTTCTGAGTCTCAGTACCTGGAGCTTGTGATGGTTTTTCTTACTTGACAGGAGCTGGGGTTCTGCTTTGCACTCAGTGAACTCTGTGCAGTCAGGTGGGGGACAGACAGTTTTCCTGTTGTCTCCTGAGTGGCTTTCAGGGCGAGTTCACCTCCAGGCAGAGATTCCAGCCGATCTGAAGGGAAATGTCCATGGGGCTCGTGCCCTGTGGTGTCTCTGTGCGTGAGGTGAGCTCGCCCCGGAGCCTGGCTCCTTTGGCAGTGTTGATATTTACCTCAGTGTGCATCTCCACCCACCAACCAGTGTCAGGAAGTGGCTTCTGGCTCTGCAAAATTCAAACCAGACAGCTCTTTCCTGGCTGAAAGCGTGACAAAATGTTCTAGGGCCCTTAGCAAAGCAAGGAAGTGTTCCTGCTGTGTCTGAAGCAGCCCTCCTGGCCTCCCCCTGGCAGGCTGCTGCTGATAGCAACTCCTGATCCCTGTAATCCAGTGTTCCCCTGGGAGAAGAGACAGAGACAGGCAGAGTTTTGATCAGCAAGGTGGATGGTTTGCAGCCAGAGCAGCAGGCACCCCCCAAGAGCAGCTCCTTGCTCTTTAATCCATTTGTCATTTCTCAGGTGACAAGAGGCAGAGCATGAACATGACAGGAGTTGAGGAGTTGCTGGTTAAAGGAAGGGACCATGCTGTGCTGGGGGGTTTCTGAGCCAATTCCCTGCTCTCAGCTGGTTGAAGTGGTCTCTGGAGCCCACCTGGAGACCAGCAGCCCCGTGCTGGAGCAGGATGTGCTGTGCTGCCTGCCTGGAACAAGTCCTGCCTGAGCCTGGTGGGATGCTGGAGGGATGTGCCAGGTGGTCACGGCACTGGCAGGGGGATGAGCAGGGCTGTGTCTGCCCCCAGGAGCTCTGTTCTCTCTGGAGGGACTGTGCAGTTACAGACAGTGACTTCCTGAGATACCTGGGGTTGCTTGGAATCCCAGTTTCCTAAATGAGTGCCCTGCCTGCTGGACCCTCCTGCCCCACCTCACCTTGAACTTTCTGAGGCTGAAATTGTGGGTTCGCTTGAAATACCTAAAAAATGTCTTCATATTCCATCACTTTGGGGCTGGTTTTGCCATTTGAAAATATTTCATAAGTACTTATACAAATATTTATGTTAAATTTTACCAGGCTTCTCCATTTTAGCATTAATTTGTCACTGCCTTTAAAAGCAGTTGAAAATCCAGTTTTACTGACAAGCCCAGATTGTATCCTGTCACTACAGCTTAAATCCTCACTGCACTTGGCAAGACTTAGGACCAAAGTCACTGTGGTGCCTGTGAAGACAATACCCTTCATTATGCGTGCGTGTCATCAAGTCACACTCGTTAAATCCTCTACTCCCAGTTAAAAAGCTACAGCCTCACCCAAAATAAATGTGTGGAGAGACCAAATTGGTCCTGTTGGACCAGTTTTGATTTAATATCACTGGAAGCAGAAGACAAAAAGAAGAGCATCTTCCCCAAAGCTCTCCTGGCACTCAGATAACCAAAATCGAGGAGAGGGGTGTGCCCCAACTCCATTCATCTGAGCACAGATCCCAGGTGAAAGCTTTGTGCTTTTGGAATGGTGCTGGTAGGAAGGGAAATAAAGAAGAGAAAAATACCTTTGAAAATCTTTATCTTAAAAAAAAAAATGAAGATAATTGGGAACCAGAAAAAAAATAAGTCTGTCCCTGAGTGTGAGACTCATCCTCTGTTAAAAATGAGTCACCAGGATCCCTGAGGAATCCCAGGCAGGAGATGCTGCTGGATAGGAGGATGTCTCTGTCCCATCCCTGGAGGGGCTGAGCTTTGCTGGCCGTGGGCTGAGGCCCTGGTGGGCGAGTGCAGCCATGCCCAGCAGTGGTCAGAGAGCCCCTCACACACCTCCTTGTGCCCCTCCTAACAGAAGCACGGATTTTATTCCCTCCCCATTTTTCTTTCTGAGTTCCCCAGCAAACAGCCCACTGAGCCAGAGAGGAACCTTTATGGGTAGCAGGGATTTTATTTATTTATCTATTTTTCCTTAGCTCAGCTCTCATGGAGGGGTGTCCCTCCTGTCCTAACCCTGGTTCTCTGTGTGTGTGTGTTTAGTGGCAGTGACCCTGTGAGCTGCCATGAGCTGGAGGTGGCACCCCTGGTGCCAGGGGGAGGTTCAGACAGGGCTGTGGCCACTGCATCCATTCCGGTGGCACACCAGTGTGCCCACCCCTCTGGAATGCTGCCTGAAGCTGTGGTGGTCCCAGGGCTCCCTCCTGAAATCCATCCCATCCCCTTCTCTGCTTTGCAGATCGAAACACTCATGATGGAGATGCAGAACCCAGACACGGGTGTCAAGACCCAGACCCAGACGGTGATGATCGCCAACATCCCCCACGCTGTGACAGGTAAGAGCTCCCCTGAGGGCAGGACTGGGGAAAAGCAGGGAAAAGCTGTGTGTGGACCCCAGTGCCTGGCTGCATGCTGGAGCTCTGTTCCAAATAAATATCTGCTGTACATCATTTGAAATGTACCTGCTCCCTTTATCTCGTTCTCACTCATGTCTCATTTCATTCCTACTCTTTGGATCAGACACAAAGGTTGATCCCCAGGCACTTTCAGCTGTCTCATGGGGGTTAACTCAAGTGACCTCGCCTTCTCTTAGCACAGAGGTGAGGACATACTGCAGCCTCCAGACCTCTCATACTCCCAGGGAGGCTGGATCACAAATAAAGATAAATATTAAAATCCAATTAAAACAAGTAGCCTGGAGGCAGACTGAAAGATGGTACTTCAGAAATGAGCAATAAACAATTAGTCTCCCTTTTAATGTTTGCTGCTAGTAATAATTCTTCTTGAGTAGGCAGGAAAAGAACAAAATATTCAACCCACTTCTCTGCCTGTAAATGACAGCTTCTCCTCCTTCAAGGAGGCTGAAGGAGCAGCAGAGTTGTGCTGTGTCATGTACAGTGTCACAGGCAGCTCTTATCACAGCCTCCTTGTGCCTGCTACTCCTTTCACCAGGCACTATCAGTCCCTCTGCTTCCCTGTTCTCCAAGCCTCCACAAAAGCTCCTATGAGGAATCCTCTGCTATAAATATTCACACATACTCCATACCCAAGTTTCCTCCTCCTGCTTGGCTCTTTCTTCAGCACTTTGAAAATTCAGAACAAAAGCTCCCACTGAAACCGGTGAGTTTGCTCCAGGCAAGTGAGGAGACTTTCCCCACTGTGTTTGCAAAGCCTCCTAGGCCCAGTGTGTTGTTTGCCCCAATTTTTTATAAAAATGAAGTTGCAGAGGCACTAAAGTCACTTGCCCACGGGAAGAGCTAGTCAGTGAGAGGGTCAGGAGAATGTGGATGCATCCGAAGCCTGCTCTCAGCAGCACCCTCATGCACTGCAGTGTAAACCACATCCTGGCTTACACAGCTATTATGCAGCTGAGCTGGGTGGAGGCTTTGCCTGTACAAAGGAGCTGGCCTTGCCACCCAGAGCACACAGGGAATAGTTAAGGCAGCACAAGGAGGAGATTCCCTGTGCTGAAGATGATAGTGCAGGTGAACGAGAACTTCTCTTGATGTCTGCCCAACCTAAAATCCCACTTCCTAAAAGTCCATGGTTGTCTGAGGTGTTGGCACTCACCCTCATTGTGTGCTGTCTGCTTTACTCTGGTTCCTTAACCAGAATTGCTGCAAGTTCCCTCTTGCACAAGTCATACATTCTAGTCCACCTCTGAGAGCCAAGTGACTTCCACTCCCCCTGTGTGCTGGTCATCCCTCTCCAAATTGATATTTTTAGTGCTGCATGGATACTGATTGGCTTCTGGGTGTTGCAAAAGAGACTGATTCATGTTTGATGAGGGTGTGGTGAGAACATTGGAGAAGGGGACACAGATGCTTTGGAGAGAGCCTGGCTCTGCCTGTGCAGGAAGCTAACTAGTTAAATTCAGTGAAAGTCAGTAAAATGGCTCACAAATAAATCTCGATGTTAAATGTGCACCTTTGGGGGAAAGTGCTTACACAGGGAGCTGTCTAGAAATGAGTGATGAGATAATCCTTTAATTTCATCTATTTCAGGAAGCAGGCAGTAGGATAAGAGCTCTGAGCCCCTATTAGAAAGTTAAGTCATCACTGCAATGTCAAGAAAGGTCAACACCTCAGTCTGCAGTCCTAGGGGAGGTTTGGAGGGAAAGGCCAGTAACTGTTCAGGGAACAAGTACATTTTTGCCCTCTTTACATGGAAGGAGGTTCATGGAATTTGGCCCCCAGAATGTAAAACTGAAGCTGCTGGAGGTTTATGCTGCCTATGGGTACAACTGCTCAGTCCAGCAAAAGAACTGCAAGAGATAAAATGTGTGTGAGTGCAGAAATCTTGTTTCCCTTTGATAAATCCTGCAACCACTGCAGCTTAGATCTGAGATTTGGGCATCCCTTCTGTCCACTGAAGGACTCTCAGAAGACCAGTCACTGGTCTACAAAATGGAGACAGGGCTGTGCTCCATGAATCTGGAGGTTCTTTGCAGTGAATCCTTCAAGGCAAGGTGGAGCAAAACTTCCCCTTCCCTGGGTGTGAAAGGTGTTGCATTCCTTAAGCCCTTCCTAAGCCACTGCTGAGGGTTTAGGTGGTGCTCAGGCCACGTGAGCTGGTGCACACACACACTCTGTGCCACCCCAAGGTCACTGCCTGCCTCAGGCTCCCTCTGCCAGGGCTGGATGCTTTGGGGGGTGCCAGCGTGGCCAGAGGGAGCCCAGCAGTTTGTTTTTAGCTGTGCCTCCTTGCCCGGGGCATTTAAAGTACATTTGCAAAGAAAGGGGGCTGTGCCCTTGGTGGGATCCTGAGCACAGCCAGGGGTGAGGACTGGAGAGGTCTTGTTCCCACCCATGGGTTTGGGCACACTCCTGATTCCAACACCTGACCTTTGCTTTGCTTTGCTTTGCAGGTAATGATATAATGCAGTGGATTCTTCAGCGCTTGCAGATCACTGCGGAAGGTGGGTGAAAGTGTAAAAATTGAGGCTTCTCCAGAGGCAAAACCTTTTAGTTGCATTCTCCCCTGCATAGGAGCTCACTTTTAATTCCAGTGAAGTGTTTCTGTGCAATCAAAACATCTGCATTCTCTGTTTTCAGAGGCACTGCACCTGGGAGACCTGTTTGTCAAATATGGGTATATCTACCCTCTTCAAGAGCCAAAGAACCTCACCCTTAAGGCAGACGGCAGCCTCTACAGGTTTCAAGTGAGTTGCAGCTCCTCTAAGCTGTTGTGAAGGAGTTCAGCACTAGTTTTTATTGAAAACAGGCAGCTGGGGCAGTTCCCAGAAGCTGTGTAGCTGTGTGGGAGGAAGGGGAAGACTCAGAGAAGTCTGCACAGAGAGGACTCAGATTGGAGTTTACAGGGAGGCTGTGATAGTGACTTCAGTGAAATTGGTGTACCTGTTCAACTTAAAAATAGCTGTGCTTTCCTCCAAAGGAGTGTTCCTTTCCAGGTCTGAAAATAGCAAATGGAGTTGCTGGCTGGAAATAGAACAATGTGGGGGCACTGAAAAATGAATATACAAAAAGCAGAGTAGTAACAGGATGTTATCGAGGCTCGTGGTTGGGCTGTTTCCACTCCATGGGAAATCAGGATACCTTCACTGGCACTTGGAGTGAGGAGTTCACGAGTTCTGGGCCTTTGTGCACTAACAAGAGGCTCCTTTCCTTGCAGACCCCCTACTTCTGGCCAGTGCAGAGCTGGGCTGCTGATGACACAGACTATGGTGAGTGGTGGCCCTGCAGGTGTCCAGGGTGTGGGTTTGTCACACAGTCCTGCACCACACCTGCTCTTCGTGTTCTTGTGCTGTGTCTCCACTTGCAATGACCAAAAACTGGCATTTTTTTTTCATGCTGTTTTGTGAATAATTCTCAGTAATGGTGAGCTGAGGGTGTGACCATCTTGTGGTGGCCTTGATGAGGGAAAGTGCTTAAGCTCTTATGTTCCACCAAGATCCATTACACAGGAGCACATCTGAATTACCTTGTTGGGGAGGGAAGACTTTAAACACGAGATTAGATTTCCCTGAGTAGTTAAGTGTGTTCCTGGAGCTGAGCCCAAGGCTGTCTTCCTGGAGGTTTGGATCAAGCCCTGCATTCAGAGATGGTTCTTTCTTTATAGAAAGCACAGTGACTTCCAATATCTCCTGATGGCTCTTTCCATATAAATCTCTTGTTGGCTTTCTGATGCTTTTTGTTGTAGAGCTGGTCATGAAACTTGGGCTGATCAGCTGGGTTTGCTCCTGTGGGCTGTGCAGTTCACAGACTGATTTGTCCATGCTCAGGTTGTCCTCTGAGGCTTTTACCTGCATTATGCTGTAGATCTTCTGAGGAAATAGAAAAACCCATTTCAGATTGGAATGATTTTATTAGAGATTGAGCAAAAAACACTGGTCTGTGCTCAGAAAACTTGGAGGTTGAGCTCTGAGGAACCTCAACACCTCTGAAAGGTTTGGTCCAGTGCCCCTTGAGCCTGGCTGAGTTCCCAAGGGAAGGGTGGCTGCTGGCAGAAGGCACATGCTGCCTGTTCTGCCTGCCTGCTCCCAGTCACACACCAAAAGCACCAAGTCCTTTTCTCTTCACTGAGCTGTTGTGAGCCTGGAGCTCATGCCTGGGAAGATACTGCAGCAGACAAAGGCTCCTGTGTTTGTCATGTGGGTAAATTTATCATTTTTTTTGGACTTGTTGGTCTAACTATAACTGACTGCTAATTTGCTTCTACCTCCACAGCAATTTATCTAGCAAAGAAGAACATTAAAAGGAAAGGGATTTTGGAAGAATATGAAAAGGTGAGGACACACTGCACTTGTTCCATTACAAGACCCTCATTTGCTACAACTTTAGCCCTTTGTTGCTAATGAGTGGAGCACAGCAAAAAATCACCTCTTCAGTTGCCAGGTGTTACTCCAGCAGTATCAAAAGCCAACATTTTGCAAGTGAAAAAAAGACCAGTACAGAAAACTACTGTTAAGTCAATTATAATTTTAGCAGGGGTAATTGCTCTCCTTGCAATGGTATTTTTGAACTGTTGCAATTCTTGTAATTACGTTCAGAACAATCCAGATTTCTTGGCTCAGTTGTCAGCCTGGCCTTGTTGAACTATGGAGAGTCAAGAAAACCCCAGCATGGGAGTGCCCTGTTCAGAATTTTCACACTAACTGCTTTTTTATTTTTATTCCAGGAACATTACAACATGCTCAATCAAAAAATAAACTACAAGTGGGATTTTGTTATTATGCAGGCCAAGGAGCAGTATAAGTGAGTTGACTTGCATTCCCTTGTTTGCATCACTGGGGAGGGTGTGAGGAGCAGAGCTTGGCTGTCTGAGTACACAGTTAAATCACACATCAAAAATACCAACTGCAGCTCTGAAAAGGCTTGGAGGGGAGGTTTAGATTCTGCACTTGATGTGGTTCCATGAAGAAGCTGGGTTCTGATGCTGCAAGCCCTCATTAGAGACAACTTCATTTAGTTCAGTGTTCTCCATGAGTATTTGTGGGTCAGGAACTGGACTTGGGGCCTGTTGTTGGTCTGGGTCAGGAGTTCCTTGCACATCTGCAGTAGCCTGAATCAAGAAGCAGTAAATGATCCTATCAGGGACCTCTGGAGCAAACTGTGAAGGGCACACTTAGGCACCCAGCTAAAATGACTTGATTTTACGAGCTGAAACCTTCAAATTCCCAGGAAAGTTGGTGAACATGAGATGAGATTACTCCTTGAGAGATCTTTCCTACTTCTGTGGACTCCTCTTACCTTCTTTTACCTCCTGGCACGGCAGGCGGTGCCTCTGCTGCTCAGCAGCCTCTCTGTCTCCCCCGGGCTGGCAGCCAAGTCCTCGGAACACAGCTCATCAGATAACTGTCTCATTAAACACGAGACTGTTGTTCTTGTAAATTGAGGTCAGACTTGGGCTAAGAGATGCCAAATGCAGTTTCAAAGTTAGATACTGAGCCTGTGTCTGAACCAGTCGATTAAACTCGTCTGAGGCTGCTTGATGGTGATGCTGGGGCAGACTGGTGCAGAGCATCCACCCTGCTGACCACAGCAGTGAGGCCACATGCAAACAGCCTGTTGGGGATGCTGCCATCCCCATGCTAAGTCCCAAATTGTGCTCAGGACTTTTCTGGGAAAGAATTAGTTGGTCCAAGCCCAAACCATGCTAGTGCCTCTTCTGTTTAATTGTGGAGGTGATTTGGGTTGTAGTGCCTGGGAACACTCCTCAGAACCATTTCCAAGAAGTTTCTCTGAGAAATGGCCCTGCTTTACTGTGAGACAGGGATGAGATGTGTCCAAGATGTATCTCTGGGTGGCACTCCTTGCATTCTGCCCGGGGACATCGGAGAGGGATGAATGTGAAGCAGCAGGACTGAGGGCAAGTCAGCAGAAAGCTGACAGAGGGCTGTGTGCCTAATCAAAAGAGGATGTGTCTGCTCCCAGCTCAGCTCAGGAAGATGATGATTTCTCAAAAGCCAGAGTCATGTGTGGCCATGTGAAGATGATGTGCAGCCCAGAATTAGCCGGGGCAGGATGTGGTCAGGAGGAGGCATCGGAGCACCGCGCGCTGAGGCCGGGACCCACAGGGCACGGGGGGCTGGAGGGTGCCCTGCTTCTCATCCCACTGATTTCAGCAGGGCCAAATTCATGAATTCCCCTGTTCTTGGCTTTGCAGGGCAGGGAAGGAGCGGAAGAAGGAGGACAGGTACACCCTGGACTGCCAGGAGAGAGCCTACTGGCTTGTGAACAGAACCCCTGTGAGTAGAGGGTGACAGGGTGACTTCAGTGACTCGGTGGTGCCCTCCCTGCAGCCACCTGGGCCAAGCTCCCATGTGGAAAGGGCACAGCCTCTGGGCTGTGTGCCAGGGAAGGGTCAGCCCAGGCCTGCCCTGAGTCCCCACCACCTTTCCTTGGTTGCTCTCAAAGGCACAGGGGAGGGATGTCCGCTTGCAGCACCCGTGCTCAAAGTGGGGCATTCCCAAATGTGGGAGTCAGAGCTTCCCAAGGCACTGCTGGCTGGGAGCTGCCAGCAGTGGGGGCCTGGGGGTCTCCTCCTGCAGCTGTGTGATCCACAGACTTTAAACCAAATGAGTTCCAAAGCTTTGCTGTTTCCTCTTCACCACAGCCGGGCATGCTGGACGTCCTCGAGTACGGAATAGACCGTGTCACAGACCCCAATGAAAACAAGGTAAACCAGGTGAGACAGGGTTGAATTTTTTCCATGCCTACTGGATTTGTTTGGGAGGACCCAGACAACGTCCCTGGGATTGTCATTTTTTGGGCACTGCAGGCTGAGCGTGTCAGCTCAGTTCTGACAGCTGAGCAGGCCAGAGGTTGAAGCTCTCTCACCAGGGAGGTGAGGCCCTCAAAATAGGCTCTGACAGCTTCTTCTGGCTTGAAAATACTTTGTCAGCTTTCTTGCCATGCCAGTTAGTGTGAGTGCTTGGCTGCAGGACATGTTTTCTCTGCTAGTGAAAGTGACTTAAGGAATCCTCTATCTCCAGGTGCTTGTTGCTGCCTTTTTTTTAGTGCTGAATGAACTGTTTGGGGTTGTGGGGTGTAAAGGGCCAGTGCAAGGATCCGGCTTTAAAATAAAATGACAGAATATCTCCCAAAGGCTAATTAATGTGCGGTAAGGAGATGAAGGAGTTGGTGTGGTGGGTAGGAGACACAAAATGTTGCCAAAAAATTGCATATTTTAGACCATAAAGAAACAGAATCAGCAAACTGAGACCATGAGGGCTGTAACTGGGTGAACTGGTGCAGGGTCTACAATGACACAGATCCAGTCAGTGCATGAGGAGCTGGAGCTGCTGTTCCCTTTCTACACCTCTGAGATGATCCTGTCTTTGTGCACTTAACAGTGTTCATTTGGAAGCAAAGTCAGGTTGTCTCTCAGCAATTAAATGCAAATGTTACTGCCATCACACTCACAATATTTCCACAACTTCCCAGTTTTGTAACAGCCTTTAAACATCTCAGCAGCCAGAGCAGGATAATTGCTTTGGCCAGCTGTGTTCTGTTGCTATAGAGACTGAAAAGGAACAAAGTGTAGGGTTGGGGTGTATTTTATTTTTTTCTTGCTGTAAGTAGCAGCTGCTGAAAGCCCTTTTTTTTTTCTTTTTCCTTTTTAAGAGTAAAGAAGTAGTGGAAGGGGAGAGGGATAGAAAGAGGAGTAAGCCAACTTCTCGCCCACAGTTTTACAGCTGACATGGAAGGGATTTTAGGTTTGCAAACAGTCTGAAAAGCTGTATCCATCTGCCAGCTGCTTGCTAGCACAGGGGAAGGGAGCTGGGGCTTCTCTGCCCAGTCCCACCCTGGCCATAAGAGACATGGTCAGCTCCCCACACCAGGGGAGGCTCCAAGGAGGGCAAAAGCTCAGGGGCACCAGCTTTGGGCTCCTTCCTTGCCCTTCTCCTTTGAGCTCTGTGCCTCCTCTCTGGAGGCTGAGCAAACAGGTAGCTGGGAATGAGCGGATAGCCCAGCTCTTGTAGGAGCTGGTGGCCTCAGCTGTGTGGATCAGATCCAAACACAGGCTCTGGAGCAGGTCCTGGCTGGCTCCCAGCTGGGCTCTGCAGCCCCCGTGCCCCGGGAGCTCACAGCTGGTGCCAGCGGGGTGTGAGCAGGCCAGGCAGGGTGTCCCAGTGCCATGGGCTGTCTCGGGGGTGTCAGAGGATGTGGAACAGCTCCTGGCACTTGCCTGAGACAGACTGAGGCCTTTCACTAATTTCCATCTTGATGGGAAGCCCGCAGGGCCGGGGAGCTGATCCGCAGTAATTGCAATAAGTCACTCGTTAAGGGCATTGCAAAATTAATCTCATTATGAGAAATTACTCTTTTGTTCCAAATGGGATTTCTTTCCAAAGGAGGCAGAGTGGGTGGGTGGTGCAGGGCACTCTGGCACTGCTGCAGTCAGCAGTGGGGGTAAGGGTGGGAGGCGTGGTGGGCACAGCTGGCAGTGCTCAGTGGGGCATGGAGAGTGCTCAGGGCCACTTGTAGCAGCAGTGAACTGGGAACTGGTTGTGGGAGCACTGTGGGAGAAAGGGAAATGAAATCATGAGCAGCTCTGGGGTGAAATAGCTGAGATTCCTGCCAGTAACTGCTGATGGGGGAACTGGAAGGGGCTGAGCACAGGCAGCACCTGCAGCTTCCCAGGGTGTTCAGCAGTGTGCTCCCCTTGGGTTTGGCTGCAGCTCGGTGTGTGCCACTGCTCAGAGATGCTCAGCCCCTTTCCTGGGGGAGCCTCGGCAAATCCCCTCCTCACCTGAACACCCCAGCAAAACCCCCTTGGTTTTCCAGCACCAGCTGCCCACCACACTGACCCCCACACAGACTGTGGCAGGAAGGGATCCTTGGTGTGGGGTGCACTTAAAAAAAACAAATCTTCCCTTGTGGGTGGGTTTTTCTTCACCCACATATAAATTTTCCTGTTGTGATGGCATTTTAATTGATACCTTTCCATCTCTATATAACATTTAACTCACTGTGTTCTCTTTCTCCTTCCCACAGCTGTTTGTCTCCTGTGTGTGTGGTGTGCTGCCATCCTCTCAGACCCCTCTAGAAGACAAAACCACTTTCCTGCCACGTGAGCTGCCTTCAAGCCCCTGGGCCAGCACCCACTTCTCCTTCCCCACTGTACCAGGCCTGTCTGAGGCCCCACTTGACAAAAAAGTGGAAGAAAACAGGGATTTTTGAAAACCATCTGATGATTTTAATGTGTTGAAATCAATGCTCTAGCCACACTTGAGTTCCATCAAATGGAACCCTTCAGCTGGCACTTGTAAATCTGATCAGGCCTGGTTTATATCTCAGATTCCCCAGGGAAACAGTGAGCTCCTGTAGTGTAGGAGGCAGCTGGCCTGGAGCAGAAACCCAGGTCTCTAAACAGGACACTTTGGGACAGAAAATACAATAAATTTCTCTGTGCAAGCAGGTGATTTCTGTCTCCCTTCCATTTCTGCAGTCTGTCTGAAACAATGGCACTGTGGAAATGAGGGGAAGGAATGGTGTCTGCATGGAAGGTGACCTGGAATCAGGAGTGCACCTGAGAGCAGAGAAGGGTGAAAAGCTGTTCCTCAGTTCCTCCATCATTTATAAGGGTGTCCCAGGAGCTTGTGAATCAGCAGGGGAGGTTGTACAGCCCTGTTAGCAATGACCCTGCTGTCCCAGAGCTTTTTCTCTCCCTTGATGTGTCAGTCCTTTCCCCCCCTCACACAGGAGGGTGCTGGGTTCTGCTGCCCTGTCTGTCCCTGCTGGGATGCTCTGTGCTGCTCCCTCAGAGCTGGTTGTGGTATTTCCTGCAGGAAAACCTTCCTCCCCTCACAACATCACCGTGAGGGTTTATTTTTGGTGTCCCACTGGCCGGGCTGTGTGTGGGTCAGGGTCAGGGCTGGCTCTGTGGTGGTGCTGTAGGGATTGGGCTCATCTGCTGTGTCTGGCTCCTGCTGCTGCAATGGTGAGTGGGCCTCTCAAAACCGAGTGGCAGCAAAATGTGCTTGTTTTCCTGCCATGTAGGGAAGAGTTTCTCCCTCCTGAGCAGGACTGGTGGTGATGGTTCAAGTGCAAGTGCAGATCAGTGACCCCACGATGGTCTCATCACAAAGCAGCCCTGGGAGAGCATCCTGCCCTTCCCAAAACAGGGGCAGCTCAGGGTTTGGGGTCTCTGGGGAGGTGAGGGGATAGCAGAGCTGCCTGTGGCATTCAGTAGCAGATGCTTCACCCCTCATCCCTCACAAACTGCACTGCACCAAGGCACTCTGCAGACCCCTGCCTGCCACAGGGTTCATTTGACAGAATAATTTTGGGATGCAGGTCTTGACTGAAACAGGAGCTGAGGGAACTGAAACCCTGCCTGAGCCTTTAAAAGCTTGCTGGGAGCATCCCAGACTTAGCCTGTCTTTCCTTCTCCCTTCTCCAGTTCGTTCCACACAAAGTAACTGTGCTTCAAAGGAAGCTGTGTGAATAAACACCCTGCAGTTAATTTCTTGCCTTCAATTGCCTGCTCATTTGTGGATGACATGTAACATAGTCTGAGTTATTCAAATCACAACGTAAACACCCTTTGCACAGCAGATACTGCTTCTGAGGCTTTTAATTGTGGTGTTTATATTTTGCAATGTGTTGGTTCCTGTCTCCTTTAGCTAATATTGAATGATCTAATCTGTGTCTCGTAAATGAATCTATTTTAGCTCCATTAGAATAACCCCTTAATTGAAGGCATACAGGCAGCCTGTGATGGGAGAAGCAATGCTAAAGAGTAAATACAGCTAATGGGACAATTTACCGTGTGGGGATGCTCTTAGCTTTGATGATACCCTGATTAGCTCAGCTGCTGTGTTTGATTTTAATTGTAATCAGAATTAATTGGAGAGCGCTGCACAACGGCAGCCCTGCAACGGTGTTTCCATGTCTCAGAGAAAAAAAGCAACTATAAGCACCCATCCCCATTTAATCCAGATTTTTTTTTTTTTTAATTTATTTTACAGAAAAGCACCATGGAATTTTTTAGGAGAGAGGTAAGTGGGGCTGCCCTCACTTCTGGGTGTTCATCCTGTATGAGCTGCTTACAGCAGTGTGGCTGTGCAGAGGGCTCTGAGAAGCAGAGTCCCTGCCCCATGGAGCTTTTATCAGTGTAATTTCAGGACATTCTCCCCTGCTGCAGGCAGCCAGCAGCTCTCCCAGTGACGGGAAGGCTGAGGCAAGGACAGACACCAGGGCTGAAATCCAATAGATCAGAACGAGTGGTGGGGAAATCACAGCGGCGCCAGCGCAGAGACAGCCAAGAATCAATGATAATTACATGCTAAATCATCCAGAGCATTTGTAGGTGCTGAGGATGGTAGCTATTATTCAATTTCTATATAACATGGGGAGTGCTTTTTAATTACTTGCACATTGCAAAGTGCACTTCTGATGTTTGCAGTAAGCTCAGTGAAAACAGACATTCCACTGAGACAATTCAGGGATTCTCTGGTTCCTTGGATATCCAATAATTAGGAAAGAAGCAGTCCCTGCTGTAGTTAGCCTCACTATCTGGGAAAGAACCTGTTTGAGGTGCAGATAGGCCTTATCTTCCAACCTCTGTGCTTCTAACCGTGGCCATGTCTGATCCCCCTCAGATCATGTACTATCAGCAGGCCATCCTGAAGACCAGAGTGAAATCTTCTGTCTCTCTTGGAGGGTAAGTCCTGATTTCCTTCTGTCCACACATTAATTAGTCATCAGTGCTTATCTCCTAATGAGCTGATGAAGCTGTCTGCTCTGGCAGCTGGTGACTCAGCCAGGGAATCCGTGTGGTGGCCCAGTGCTGTCTGGGCTGTCTGGGCCAGGAGGCACAGGGCTGAGGAGGGATCTGAGTCCCAAGCAGGATGAAGAGGCTCCCTGGGAGCTTTGCTGCAGAGCAGCACCAGCCTCTGGCTTGAGATTCCTTCTGAAATCAGGAGATGCTGGCACTGCTCTGGGCCAAGCTGTGAGGCCCAGACTCAGCCCTGGAGAGGATCCAGTAGTGTGTCTGTCCTTCAGGATGGGCAGCCAGCAGCACAGACTGACCCTCCCCTCACTGGATTCACCCCCATGAGTGTCCCTGCCCCATGGTGATGCTCACTGTCTTCTTATTCCGTACTACAAAGGGAAACGGCCTCTCCATGAACATCCAAGCAATTAATTAGCAATTCCCCTTCCCAGTGGGAGTGTTTCCTGATGAGATCCTTGATGAAGCACCCAGCCCTGGCATTAGGCATTGGTGTGTTTGCCAGAGGCATTTCTACCTGGAACCTGCTGTGCTGACCAGGCACCTGGAGGTGCAGCCCAGAGCACCTGCCTGGTTTGCACTGTCATTGCCACCAGAGATTCCTGTCACATCTCAGATAAACAAGGTGCTCAGGCCAGTTCCTTGGAGAAGACAGTCTTAGATGAATGAGATGGGTGGAAGAAAGAGTCTTCTGAGAGCCACAACTTGCAGGGCACCAGCAGCTCTGCTTGTTTCGTCTGTCACTGACTCCCAGCTCACTTAAAACTCTCCTGCCTCACTTCTCCAAACTGAGCTGGAGCTGGGGACTCCTGGCATCACAAAATTCCCAGAAATTTTGTGGTTTTTAACTGTTTGGCAGTGGGGCTTTTCACTCATTAGTTCTGGTGGGATAATGCCTATCACCTAGATCAAAAACCCTCAGGGACTTGGGAACTCTGTGTCAGCTGCAGGGTCGGGTCCAAATCAAATTATTAATGAGGATATGAGCAGCAGCTAGGCAGTGTGCATGCTTCAGAGCATTGCAGTGATTTAGGAGAAGCTGCGAAGCCCTTCCAGAGCACACAACAGTGCTACCTGAGCTGACAGCTTCGGATTTGCTTGATCAGAATACATGGACTGGAGTGCCTGATGCAGGTGCTGGATGTCCTGGCATTCCCAGTGGGAAGGTAGGGTGGAGCAGCTGTGTGCCAGCCCTGTGCTTTGCTCTGGGCAGGAGCATTGTATAACTGCAGGGTCTGTGCCAAGGTGCCTGTTAGCAACGGGCCCCTGGACACTGCACCCCCAGCTCTGAGCACATGAAAGCACTCTGGCCTGGAAGGAATTTTAAATGCAGAAAACAGAGGATTTTTCTTTTCTTTTTCAAGAATGAAAAAGGGAGGCGGGAGCTAAAATTCCAGGACATTAGTGAAATTGGTTGTAATTAGAAGTCTGGTCAAGTTAGAAGGTGGGAGAAGTGTTTGTCTGGTTCCTGCTGGGAGAGAGACAGTTCTGCTTTGTGCCAAGCCCTCAGAGCCACTCGCAGAGGAATGAACCCTGTGGTAGGTGATGGAGGAAAGGAGAAGCTGGGATGAGCCCTCAGCACTCCCTCACTCTCCCAGAGCTCCCTACATTCTCCTGTGGTCCGTGGGAAGGCTGCAGAGAACCCAGCTGAGTGAACACAGCCCTGGTGTTCCTTTCCCTGGCCCTTTCCCCCCAGTATGATGCAGGATCAGGCCCTGGCCAGCTGGGTGCAGAAGGAGACAGGAACTGTCCGGGGGCTTGGTCCCACTCCCTTGAAATGAAAAGGCAAAAGGAGGTGATGGAAGAGAGTCTTGCATCCCCTTGTTCTTGAACTGACAAATTCACTGCTTCGAAAGATAACCAGGAGACTTCTGTTTGGGAAATGGGGAAGATTAACTGAGCTAATGAACGATTTTCCTAGGAAGGCAGGGGCCATGTTCCAGATTGCTGTGCTGAGAGTCCTGCACCTCTGAGGACATCTATAGTCTGTTATTTGGCTGTAATGGGGCTGGCTGTAATTCTGGCTTCCAAATTAATATTTTGGTTTTGGATTTGTTGCAGGCTTGTGAAGTACTCTGAGCAGTTCCTCTCCAATGATCCCATCCTGTCTGGATGTCTCCCCAGCAACCCCTGGATATCAGATGACCCTGAGTTTTGGGATCTCAATGCAAAGCTGTATGTATTGGTGGTGTTGTGCCAGCCTGTGGTTTACAGTGACCTTTGTACTGATAGAAATTAGGAAAGGGAACCACTAATTTTCATTGTGGTATCTGATCTCTGATGATGAGCAGAGGAGCGTTCCCTTTCCAATTTACCTTGAAACTTTGGGAATACTCCATGCTGAGCTCTCAGCACTGTCTCCTTCAAGTGGAGCCTTCCTTAACATTACAGGAATTCCTGAGCTGATGATGGGAGTGCACTCAGCCCCTGCTGAGAGGGTCTGATCCTCCCCTTGGATGAGTGAAGCCCACCTTCACTAGCACAGGAATGGAACAGGACCAGTTCAGGGTTCAGCTGCTCCCCTGGCTCTTTGCTCACCCCTCAGGCTGCTTCCTTAGGAGAGGCTTTGGGTTGGAGGCACACACTCATGGTCCATCCCTTCTCTGAGGCCTCTCTTAGTTTTCCCTTTGGATAGGATTTCCTAATTACACAGTGGCATCTCAGGGCTTGGAGCATCCAACATCTTAGTGGTTCTGAGAGCAGCAATCTTGTTACAGACTGATTGTATCCCATTAGACATCCCCGGGGGATGCCTGCACTGAATGCCTTTATGAGAAGCAAAGCCCTGGGCAGCAACCAGTGCCTCCTCCAGGATGGGACTGAGTCAAACCTCAGGGCAAGGCCGGGCTGTCACTGTGAGAGCTGCATAAATCCCAGTTAAATCCTCATCCCGCTGCGGCCCGAGTTGTTTAATTACAACTTACTTAGTGGGTTGACTTCAGGAGCTCATTACACCACTCTGGAAAACAAGAGAATGCTGAGAAGTCCCTTGGCATTGCAGCAAAGGGCATTTTGGCTTTAATCAATCTGCTAATTAGAGAAAGCAGCAGTGCTGTTTGTTCTGTCTCGGCGCAGGGTGGAGGTGCCCACCAGGATGCGCGTGGAGCGATGGGCCTTCAACTTCAGCGAGCTCATCCGGGACCCCAAAGGCCGCCAGAACTTCCAGCTCTTCCTGAAGAAGGAGTTCAGCGGTGGGTGTGCAGGGTCGGGGGGTGTGCAGAGCCGCTGTCCCCGGGCTCAGGTGGCAGTGGCACAAGGTGCAGCAGGCTGGAGCTGTGCAGCCAGGGCAGGCGGTTCCATCTAGTGGCACGGGACACTCGGTACAGCCCGGGATGTTTTAGGTTGCATTTTAGGAAGGAATTCTCCCCTGTGAGGGTGGGCAGGCCCTGGCACAGGGTGCCCAGAGCAGCTGTGGCTGCCCCTGGATCCCTGGCAGTGTCCAAGGCCAGGCTGGACGGGGCTTGGAGCAGCCTGGGACAGTGGAAGGTGTCCCTGCCCATGGCACTGGATGGGCTTTAAGGTCCCTTCCACCCCAAAGCATTCCACGATTCTATGACTGCTCCCAGAAAAGCTGGAGCTGGCTGAGCTCACAAGTTCTTAGAGGTGTCTGTGGGTAGAGAACAGGGCAAAGCTGTTTTCCTCTTTCAGTCACTCAGGAATTGTAGAGACTGGTTTGGGGCCAACAAATTCTGCTAAACAAATCCAGGAGTTGATACATGGGATTGTGTTTGCCTCAGTCTCACTCTGCCGATTGTGTCCTTGTCATGCAGGAGAGAATCTGGGTTTCTGGGAAGCCTGTGAGGATCTCAAGTATGGAGACCAATCCAAGGTCAAAGAAAAAGCAGAAGAAATCTACAAGTGAGTGTGAAAATGTTCCACTCTTAAATTCTTTGTGTTTGAGTCCCATCACCTTCCACAGGTTCTCATTCTCCAAATGATTTATTCCTGAGACTTTTCCATATAGGCTGTTATCAAATGTGGCTGTGTTTTGTCCCCACATAGGAAAGGATCTTTCGGAGATAAGAGTAGAAGTGGTTTTTTTTTAATATATTTACTTTTCCTCTCTGTTCTCTGATACACTTCAGTCTTAGGATGTAATTTAAATATCTGTGTGGAAGAGCAAAGTTCTTGAGGCTGCCACAAGCAAAGTGGGGAGAGGCTTTTTGCTTCCATTGAGCTAAAATTTGGCTTATATGATGTGCAAGGGGGAGTGAGTGCACACCTCTGATGAAGAGGACATGGATTGCCCGAGATCAGGACAGCAAATTGCAGCAGGGAGCTGAAGGGACTTTTCCTTTCATGCATAGACAGGAATCCGTGAATGCTCCAGTTGCTAATGGCACTGCTGATTCCTCCTCCTGGCAGGCTCTTCCTGGCTCCAGGAGCGAGGCGCTGGATTAACATCGATGGCAAAACAATGGGCATCACAGTCAAGGGCCTGGAGCACCCTCATCGTTATGTTCTAGATGCTGCTCAGACCCACATTTACATGCTGATGAAAAAGGTTTGTTATTCGTTTGCCGGAGCCTGAGGGGGATTCCAGCCCTCTGGGCCTTTCCTTTGTGTGCAATCAGCTGTCCCTTTCAAGGGGCCTTTGTTTGAAAATCCCTCAAATTTGCTGAGTTAAGCAAGTGCTGCTTCGGGCATTTGGATTTTGCTGCTGCTTTTCACCTCTAAGGCGGCCTGTTCCCCAGGGTGGTGGGTGCTGCAAGTTCTGCTTTTCACTTCCAGCTTGGGCACCAGCTCATGCCCTGAGAGCAGCAGAACTGGACTGATTTCCACCCGCTGATGAAAAGTTTGGCTGCTGGAATACAAACTCCTCACCTTGCAGTGACTCTGAGACCCTGCTGGCCCAGGCTAAGCTTCATTCAGATCTTTTGATCTGGGTCTTACCTGTGAAGCTTTATTGTGAGATGGAAAATCCTGGGAATTTTACAGCAAGATGAAAGGATATTGGTTTAAATAGCTACATTTGCCTGAAAGATGCAAAGTCCCTTGGGCTGCTGGGGGAGATTATCCAGTTCCCAGCCTCCCTGGCTCCTGAGCAGCTGTATTTGGTGGTGATTTTAATAAGGGTGTTTGCAGCCCATAACTACCAGGTTGTTTTTTTTTTCTCCTAGTAGGACTCCTATGGCCGCTATTTAAAGTCTCCAATATACAAGGAAATGCTGGCCAAGGCTATTGTGCCACAAGAGGGTGTCAAAAAAAGGCAAGTGAAACTGGCTGTAATTGTGGGGTTTGTTTTTCTTGTTGTAGCAAGGGTAGAAAAAGCCCAAGTTGCAGCAAAATTACTGTGATTTAGATGTTCTCTTAATTAAATAAAATTTTGCACTGAGAAGATGCTTTGCTCTGGGACTGATGGTGCTGTTTATTCATGAGCCCTTTGCAAGTGGCTTGTGAACAGTCGGAATGGAGGTGCTGATTGCTCAGCTGCCTTCTCTGCTGGGTCTGTTGAGAAGGGCTGTGATTGCTGAATTAATTAATGGCTCCTCTCCTGGAAGGAGAGCGCTGTGTCCTGGGCATGGGAAAACTCCTGCCCACAAAACTGCCAGAGCAGAGACAGACCCAAGGTTTAGGGTAATCCATGGGATCTGCTCAGCTCTGCCTGGACAAAGCTGCTCACCCCCGGTGTGAGGGAAGGTGGCAGGCATGTGGGAACAAACAGCACCTTGTGAGTGACAGCTGGCACAAGGTGGATGGCCTTGGAAATGGCTTTTTCCCAGCAAGATGAAGGTTATACTGCAAATTCAGGCCCTTTGAACTGCAGCTGCTCCTAAAGCTGCAGTGTCAGTCAGGCTGGGTGGTGTTTGTTTCTCTGTTCCTCTTCCACTCATCAACCTAGCAAGCAGGAAAGAGGAATTGTGGATTTTCACACTGGTGGTTTCATCTAGAGCCTGTTTCAAGGCAGTGGAGAAAGCCCTGCTGCTGGCTGGCTGGGGGTTTGGTCAGGTTTTCTGGGAGCCACACATCACAAGGTCACTGGCACGTGCTGGTTGATCCTGGTGATCAACAGCCTTCATGTCAGTGCTTGTTCTGGATCCCCCAAACCTCAGCATCCCATTAACCTGGAGCTGGTGCCTCACCCAGAGGCTTTTCCCACTGCTGGGGAAGAGGCTTTGCCGAAGCAGGTGGTGGGTGTTCCTTGGAGGCATCACAGAACCACCCATACTGGTCCCTGTCTTGATCTTCCCGAGGGCACTGGAGAGAATTCCAGGGATGGGAGCTGTTCGGCTTCACCCTGAGTGTGAGTTCTGTGCAAACACAACAGCAGGAGTGATGTGGGTGGGCCCTGGAGTCCCTCGGGAGCAGGGCTTCGACACTTCCAGCAGTTCTGTAGTGACTCGTGTGTGCCACTGAGTCACCCAGTCCTAAAGCCTTACAGCATTTTGCCCTCCTTTGGCCATCTCTGTGTCCGAGCTTGTCCTCCTGGGTAACTCTGCTTCCCCAGGGGGAGGTTTTGGTGCCCTTCTCCTCACTAACTCCCCTCTCCTTGCCCTCTCTCTGCCCAGCACGGGTTTGTTTGGACGCCGCCACCTCCGCTCCAGCCCCAGCCCCATCATCCTGAGGCAGCGGGAGGAAGAGGCCAAAGCCAGAGAAGCCGCCAACACCGTGGACATCACGCAGGTCATGAGCAAGCTGGATCGCAGGAACCAGCTGCAGAAGGAAGCTCCTCCCAAGTAGGCTCTGAGCCCCGCAGGGAAAAGACAAGGCGAGGCTGGTGTTGAGCTTCGTCTCCCCTTCCTGAAGGTGTCAGTGCTGCTTTAGGTTTCCCGGGCCGGCTCTGCCCTCGGCCAGCTTCCCGCACGTTGCCATGGCTTCTGGAGAGCAGATGTCGCTTCCCAGCACGCCAGGCAGGGAGTGCTGGCACAGGGCTGCTGTGCCAGGCTCGGGGTGCAGCACCCGGCCCCTTCCCGCACACCTGGCAGGGGAGATGCCTTCTGCTCCCCGACATCCCCCGGGAGGCTGCAGGGCCCGGCTGCCTCTCTCCCTGCGCCCCGCTCCTTCAGGAGGAGGCGGCACAAGGCAGGGGAAAGCTCTGTCCCAGAGCTTCGGGTTCAGACGAGCCTCCCTTGGAGCAGAAGGGGCTGGCCCCGCGGGCAGCAGGGCGAGGTGACCCAGCTCAGAGGGTCCCTGCTGGCCTCCATCCCCTGGGGGCTGTGCACCCTGCCAAGGGCTGCATCTGGCACCCCTGGGAGGAGCACACCCCCCGCTCTGCACCTCCAGCCAGCACAGCGGGGCCACGGCAGAAGAGCTGCTTGTGGGAACAGCAGCACGAGCATTTCTGAAGGTTACCTGACCTTCTGAATTTGAATGACACTCCCACAGCTCCTGGCACGCTGGAGATGATCAGCAGGAAGCTCTCCCCGTGACTCCCGTGCCCTGAGCTGGGTGTGCAGGTGCAGAGCTGCCCCTTGCCAGAGCCTGCGCCAGGCCCAGAGAGATTTTATCAAATCCTTCCCACCTCTTGTCTTGTCTTTTTCCTGCTCCTCTATTTTCTGTTGTTAAAAACCCAACAGGATTTGCAGGAGGTAGCTGCAGTTGTCACTGGCTTGTAGCCCAGAGGCAAGGGAGAACAGGTTAGAGGTGTTAAGAGCTGATTTCAACTTTAAGTAGTATTTTCTTTTTCATTTGCTCTGTCTCTTTTGCTCTGTAGAATGAGGCAAGCTAAAATACTACATTAGTGCTAAAGAGCTCAGGGATGTTCCAGGCCTTGCTGGGAAGGCCCAGCATGCCTGAACCAGGCCAATGATTAGCAGAAGTGTGAAGATTCCTGCAAAGCCCAGTGAAAGGAACTGAAGGGGTAGAAATGTGTTGTTAAAATTTTGGGGAAGCAGAGGAACTGGGTGGAAGCACTGAGGTGTGGGAAGCTGCCTCTCTCCAGTTCACACTGTCCATCCCCTTTTAATACTGGTAGGATTTTACAGGAAATGGGAGATCACAGAATCCTAGAATGGTTTGGGTTTGAAGGGACCTTAAATCTCATCTCATTCCACCCCCTGCCATGGGCAGGGACACCTCCCACTATCTCAGGGTGCTCAGAGCTCCATCCAGCCTGGCCTTGGGCACTGCCAGGGATGGGGAAGCTTCTGGAGAAAGCTGGCAGGGAGTGGGAGCCCTCAGACAGTGGGGTGCTTGCAGGGCAGCTCCCCGTGGACAGGGGACAGTCATGATGTCACTGTGTCCCCAACAGCTCTGTCAGTGACTCTTGCTCTCCTCGTGTGTGACATCAGAGGCAGGATCAGGGCTGGACACTCTGGTCTGGTGCCACTCCTCTCCTCCACTTGAGGCTGAGCCAGGGAGATTGTCCTGCCCTTCCTTAACCTATTGGTGATAAACATCCTCAGAGGAATTCCAGCTGAGTTACCCCAGACTTGCACTGGGATGTCTGTGCTGAGTGCCTGCTGTTACCCCTGCTGGCAGCAAAGGCACACTCTGCACTGCTGTACAGGGGAGCAGGCTCAGGCTGCCTCTTTAAAAAATTCTGCTTAAAACCCCAAGGCTTTGTTACATCCCGTGCTGAACACCCTCAACCCACTTCAACATAACAGCACTGAAAGACACTCCAGGACCTGGCAGGGCTGGCCCAAAGCTACTTGGCTGTGATGAACTCTACAGTGTCTCCAGAGCTGGTGTAACATGGAGCACTGAGCATGTTAGGATTGCCAGTATGTAGTAACATGTGGAAGATCAAGTCAGGGTATAAATAATAAATAACAAATCTGTGTGTTCCCATCAGTCCCTCTGATTCTACTTTTATTTTGTCTGCTGCTTTGCTTGTTATGTTCTCTGTATCCATTCCTTTCTCTGATTTTTCATCATCTCTGCTTGGCATCGCTGCTCCCCTGCCACGGGTTCATGCTGCATGCTCGGGAGTCACTGTGCTTGTGGAACACCAGTTACTGCATGTGGAACACCAGTTACTGCATGTGGAACTCCAGTTACTGCAGGTGGAACTCCAGTTATTGCATGTGGAACAAACCCCCATCCTTCACACACAGGCAGGAGCTGTCTCTGCCCTGCCACAGGCTGATGGAGCTGGCACAGCCCAGCCTTCTGCTCCTCATCCTCTGCTGCTCAGTCCCTGAAGAGGAAGGTTGCCTGGCACAAGCTGGACTTCACTTTGTGCCAGCCAAGAAATTGTTTGTTTCCATGTGTTGTTTCATTTTTTGGCCATGGCTTCCATGCATTCATCTGGCTAATAAATATAAATGTAGAAAATGGGAAAAGAACCAAGTTCATCCTTCTCTGTTGTGTCTCAGTGTGTCTCACATCTTTCACTTTGCCATCCCTGCATGTGTGTGTCCGTGTCCTGTGTGTGCCTCTGCTCTCAGCTCCTCTCCTGGGACACTTGAGCTGCATTTCATTCCTGCTGGGAGTGAGTCCTTGGGAAATGGGAGGGGACCTGGCATGCAGCATGTGCTGTCCTTGTCCTGTCCAGTCCGTGCTTGGGCTTGTCCTGAGGGCTGACTGAGCTGTGCTGGAGCCTCCACAGCCCCGGCCAGGGACACTGGGGGCTTCAGCATGAGATGTGAGTGGTCCCAGGAGCCGTCAGGGCTGCGGCTCAGGGTCTGTTGCCGGCCCCGGCTGGTGCCGTGGGTGTGACATGGTTGTGCTGTTCATAACCAAGATCACATTCCCGGGATGACAGCCTCCTCCGTGCCTGCAGCTAATCGTTGTGAGGAATGAGACAAGCTGGTGTCTCCTCCAGCATCCCGGCGGGTGTGGGGCTGGATCTGTCAGCACCCGCTGGGGCTGTGGCAGCAAAAACCCCGCAGGCAAGTTGTGACACCTCCGTGCTGGGAGGGCAGGGAAGGGGACAGAGCTGCGGGACAGGGGGACATCGGCACAGCCCCGGCTGGGGTGGCTCGAGCTGCCTCCCAGCTGAGCCCTTCTCTCCCGGCAGCACCAAAGGAGGAGAGGGATTCTCCTCCTGGTGAAGACACCAGCCCTGGGAGCCACCCCCAGGTCTGACCGAGGCTCTTTCCTTTCCTCCCCATATCCAGGCAGGTCTGACCGAGGCTCTCTCCTTTCCTCCCCACAGCCAGGCAGGTCTGACCGAGGCTCTCTCCTTTCCTCCCCACAGCCAGGC
>VXAC01003558.1:62640-87408 GCA_013399225.1 Rhipidura dahli | reverse complement strand
AGGCGCCCAGCCCCGGCCCCCGCCCGCCCGGCAGCAGGAGGAACCGCGCGGCCGCCCGGGCCTGGGGCCGGTTCCTCAGGAGGGGCTGCTGGAGCTCGCCCACCCTGGCCACGCTGTCGCCCCGGTGCCCGGCCGTGCCCCACGGGAAGGTGCAGCCTCTGGGCGGGCGGGAGCTGCGGCCGCGGCCGGACACCAGGACGGTCAGCAGGTGAGCACCGCACGGACAGCTGGACACCCACCCTGCAGAGGGCTCGGCCCCGGGAGCGGTTCGGTTTTGGGTCAGACAGAGGGAGAAGTCCCTGAGAACCTGTCTGACAGTCGCCTTTCCCACACTTGCCCCAAAGCCCGGGCTCTGGAAGTGTCTCTTTCCTGTCTCCACTCCTGCAGTTTTGCGATGCGAACAGGCCAGGAGCCCATGCTGGCAGCGCCTCTGCTGTTCTCCTGTTCAGGGTGCAAAACCCCAGGTTTTACTTTTAATCCCTGAATTTGGAAAACCTCAGTGTTCTTGAGCACTGGTTCAGGCTTGGTTGAGCGATTTCAAATCAGAGGAGACCCAGAAGTGACAAGGGAGAGAGAGAGAGTCGCTAAGTGTTTGTCGTTCCAGAGCAGGACGCGTGAGATGGGGAATTTTTGCCTGGAAAGGCTGCTCCTGCAGGGACCAAACCCTGGCCACATCCCTCGCCAGGAGCAGCATGTCTCTGATCTCGTTTAACCCACCTCTGCTGCTGGCCGAGTGGATGAGTCCACATTATAAATTCCAAAGCTCAAAGCTGAGAGGGCTCCTGCTGCAGCCGGCTCTGCGCTCCGGAGCTCGGTCACGCCGCGCCGCAGCTTCAAAGCGGGGGCAGCGCACGTTCCCCTCGTCCTCCCTCTCCACGGGCTCCAGCCCGCGAGTTTTGCTTTGGGATTTGGGGCTCCAGCAGTGGAAATCTCAAAGCCGAGCTCGTCCGCCGCCTCGGAGCACATCAAAAAGCGCCGTGTGTGTGTGATGAGTTTTCTCTTTCCCAACGCAGCTTCTTCCAAGTCAAAACGGCCGCCGCGCCTTCGGAGAGCCGAGCCCACCCTGGGGGCTGTGGGCCTGGAGAGGACAGACACCACCGGGCTCGGAAAGGCTCTGCGAAGGAGCTGATCTGCCCCTGGGAGACCCCCACGGAGGAGGGGAGAGCGGGGTAACCCCGACACGGCCGCTGCTGCCCGGCCCGACACCGCAGTGTTTGCCGTGGGCGGCTCAGCACAGGGACCAGGCTGTTGGAGAAGTGTGTTAGAGCCACCCTCCAGCACCAGGGACACTCAGAGCACCACGGCCACTGATAACAGCCCCTGGTGTGCCCAGTTGTTTGTGATCCAAGAGCTCCAAGCGCTTCTGGACTGGTTTTCTTTCCTATCTTTGGTGTATTCAGTTGCGCTCACGATAAACGAGCCTGGTTCCATGCCCTGGAGCAGATGGATGATGTGCGGGTGATGTCCTGGGAAACGATGTCTTATCGGAGTTTCTGGCTTGGCCATGAGGTGTCAGCACACTGAACACAGCGCAGCTGGAGCAGGGCTGGCAGGGGGTTGTCAGAGCAGGACTCAGCTTCAGTGCCAAAACTGGGCCGTGCTTGTGCCCCCAGCCTGGAACCTCCTATTAGTTACAGTTTTTTAATTTTAAAGCACGCTGATTAAGAGGCAGCTGATTTCTGGGGGAAACGGAGTGCCCCTCGCGAGCAGCTGTGTGCTGAGTGGCAAAGCATCATTCCTTCATCCAAACCAAAAGCTGGTCCCGGTGGCATCAAGGAGTGCAGAGCCCTCCTGCATTAGCTGCAGGTTCCCAGTGCATGGGTTTGAAACCATGGCTCGACCTGGGAACACCTGGGGAGATGCACCCTGTTGGTGTTTGGGGCCCCTCCAAGCTGGGATTGATGCGTTGCCAGAGCCTGTGCTGATCTGAGAGTGTTTGACTGCTTCATTCCTTGTGTCAGTGTTTGAAGGTGGTTGTTTTATTCCCCAGAGGAATTCCTTGGTGTGTGTTCTGTGGGTCCCTGTTCTGTACCTTGGCCATGACCTGTGACTTCTGATGTGCTGTTTTGTACTTTCTGATTATAAATGGAGTTTTCCCGGTGTGGCTCCACACGCTCAGTCCTGCTGTGGGATTTCAATCTCTCCTCACACACCCCCCCCACTGCTCCCTGTTTCCCCCAGGTCTGAGCTGACACTTCCCATCACAGGGCAGTTTGGGAAAATCAAGAGGCTGCTTCTGTCTCCAGAGAGTCTTTCCCAGGGGAGCCCAGGGTTGGGCAGGAGGCTGCTGGCTCTCACTGCCCGTGGTGTTCCCCTTGTACAAGCACACGTTGGCTCTCGATGGCTTTGCTCTGTCAGAGGGACCTGGTCCTGCTCTGCAGTCCCTGACAGTGACACTTGTCACTGATGAGAGACAAATCTGGTGTCCTCTGCAACTTTTTGTGTGAATGTTGTTACTCAGCCAGTCCTGGCAGGACACTGGTGATGTATAATGCAGGAAACACAACAGGAAGACATCGTGATGTGTCAGAGAAAAGAATATAGTATTTAATGTTATGTACATACGATAAGAGCCATCCTACTGTAAATATTTCTCTCATTGGTTTGGGGCTTCTCTTGGGCACCTCCTTGCCTTTGAATACTCCCCGTGCTCATCTTCTACACCAGAGAAAGGAGTTCAGATGCAAAACTGCCGCTTTGTCAGGGCTGGGATAGCTGGTGCAGCAACACCCAGCCACGTACACACCTATCCCAGAGGCCAGCACTGGGAGTTCCCAACATTTATCCCTTCAGGGCACTGGCTTTTATTCCCCAATATCTTCCAAATATCTTTTCCCCCAATATCCTTCAACTACAGCTCTTTTCCCTGGGGGCACAAGGCTCTGCCCTGTGCATCTCAAGCCCGTGCCCGACCCTCCTCCCTTTGCTTTGGTTCCCCCGGGCATCTGCTGGCTGCGGGTTGGAAATGACAGCTCCAGAGGCCCCGGCTCCCTCCTGCCACCGCGCTGTGCTCGCTCGGTGACATCTGAGGCTGTGTCCCCCGCTGGAGGCCTGGCGTGCCGGAGTCGGGAGCGCTTTCAGCTCTGGCACTTCAAATCCCCTCGCTGTGCAGAGCCCACTTAGCGCTGCCTGGAGTCACCTGCAGGAATTAGCTCCCTGCAGCAACTTAGACATCCAAGGTATCCCGGTAATGCGAGGGATGTGTAAGGTTAATGACTGGAAAAAGTGATCGCTCCCTGTGGGCAGTTTCTCAGCAAACTCCCTGCTGCTTGGCTGCCAGAAGAAAGGAGATTCCAGCAGCAGCAGCAGTGGCGGTGAGGGAGCCCCGTGTCCCCTGCAGAGGCTCCTCTCTCCCACCTCCCATGGCTGCACAGACCCTCCCACTCCGGCTCCTCGGTGCTGGAGGGGCTCCCATGCTCCAGGTGCTGCAGGATGGGCTGCAGTGGTCCAGCTCTGGATATTCACAGAAAGAACTTGACGGGAAGATTCTCATCTGAGTGGTTCTCCAAGTGCTCCACTCCCAAAGGTGGAGGTCCCACACCCGCTGTGGGATGGGCTCCTCCAGGTTCCTTCACTCAGGCTGACCCACAGCTGCTGGGATTTGTTGTTTGGACCGGTCTGGAAAACAAGAGCAGCTTCTGGGGTTCCCCTGCACCTCCATGAGGGCTCTTCCCGGGCCGCCTCAGCCACCAACCTCAAGGGGACACTGTTGGGATAGGATGGGAGCAAGTCCCACGCTGGTGATCCTCATCCTTCTCTGGAGAGATGGGGCTGCCAGTTTTGGGGTCGCAGCCTGTGCTGGGGAGGAGAGCTGTGTGTGGGAGCATGGCCACTCGGAGAACCTGGTTAAAATCTCCAGATTAAGGATCTGTTTCCCAGGCATCTCTCATATCTCCCTTCAAGCCTGACATTTCCCTCTCCTCTCCAGCTGGGCCACACGGCCAGAACACCGAGGGGCTGTTTCTTCCCCGGGGTCCGGGACTATGCATTGCTCAAGTCTCATTAATTTAAAAATGGAACAAAGAATGCTCAGCATCCAGCAGGATCAGGCCTCGGGAGCAGGAAGTACCAGCTGGCCCGGGAGAGGGCCGGTTCCCATGGGATTCCCAGTGTGGTTTTGGCAGGCGGCGTGGTTGGGATGGTTCCGCAAGCAGGCTCTTCCTGCCTGGAATGCCAACCCTGGAAGAACAGCTGACTCAGAGCGTGACAGCTCCTCACAGCATCCCCTCCTGAAAGGAGCTGTCAGGGAGGGCTCCTGACACCGCTGCCTCTACATTTTGTGCGGGTGGCTTGAAAGCCGAGCTGTAAACCGAGCCCACGTCATGGTGCTCTTGGAAACGCCTGCCCGTGGGTGGAATTCACCTCTGAGCCCACCCTGCTCCCGGAATAGGATGGCAGCACAGCCCGAGTGCTTCGTGCTGCATCCACCCCAGCATCTGAATATCTGAGCTGTGAGAAGCACACGAGGAAAGAATCGCCGTGACTCGGCTCTTTGGGGTGCAGGACCAACGCAGCCACAGAATAATTTCCCCCTTGCCACGAGGGATGTGTTTTGTGCATTTTTCAATTCACCTGGCCCAGAAGCAGAGGTGAGCACCTCTGTCAGCCAGAGGTTCCCAGATCTCTTCTGCACCACGCTAAAGAGGAAAAGATAAGCTCTTGCAAGTCAGTTTACTTTTTAAAATTCATGTTGCCATAGCAGCTCAGCACACTGTCTCAAGTCCTCCTTCTTGCAAAACTTTGATCACCATGAAAACAGAATTATGTTGTTCTCCAACACATTCTACATATAAATATATTGAAGTTCCCATAGTTCATGCCTCAACACCTCTGCAAAGACCTCTTTTATTTCTTGCTCACAAAGAATTTCTTTGGCCAGAGGTCAGTGCTTTAAAGCTTGGTTTAAAAGCATCTCCTCAGCACCTTCGTGGTCCTGCTGCTTGTGTTCCCAGCCAAGGTTCTGGTTCCAGTGGTTTCTAGCTCACTCTGGTGCACCACAGCGCTGAGCCCAGCCACCAGCTGCTGTCCCCAGGATTGCAGGGATCCCCTCCTCCCTTGGCTCTGCTCCAGCCTCTTCCCTGCAGTGTGAAAAGAGCACAAATCCCACTGAAATACCCCCTCGTTTGCTGTTATCCAAGGGGAGCACTGAGCTATGTTACTCCCTCTAGTCCCATCGTGCTGGATTCCCTCTGCCCCCAGGGAAGGAGTCTGTCACCCCTCTTGGGATGAGGTGGATCAGCTGTGGGAATGGTTTATTGCTGGCTTTAGGGGATGAACTCCAGGCTGGACAAGAGTTCTGTGTGGGTGGGGTTTGGTGACAGCTCTGGGTGGGATCACCTGACACCAGTGGCTTTAATGAGGGTTTCTGCATCCAGCACCAGTGTGCAGGCACCTGCTGCAGCTCCAGGGGCTGTGGTGGCTGCAGGCTCTGCTTTCAGCCTCAGGAGCCCTGCAGTCATGGAATGCTTTGGGTTGGAAGTGCCCTTAAGGCTCACCCAGTTCCACAGGGGCACCTTCCACTGCCCCAGGGTGCTCCAAGCCCCCATCCAGCCTGGCCTTGGGCACTGCCAGGGATCCAGGGGCAGCCACAGCTGCTCTGAGAACCTGTGCCAGGGCCTCCCCACCCTCACAGGGAAGGATTTTTTCCCAATATCCCATCTCACCCTGCCCTCTGGCACTGGGAAGCCATTCCCTTTGTCCTGTTACTGCTTGCTCTTGTAAATAGTCTCCCTCCACCTTTCTTGTCAGATGTCCCATTTTTCCAGCTGCATTCACCAGCAACACTGGAAAAGACCAAGGGAAAAAAAAAAAGGAATTTAGGCTAAATACAGTCAAATGTGGAATAAGAGCCTACACAGTCATTTGATTAAACAGCTCATTACCCCAAGCCCCCCTTTTGCTGTTGTTGTTCATGTGAATCCACCTCCTTGCACAGAGAAGACCCTCCCAGACCAGGACTGGGAAAGGTCAGTGGAATTTTTATTAATACTCACAGCCAGACTTCTTCCAGTCAGCTTCCCCCCCCCCCACGCAATAACTGAAGGGGGAAAAAAAAAGAAGAAGAGGAAGAAAAAATTGGGGTAAAAGTTGAAGAACACTTTAATTTATAAGAAAAAGAACTAAATAATTGATGTAGTCATGGTGCCAAAGGTAATTTCTGCTGCTCCCTCTATCTCACAAAGACATTTAGCATTGATTGAGATCAAAGTATCAAAAACCCCTGCTGCTGAGCTGAAAGGCAAAACTTTCGGCTGCCTTTCTCCGCTCTAATAATATCGTCTTTATGTAGTTAATAAACTGCACACTTCAGTCAAACTATATCATTACAGAAGACTTAGGGAGCTAATAATTTAAAAGCAAAGAATTGCCTCTGTTCTTTGCTTTGAACTAAACAACATTCTGTTGAATGAGGGGGACATCAAAGCTTTGTTACTATTACCAATGTGGCTGGAGCATAGGGCCGCACAGAGTGTGTACTTCAGTCATCAAGAGAAAAAAAAAAAAGATTAAAGATATTGGCTTATCAACCCACAGGCAGAACCAGGTGTTTTCTTTTCTGCTGTGCAAGCATCAGGTGGTTTGCTTATCAATGAGTTTTCTTGTTAAATAGATGTACATGACTTAGGCTGATCCCGCCGATCCCGGGGCCCTTTTCTTTCCTGAGCCATCTTTGAAAAAGTTGGGCTGTGGGGATGTTTGTTTGCAGGGGGATGCTTTAATTGGGCCTTTTGTGCAGGGCCAGCTCCTGTTCCCGCTCTGCCGTCCCTCCCCTGTCGTGCTGGTCCCTCCCTGTTCCCACCTTCCCCCCTCCCACGTGCCATGGGGCAGCCCCCGCATGAGGGGCAGCCTCATCCTCTGGGGATGCACCAGGGTGGGGTTAGATGAGATATTGTTAAAAATTTGTCGTGGAAAGGGTTGTAAAGCATGGAAGAGGCTGCCCAAGGAAGCAGAGTCACCAGAGAGTCACTGATGGAGCCAAGCACCCCTGGAAGTGTTCAAAAGCCACGTGGATGTGGCACCTGGGGACAGGGGTCACTGCTGGTCCTGGGGGATGGCTGGACTTGGTGATCCTAAAGGTCTTTTCCAACCTTAATGATTCCATGGTTCCCCCCTGCCTGCCATCCCATCCCCACCACTTCAGCCTCTCCCTGGCAGAGCTGGCTCTGCTCTCCCAGGGCACAGCTGTGTCCTGGCCACCCAGGAGGAGCCTCTGGCACGGCTGGCAGTGAGGAAGGCACCGTCCTGCTCCTTCCTCTCTGCGTGGGGAGGACAGGCAGCACCTGGGTCCTGCTGCTGCCTCCTCCAAGGGCTGCTTCTTCCCCCTCTCACCCACCAGGCAGTGGCCTGGGGAGCTCTGGCACTGCCAGGAGTGGGTGGCCATGGAGGGTTTGAGTGTGGAGAACCTGAGCTCCTTGATGGGTGTGAGAATCACTCGTGGTCATCCCAGCAATGCTTCTTTGCCAGAGGTTTTTTTTTCTCTAAATGGGGCCCTGGGGGACAGAGGGGCTTTCCTTATCAATCCCAGTGAAACGTAGAGCTTTTCCTGGGACACTGGGCAGGGGTAGGATCAGTAAAACAAGTCCAAGGAGCCTTCAGGAGCTCTTCTCTCATCCATGCCTTCCCTGCGTGGCCACATCTGCCCATGTGAGCCTGGGTCTGACTCCAGGTTGGAATTTCTGTGGGTTTTGACTGGAAACCCTTGAATGTGGGGCTGTGGTGTGAGCCCTGAGGCCTCACCAGCACAAACCAGGTCAGCCATGGGGCCAGGGGGCCTCTAAACCCACTCTGCTCTGGTCTCCGGGGCTGGATGAGTCTCTGGATTCTCCAGGCAAGCCTGGGAGCTGGCAGTGTGGTGTTGGCTCTATTATGGGATACTTGCACTTCTTAAATGCCACTTTTCATTTGCATCAAAAACTCTCCTTGGTTCTTGGCAGTCTGGGTCTCATCCCCTATTAAAGGCTGGAATTTAAAAAAGCAGAAAATAATGGCTTATTTCAAAGTAACAATTCGAGTGCTTTTTGAAACGCTGTCCTTATTCAAAACCACTTAAATTTATACATATTTCTAAGTCGTTATTATCCTCAGAGGCTGAACCAATTTGGGTCTTGATTTCTCCGAGTGTTCTCCTGGATTTCTGTGTCAGAAAGTTGAGCTGCCACGTGAGCGGATGGGACGTTAACCACAGGTAACAAATGGCTTCCTGGGAATTATTGCTGAATTGTTCTTTAAAACACTTTGCAAAGCCAGTTACTACGAGGAGAAAAATCGTAGCAAAAGGACTTTGGGAAAGGGATGATCTGATTTTACCCGTTGAGGAGCAGGAGTGTGTGTCTGAGCATACTTGCAGACATGTGTCCTTTTGTGGGCCTGGCTCTTTTCTCAGGGGAATTGGCTTTGCCCTGCCTTGAGAGTGGGAATTAGATCTGCTGGGGGGCTCTTTTTGCCTTTAATTTTGGCAGGATTGGAGCAGCACTGTAGTGATGTGACTGGAGAGGAGCTTGTCCACCACGTGCAGGCCGTGTGTGTTGTGTGAGGACAGAAATAATCAAATGGGGAGGTGGGAAAAGGTCTTGTAGCCCCTCTGGCTCAGCCAGCACGTGGTTCACCCGCAGATGTGGAGCCACAGCTCTCAGAACTGCTCACTGAGATGTTGTTCTGATCTGCCAGGGAGGTTCTGAGCTGCTCTGAGCTCCTCAGACTGATGCCACCCTGGAGTGTGGCACACCCAAATCAACCTGGTTGTCCCTCAGTGGCAACCTTTGAGCCAAAGGGGACCCTGGTGTCTTCTGCTGGACTTCTTTGGGCTTTCACTGATCACAGAATCACAGAATCATCGAGGTGGGAGGAGACTCAGGATCATCCAGTCCCACCATCACCCTAACACCACCATAACCATCCCTCCCTAAACCACAGCCCCAAGTGCCACCTCCAGATGCCTCTTGAACACTCCCACGGTGACTCCACCACCTCCCTGGGCAGTTCATCCCAGTGCCTGACCACTGACAGGGTCTGTTGGACACAACACCCAAGCTCTGCACCCCGAAATCAGCACGAGGTGGGTTGTGTTTGGTACAACCTTCAGGGCAAAGTGCTTAAAGCCAATCCTAGGGCGCAGTGTCTGCCTGGCTGTCCATCTGTCTGCCTGCCCGTCTCTCTCCAGGGAAACTCATCCCTGGAGTGGCTGTTTCTGCAGGATTTGCTCACAACAGTGCTGGAAGTGAGGAGAGAGGTTCTGGCTGGACAGAGCAGCAGAGCTGGAGGCTCTGGAGCCAAGCTTTGCAAGATGTGGTAACACAAAGATAACAAAGCGCCTCCGATGGAGTGCAAGGCAGAGGGAAGCTGTCTTTAGCCTTTACCAAAACCACTGTCAGTCCTTTGCCTTTGCACAGCACAGCTCTAGCAAAGCTAATTGGGTTAGTGCCTTGCAGGGGGCTCTCAGTGTCTGCAGGAGATGGGCTGCTGCAAACACCTTCCCCTTCAAGGCACACAGCGTTGCCTTTTTCACACCACAGCTCTCTCCCTGGCTTCTGTTCTCCAAAAGCAAAAGTCCCAGGCTGTTCTTCAGTATCAGCCATTACAGTGTTTCAGCTCTTTCCTCCCAGCCATTTTCAAATGTTCAACTTAAAAGGAAAATGTTTCATTTTAGGCCAAATCCCCCCCTCCTCTCCCTTTTCCCTCTTTTCTCCTTTGTCCCCCCCCTCCTCCCCTTTTCTCTGGAAGAAGAACAAAGTCATTCAAATCAGGAAGCTGAGGAACTCCATGTATACTTTCCACTGGGACCTCAATCCCTACTGGTTTGGCATGATTTGATTGAAGTGTAATTTAATCCTTCATCATTTGTCATAATGTCATTTATATATAAAAACAACACTGCATCCAAACTTCAGATCAGCACCGAGGAGCTCTCCAGGAGGGATGGGAAGGGACTGAGGAGCAGACTCTGCTGATGGAGAGGGGGGTGAGGAGCTGGCAGGCAGTGTCCCCCTCTCTGGGCATGTCATAGTTAAGTCAGGTCACATCATGTTAGAGGAGAAGGGTTTGGATTTGCAGGGAAGTGAAGGGGTGGCTGTGAGCACATCCGTGTGGAAGGGCTCAGGTTGGGTCGGGGAAATACCTGGGCAGAGATGAACAACCTGGGTTTCAGCGTGGGCCAGACACTGGGCTGTGTTTGCTCTGGAAAGTGATGATGGTGTCACTGCCTCTGTCACCAGCTGGAGCCAGGAGCCTGCACACCTCAAACCTCAGCTCTGTTTGTGGTGGAAGGGGGAAAAAGGGAAGAGCCTTTGATGGTAGGAGATTTCTTCCCAGCCTTGCTCTGCCCTTGTGTTGAGGTTTCCTCCATCCCCTCCTCTTCAGAGCGACCTCTGTGTTGTTGCTGTTCCCCCCAGGTGCTGGGGTTGGGGCTGCAGCAGGTTTGGGTCACTGAGTCCCTCTCACAGAGCCTGTGGGTGAGGGAGAAGGAGCACCAGACTCATCTCAGGGCTGTAGGAAGCTGAGTCTTCATCCTTTGCATCGAAAGTTTAGCTGAGCACAGTTGGAATGCCAACCACCTTCATCCAGGAGAGGACACCTGGGAGAGGACGGGCGGACACAGTGCCGGCTTCAGAGGCTCCTGCTGGCTTTGGACTTGCTGCTCACAGATGAGGACCATGGACCAAGCCCTGCCTGGGCTGCCCTGTGGAAGCTCTTCCCACCCCAGCGTTCTCTCTGTGCAAAGGGGGCTCCTGGATGGGCAGGAGGATGCTGGATGGGCAGGTTCAGCCTTGTGGTGCTGCTCCTGTTCTTCCTCCCTGCAGCTCCCACGGAATAAAAGCATCTTCTGAAGCTTTGGCGCAACATGGACCAAAACCCAGCCCAGGGGTAGCTGAGAGGTGTCAGGAAAGCTCTGCCCTGGAAAGCCCCAGGGGTTTTTGTTTCCAGATCCACACTGCTTGGGCAGGGTGTGCTTCCCACAGAGGCACCCACCTGGCTCTGCACCTGGGCACGGTGGCTTCTCATCCCCTCTCAAGCTGCTGCCTCCCTGCTCCTTGCCTGAGTGTTTCTGGCATGGTCTGGCCTCACAGGGAGGCACGTCCTGGAGTGCACCCTGGCTCATCCTGAGGAGCCTCTGCACACCAGGAAGGTTACAGCTGATCTCCAAATGTCACGTGAGGGGTTTAACTGGGGGATTTTCTTGAGGGAGATGTAGAACATCTTTACTTCCCCCTCCTATCTGTTCACTGAACAGCCTAAAAGGAAGTAGGAGCAAGGGAAAGAGATAAACTTTATCCCTCAGAAAGAAAACATTCCTGGAGTCAGGGTATATCAGCCAGACACTGCCTGCCTTCCCTCAGCTCAAGCTGTGCAGGGATCCCAGCAGCCAGAGCCTGGGTATCCCAGAATCCAGAGCCTGGGTATCCCAGCAGCCAGAGCCTGGGTATCCCAGAATCCAGAGCCTGGGTATCCCAGCAGCCAGAGCCTGGGTATCCCAGAATCCAGAACCTGAACATCCCAGCAGCCAGAGCCTGGTTCTCTGCAGCATTTGGGACAAGAGCCAGAGGTTGCAGGCTGGTGGGGAACAGCACCCAGCACTCTGAGAGTCCCCCCTGTCCTGTCTCCCTCCCCAAGGGACCAAGCTGCCAGCTCACCCGCAGCCTGCTGGGCTCTTACCTGCTGTAAAACAACCACCAGAGAGGGGTGGGTGAGGGTGAGACCCCCACTCACCCCCACCAGGCTCCTGTTGGGGTCAGGGCTCTGCCCCATCCCTCCCTTCTCCCAGCAGAGCAGGGTGTCTATTCACAGCACTTGTCAAAAATTAAAGCAGAGCCTTCTTTCAAATGTTCCATCTGTACTTGGCTGCCAGAAAAGCGATTCTTCCTCCAAAAAAAATTTGCATTTAAAATTCCAAATATGCACTTTTGCTCAGACGAAAGAATGTGTGTTCCCTCTTTCAAGTCGGGCTCCCTGTGACCTCTAGGTTTTAATAATTTCAGCAAAGTGTCATTTGACAATTCAAATACAGGCCGTAAGCACAGGAAAGTAAATGTCCTTTAAGATAAGCACATATTATATTGAGAGTTGATGATGAGAAGATTTCACCTACAGCTAGAAACTTCAGAGCGATGTGTATGACACTTCTGCATATTAAAAACCGCTTTGGTGAAATATTGGTATTTCCAGATCCCAGCTTTGCCAGGGTTCCAGCATTTTCACTGTTTAATTCATAAGAAGGTGTGATGGCCTTGTGTATAGAGGGTTCACTGTTTAGCTTTTGCTTCCCAATTAAAAAGAAATCAGTGCTCAAATCCTGCTGGCTGCTCCTCCGAGGGGGTGAAGGACCATGGCTGGCATGGCCAAAATCTGTGCTGCCAACCCGGGGATGTTCAGAAGGCTGAGGCTGAACCCCCCCAAACTCTCAGGATCTGCTCCCTGGGGTTCCCCCTCGTGCTCTGGTTTCCCCAGATGCGCTGGGCTTTGCTGTGCTGCCCCAGCCCCTGGCACAGAGCGGGCTCTTCTCGCCCGACACCCAACCCGAGCCCCCCAAACATGTCACCATCATTACCAGGCCTCCCTGGAAATCCATCCCAGGGCTGCACAGCCCCGGCTCTGTTTTGCTCAGGTACCTGGGAGCCTCAGCCCCAAACAGAGCCTTTTTCATGAGAAATGCTTCATTCAACACCTTCTGGGGGCTGCGGGCGCAGGGAGGGGGCGAGTTTACACAGATGCTTGTGTCTCAGGGCTTGCTAGCAGGTGTCTCCTGGCTTTACACGGACCACCCTCACACTAAAGGGACTCTTTTGCTTTGAGCCTGTTGGAGTTCCATGCCTTTGGTCTCCAGGTTGCTGTCCCGAGGGCGATTTATGGCTGACAATGCTCCCGTGAGCGCAGGGACGGCTGCCTGGGGCCGGGGTGGCTTCCACGGCCTCCTGGCAGAGCTGGGCTTCCCTGGCCGTGCCATTCCTCAGGCTTTCCAGGGAAAGGAAAACAACAGCACCACCCCTGCGGGGCTGCGGGGTCTTTCTTTGTTTGTTTGTTTATTTAAAATGGGCTGAGGGAGTGGGGGGAAGAGTTAATGATAGGTTTAGGCGAAGAATTCCCTCTGAATCTGGCCATTTTCTGTCGCTGAGGTCATATGACAGCTGAGATTACACCATTAGAGATGTTTTGAGGCATTCCTTCTGCCTCCAGAGGGGAGGAGGGAAAATATTTAGGGTTTGCTGTCTGTAGTTTGGGGAACACACACCTGGAGAGCTCTCCTGTGTGGGGGGGATGATGGAGAGCACTGCCTCCTTCCCAAGGGATACTGCTGAGCTCCAGCTGCTGCTCCTCAGGGACAATTTGGGGTCCCTCGGGCTTTGGGAAGATTGGGTTGGGTGTTTGCCAAAGTTGTATCCTTTTTGCAGTTCTCTGAAACTTCTTCAGTTCTGATCAGGAGTCAGTGGGGAGGAAATGTTTTTGGGGTGAAGGGTTTGGGTTGGAAGGGACATTAAAGATCATCTCATCCCACCCCCTACCATGGGCAGGGACACCTCCCACTGTCCTAGGCTGCTCCCAGCCCCATCCAGCCTGGCCTTGGGCACTGCCAGGGATCCAGGGGCAGCCCCAGCTCCTCTGGGCACCCTGTGCCAGGGCCTGCCCACCCTCCCAGGGAACAATTCCTGCCCAATATCCCACCTCTGGATAGTGCAGCCCCAGCATCCCAGCAGTGCCTCCCCAGCTGGTGCAGGAGCAGGGATGGGTGCTCAAAGATATAAATGGCATTTCTAGTTCACGTCCTTATCTGGTGCAACGAGGAGTAGCCACAAGATCCATCTCCTTCTCCTGCTTTATCAGTTCCTCCTAGAAGGGAAAGGAGGACACTCTCCTGCTGATCACAGGGAGGTTATTGGCTGAGTTTATTCTTGGCTGCTTGATAAGTTCACGCTTCAGCCCTCATCCCTCAGGTCATTTAATATTTTGCTCCTGACAGGGCTGTAGGGGCACCAGTTGAAGGCAGCTGGAGTGTGTCAGGCACTGGATGGTCCCTCTGAAGGCAGCTGGTGCCACTGGGGAGGGTCCCAGCAATCTTCCCCTGCCCCCAGCTCCTGCCTCTCTCACACAATGCTTTGTAAAAGCTGTAAGGGATGGGTTTGGAGAGGCACCATGAAAAATAAATGACTTTGTTGTGCTTTTGGAACAAAATAATGCTTTAAAAGCAGAATCCTTTTCAAAGTTAGCAGTTAAGAGTAAGCAGTACTTTAGGCAATCCAGGCATCTGCTGCAGGGACTTTCCCTCGTAATTAGTTAATGAGCTTGATGTACTTTTCCCATCTAATTAAGGTGCCATCTTTTTTAGCCTTGTTAGGAAAGGTAAATTTCTGAGAGATGTCAGGGACAGGTGATTTCTGGCAGGGCCAGGTCCCCTCCCCGGCTGCTGGCTGGGGGCTGGCAGCTGCCCTGGTGTGTCGGTCTGTGTGTGAGAGCTGGAGCAGGGTGTGACCAGACCTGTGTCCACCTGCAGTCTGGGCATCCTCCTCACCCTGCTGCCCACCATAGAGGTGCTCAGGGGGGCTCAAAATCAGGGCTGGGGGGTGGGACAGCCTTTCCCAGCTCCCTAAAAATGGGTGACTTGAGAGTCCCTCTGCACCGGCAAAGGGGTTTGTGCACATGGGAAGAAACCCCCCAGATCCAAGGAGAAGCAGCAGCTCTCACCAGAGCCAGTGGTTTCCCCCAAACTCAAAAGAAAGAGCTACTTTGAAAGGCCTCTGAGGGCTGGGAGCTGCAGGCCCCGTGGTTGGTCAGAGCTGCGGGCTCAGAGTTTTCTCTGGCAGCAAATGAAAGCAGCCACGGCTCCAGTAGCTGGAAGCTGCTCTGTGCTGGAGCTGGAGTGCCAAAAACACAGGAGAGAGCACTGGGAGCAAGGATCCAGCCTGGCACAGGGACCTGCTGGCTCCTGGGCTGGGTTTCACCAGGGCACCTTCAGCAGGGCTGCAGCAGGGATGGGCACTGGCACCACAGCCCCTGGTAGGGGCAGAAATCCCTTTGGATGGCACAGGAGGCAACATTCACACACCTCTATCACTTCCCATCGCTTCCACAGCTCCACCCAGCTGTGCTGCCAACCATCCTGAAGCACAGGGGGTTTGGGACTTGGCTCTCCTGGGGCTGTGGGAGCAGCTCCTGCTCTTCCATGCAGCATCTGGAGCACCAGACCCACGTGAGGATGAAGGAGGCTCAGCAGAACAGAGTGGCTGCTGCCTTTCACAGCCAGACCCTGAGCTGGTGGCCACCCTGGGATGTCTGTCAGCTTCTTTTCCCAGCTGACCCCATTTTTATATGTTCCCCCTTCATAGCTGATGCTCCAAAGCCTGGATATATTTCCTCCTGGCCTGCCATCGTGCTGATGGGATTTAAATATGAAAAGCATTGCTCTCTGTGCAAGTTCAGCCTTTGGTTAAAAGTGCAGGATGTTAAGAGGTGTGGGATTTTTTTCAGTCTCTCGTAAGGTCTTTGTCAGTGTTCCTTATGAGATGGTGTTGAAAGTCTCTGTAATATAATGATCCCACATGTGTATAGGAAATATCCCTCCTCCCTTCACACCGAGTTTTCCCAGCTAATTTCACAGTTTCCTCCACTCAACCCTTGCCATCCTTTGCCACGAGCTCTGGAGGTTTTGCTGCCACATGGTGCATGTGGCTGCTGCTTGTGGATCTGCCTGGAATTGATGTGGGCAGCCTTCATCCCCTGCAGCCTTTCTGCAAAGATCAATGGGCTTAATCCTTGGCCTCCAGGATCTGCTGAGCTCTCTGCCTCTTGAAAAGTGGTCCAACTTTTCCTTGGCAGCCTTTGAGTAAAAGTTTCATAGAATTACAGGCTGCTTTGGGTTGGGATGGACCTTAAGGATCATTTGTTCCACCCCCCACGCCATGTGCAGGGACATCTTCTACCAGAACAGGTTGCTCCGAGGCCCATGCAGCCTGGCCTTAAATATTTCCAGGGCTGTGATAAGTTTGGGAAAGTTCTAGGGATGAGAAGTCTGACCTCCCTTCAGGTTTTTGAAATGCCAACTCCCACAGACTCAGAGGACTGAGCCAGGAGTGTCCCTTGGAGTAGCAGGACCCTCTCCTGAGCCACAGCTCCTGGGCAGCTGAAACTGGGAATTATCCCTCACCTTTGCTGTTGCTCATCCCCACCCAGGTTTGGAGGGCTGAGGTTGCAGAAAGCTCCTTTTTACCCCCAAGAATCCTCAGAATAAGAGTAAATTGATAGAAAAAGGGAGCAATCCTGGGTCCAGCTGCAATTTTACAGCTCCTAATTGTCTCCTCCAGCCCTTTACTCCGATTTTCCTGCCCGGGTCAGCCCAAGGCTTCATCCACAGCCCAGTTCTGTCAGGGGTGCTCTTCCCATTGTCTTCAGTGGGCCATAAATGCAGCTCCCTGAAGGCGATTCCCTCCCTCGGCAGCAGCATCCCTGTTCCCTCTGGGATGGCATTCCCTGGCTCAGGAGCCCTGGTGCAAGGCAGGGGATGGTCAGTCAGGCTGCAGGCTCTGACACACACACGGCTCCCCCTGCCCAGCCCAGACAAATAACAAGATAAAGCAGGGATGCGAGACAAAGAAAGAAAATAAAGGCAGGAAAACACCACGAGGAGAAGGTTATGGCTGTAAAACACATTTTGGCACCGGCTTCCCCCATGAGCTGCAGGCGCAGCGCGCCGGGGCGAGCGGGGAGGCGAATTCCCAAATTCCCCATTTTTCCTCCCCAAACCACGCACACCTCGCTGCTGGCACTGTCACCGCTGCCACCCCGGTGTCCCCGGAGAGGGGCTGCTGTCACTCGGGGTGCTTTGAAGCAGCCACAAAGGAGCGAGTCATTTGAGACGCTTCCTGCCCGGTGGCCTCTATCAGCTTGTGAATCATCCCGACGCTCCCGCTTAATCCGCTTGTGGATCTTTGAAGCCTTTTCTGTCTCGCAAACAAATGATCAACTGCAACTTATTTTTAAGCCATTAAAAGGTTCCAGCTATTCCCCCCCTCTCCCTGTAAAAACAAAATCCCCGGCCTCGGAAGCTCAGGGAGGAGTGAGTTTTGTAAGTATTGACTCGGTCTCCGCTGAGCACAGCCAAATATTAACATCAATTTGTGAGTTGCTTGCAAGGAAGAAATGTCAAAGGTTCAGCTTTTGCTGTGAGCTAATCCTGGCTATTAAAATACCAGGATCTCAAGGAAAGGAGCTGCAAGATGGTGTCAAAATGTCTTGGATACAGCATTGTGCGTGGCACACGTGATCCAAGGTGGCCACAGAGTCAGGTCTGGTGTTGGGAAAGAAATCCAGGGGCTGTTGTCTTCCATTTGCAGCTGGAGGTACCTGGAAGGACCCTGCTCTGCTCCCAGACATTTATACAACTACCCTCCCATTAAGTTTTATGTGAATTAATTGATGCTTTCCATTCCTTCTTTCGTGTTTTGCTCTGAACAAAAAACCTAAAATTACAAAATCCAGCTGAAACTTAATTGAAAACAACAAGTTCCATCTGGCCTCACATAAATTATGGGCAAAGTTGCCATTTTAAAGAACAGTTGTTTTTGTTGTTGTTGTTGTTCAATGCTGAACTATAAATCAGCTCAAATGGAGTTCAGATCAGCTCAAAATTGGGACCAGGTTTGTTCAAGGAGGCTGAAAACTTGAGCAAAAGGTTTTTGGAAGAGCTCAGCTGAGCTCTGGACTTGCAAGGATCCAAGAGAGCCCAGGGTTTTGTACCAGACATTTTCCAACACCTAAAGGGGCTCTGAGAGAGATGGAGAGGGACTGGGACAAGGTCCTGGAGTGACAGGACAAGGGGAATGGCTTCAAATTGACAGAGAGTAGGTTTGGATGGGATACTGGGGAGAAATTCTCCCCTGTGAGGCTGGGGAGGCCCTGGCACAGGGTGCCCAGAGCAGCTGTGGCTGCCCCTGGATCCCTGGCAGTGCCCAAGGCCAGGTTGGACAGGGCTTGGAGCAGCCTGGGGCAGTGGGAGGTGTCCCTGCCATGGCAGGTGGATTGGACTAAATGACCTTGAGAGGTCCCTTCCAACGCAGACTCTCCTGTGGTTCTGTGTCCAGAGCAGGTGCTGTGTCCAGGCACTGGTGTAAGAGCAGCCCCAGGGCTCTGCCCTCCTCTGAGTCACCTCCTTTTTGACTGAACCTGAAATTATATTGCTCTGAGGGTGGTTTTAACCACAGAGCCTAAAAATCCCTCCCACGGCGCTGAGTTTTGGTTGTGCAAGCAAAGCAAATCTGCATTTCTCACCCTTCCCTGGCTGTCCTGGCACTGGGGAGGTGCAGGGGAGCTTCTCCTCCCTGCAGCCCCCACCTGGGCTGGGGTGCCAGCCTGGCACGGGGTGCTGCTCTCTTGTGCTGCTGAAATATGGGCTGAATGGTGAGAATATGACCCCTAGACCCAAAATGTGTCTCCACATGGAATGGGGTCCTCAGCCCAGAGACATCTGTGTCCTTCCCAAAATGACAGCCTGGTGTGTGCTTTGGAAAACTGTGATGGTTTTTGTCTCCTGGGGATTGAAGGGTTTTCCTTTACCATCACCAGGAGTGAGGATTGGGCAGTGAGACCCTGGCACCAGCACTGCTTGCTGCAGAAATGGTGTGGGTTTCTGGCCTGTCCTGCTATCCAGCTGTGCACAGCACAGGAGAGATCCTTGGGATGGGTTTGGAAGAGGAATCGGGAGCGGGATTGCTCTGACACGAGGAATGGAAACAGCTCTGGGGAGCAGTGGGGCTGCAAGTTGTGTGAAATGAGTCAATGGGCTGAGCACAAGGTGCTGCTGCCCTTGGGAGGCTGACTGGGCTCTTTTTTTGGTATTTATTTAATCGCTGCACATCTTCAGGACACAAATACTCAGCTGATCCTTGTTCCTCTTTGGCTGACTGCACCTCGTGGAGCTGAGCATCCTCCTGTGATGTGTAAATGATGAGGGACTGCTGGTGATCAAAGAGCTCTGGCTTGATAGACACATTTCAGCCTCCTGTTTGATACCCGGGTGGCATTTCCTATCAGCCCTCATATCCCAGTGTATCTTTCCCAGAACAGGCATTTACAGGATTAATTCTCTTCAGGCAGCCAGTTCAGTGGGAGCCATTCCTTCTTCCAGCCCTGCTTCATGCCAGCCTCACCACGGCAGTGCCTTTGCTCCTGTGAGAACTGCAGGCACCCCAGGGTCCCCTGGGAGGGGATTCAGATGTGCAAATTTTGTTCTGAGCAGGAGTAGGGGGATCAGGATCGAGTTACTGGGGAAAGTGTCAGTCCTGTGTTGTGGCAGCACGAGCAGAACAAAATCCCAGTCTCCTGCCACGTGGAAAAGAGGATGGGGGAACACAAATGATCCATCCCAGCTCTGTGTGATGGGGCAGTGCTGGGGAGCAGCCACCTGCCCCAGCAGAGGGGTTGTGCAGGTGCAGCCTGTGCCTGGTTGTCCCTTGGACCAGTGGGGTTGGGACCCCCAAATCCTTCAGTGGGGTTGTCAGAGCCTGAGGAAGAGTTTCAAAACAAAGATTTGCCCTCCATGCAGATCTCAGGTGTGAACTGGAGCACTTCTGCTGTAGCTGATTGGAAAATCCACAGCAATTCAGAAAATCCACAGCAGTTCAGAAAATCCACAGCAATTCACATCAGAGGGTGAAAAACAAAGTATTTTTTTTATTATTTTTCATTTTTAACAAGACAACTAGAGTTACTGTTCTTCTACTTTTGTCCAAGGAAGGCACCAGTGCAGTGTGTGGGAAATGCTTTAGCTTTGTCCCTGTCTGATATTTCCTTTTGCCTTTGGTCACAAAGAAAAAGCAAATCAGCCTCTGCCCCTGCCACATCCTGGAGGAAGTTGCTCCCTGCGTGCAAACCTGTAGGAAAAAGGAATTAATTATGGGTGACTTGTATTTGGGTCCAAAAGGCTCTTTCTGCTGAGGAGGAATTGATCTGTAGGAGCATCTCACTTGACTTTGCATTTGTTCCTGTTTTTCTGGGAGCTGGAGCTGAGGTCTGAGGTGGGGGCACAGCCTCTCCCAGCCCTGGAGTGTGAAGGGCTCCAAAATGTGGTGGGCAGGAGCCAGGCTGGAGGGAAATGATGGTTTGAAATGGGGTCCTTCCCAGAATGACAGCCTGGTTTGTGCTTTGGCTAACTGTGATTTCCTTGTCCCCTGGAGACTGAAAGGTTTTCCTTCACCATCCCCAGGGGTGAGGGATGGGCAGTGAGACCCTGGCACTGCTTGCTGCAGAAATGCAGTGGTTGCATGGTCAGTTCCTCTTTTCCCACTGTTTAACCTCCCAAAGTGATGAAAAATACCCCAAAATCAGCAGTGAATGTCCAGCACTGGCTCCAAAACCTTACAGAAATCACAGGCACTTTGATCTCCCATCACTCCACCCCCTTCCACTTTCTGTTGTTTAAGATTTACCAAACGTTGCATCTCCTCGCAATCAAAATTCACCTTTGTTTTGCTGCAGATAATCACGGGATGGTGATAATAACAATAAAATTCCTAGGAAATCTCCCTGTGGCAACAAGTAATTGACCCAAGAATTTTCACTACAAGGAATTTCTTTATTTCTTTTTTTTTTTTTTTTTTTAATAACCACACAGCACTGGAGATGCTCGTCCGTCGGGGGATGCACCGCTATTGTTCTCATCAGTCCTGATGCTTTGCCTTCACCCTTTGAGTTTTCTCAAAGGATTGAGATTATTTGGCTCCTTTGAAGAACAAAAGATGAAGAATTTTTTTAGATGACTGGCTATTTTGATCTGCAAGGTCTGCACGCAGTGTGAGGGAACAAACATCACTAAATCATTAAGGGAAAAGGGAAGGGTATGCATAATGGAAAGAGAAACACAAAAGTCGCCGAGGCCGGTGGTTGCAGCCCAGCCTGGGCGTTGTTTTCAGCCCCACTGCTGATCCTACAGAGTTTGTGGCTTTGCTTCTCTGGGCCTTGGTCTCTCCAATCGATTATTTGGCACCACAGCACTGACATCCACTTTGTCAGGGTTGGTTATAATTCCCAGGTCCTTTGGAGAGGTAAAGGACGTGGAGTAGGATGTCTTATTTAACCAGCTCCTGTCTTGAAATGGAGATTTAAAGTGTCATGGAAGTGTCTGTGAGAATCCTGTTGGGCTGCCTGGACTCCCTGTCTGGCACATCAGAGGGGACCTTGAGCGACACAAGTGGCCAAACCAAGGTGCCCCTTTTCCCCCAGGAGCTGTAAGGATGTGGAGCTGGCCCTCCTGTCTTCCAGCTCCACAGAAAATCGAGGTCCCTTTGGAATCTGTATGGCAGAGGATGGAACACAAGCATACCTCCCATTCAAACGTGCCTTTTCCTTTTGGGGAGATAAGAAAACATCACATGTTCTGAGGAAATAGGATTAGCCTGTAATTAAGCAAAAATCCTCCTATTTAACATAACAATTTTTTTTTTTTCTTAAATTGAAGAGTGGATATTACCTGCTAATCACAGGGTGCACAATATTACATAAAGCAACAGCTAATTTGTGTGTGAGTGTCTATTTTTGTTCTATCTGAAGAAATTAAACTTTAATACAGTCATTTACCCAGATGCATAAGTAGAAGATGTCTCCTGGACTTCCAGCTAAACAAACAGCATCCTGCTGAGCCGAGTCCATGCTGATCCTGCCAGCTGGAACACAGCAGATGATGCTGTTGCTGCCTTAAAAATGCAGTGTCCGAGCTCAGCTAGGGGTGGTCACCTGAAAGGGGGACACACAACACACCTGGAGGCTGTCCCAGACCCTGCAGGGCAGTGCAAGGCTCCCGTGGAGCTGTGAGCCACAGAGGAATCCTGAAATCTGGAGGGGTTTTAGTCTGGATCCAAGCTCTGCAGTGTGATCCTCGGCCAGGGCCTGGAGCTGTGCTGGGCTTCTCCTGGTTTTGGGGAAAAAACCTGAAAACCTGGCATAGTTTTGACAGCATTTGGGCTTGTACAAGTGAGCTTGAGCTGTGTTGTGGCTGAACTTTGCCTTTTCTTGACAGATCTCAGGAACTGGTTTGCTTGAAGCTGAGTGAACTCACTCCCCTCAAATTCAGATCCCCCTGTTACCCACCGGTTTTAGATTTAGTTCTGCATCCTGCAAACTCTCAAGCACGTGTTTTGCTTCCCACACTTACCAGGAGTGCTCTCTCACACTCAGCCAAACACATGTGCTGCTCTGCACAGCATCCAAGAGGCCGCCACAAATATTTCAGGTTCAACTTCCATTTTCACATCCCATGAATTGGAGTTGGTCTTCTTCCAGAAGCTGCCCTAATTAGTCACTTTGATGCTCTAATCCCCTTCCTGCCCTCTGGACACATCGACCTGTGAATGTCCCTAATCTTCAGTGGGGATTTTTCCCAGTGGTTCCAAGGTCCAGATGTCTCCTGGAGGTGAGTGAATGTTCCTGACACACAAGTAGCTGTGTTGGTCGTGGGGTTAACCAGAACAACTTCCGAAAACACACAAAGAGGGGAAAACTTCACCTTGGCTGGGGTGCCACTGCCATGTGGGAAAATGCTCCTGGCTGTGGCTGGCTGTCTTTGAGAAATGAGCAGTGCTGGTGTGCTGCACCTCCCTGTGCTGACTGCTGGCTGTGCAGCCGGGTGACACCTGAGGGAGGGCACTGCCAGATGGCACGAGGCCTCTTTTTTTTTTTTTTTCCAGGAATATGGATTATTTTCCAAATTCCAGCAGTTCTGTTCTGCTCTCACCAGCCCAGCCTGGTGGGATTCAGGTTGGGGTCAGGCCTGCTCTCCTGCCTGAGTTTTGGGTGCACAGGGCGGGGTGTTGTCCCTGATTTGGGGGTCGGGACAGTCCCTGTCCTTGGCACAGGAGGCTGATGTCACCCTGTGGTGGCCGTGCTGTGCCCTGCCCAGGAGCAGAGCCACCCCCGTGCCTCTGCTTCCTGCTCACAGGAAAGAAATACTAAAGTCTACCTTGCAGAAAAGTGAGGCTTCCTCAATTAATAAACGTGCTCACAGGCTTGCCAGATGAAAGAAATGTAAAATACCTTGATAGCTTCTTTTATGATCATTAATAATAGTATAACTTACCTGAAAGGCACAGAGCGTGTCCCCAGCGAGTTTTGATCTCTTGTCATGCCTGGCTGTGTGGGATGGGGAAGGCTCTGTCTCTTGGGGGAGTTGTTAGATGAGAAAACAGGCAGCAGATATTTCTCCACCCCCTGCTCCGCTCTATTCCCAGCACTGCTTCGCTCCCAAGGATCAATATCTGAACTGAGAAATTATATTATTAAGCTGCATATTGTAATCAGACATCAAGTGGAGTCCGGTTCCCCCCTCGGCGCTCATTAGCATGCCCTGGTGGAGTGGGGGTGCTTTTCAAAGGATGAAGAGCATCATCCATGCAAAAGATGTGGGGTGCAGGAGCAGGCCAGGCCTTGTGCAGAGCGTGCCTCACAATTTGCATTACAGAAAAAAACCAATCTTTTATTTATTTAAGTTGGAAATCCCTTTGCATCTGAACTTCAAGTGTGCAGCAAACACACTTTGATCATTTTAATGCAGAAGTCACTGATTTACAATAAATATTGTGTTCTCTTTTCAGACTTCTTTTTGTTCTTCAAGGAGATTAGAGCGGAGGAAGGAAAATAATTTTTGACCTCATTAGAATTGCTCGTGGTGGAAGGAAATGTGCAGAATGGGGAAGGTGCTGGGCTTCAGATGGTCCCAAGCTAAGGACAGGCATTGCAGCATCGATGGGTCATTAATTCCTGCAGCTGGTTAGGGCTGGGAGAATGACTCTACTCAAAGTGCCTCAGAATGGGGTTTGGGGGGGTCTTGCTGTTTTCTGTAAAGCATCAGGAGGGGATGATGGATCCTGGGGCACATCCTGGCATGGGGTGCCCCTGATAATTTTCCCTTGGGGGGTTCCAGGTTCGTCAATCCCTGAAAATCACCTGTTTGCTCTGCGTGCCAGGCTCTGAGCTTGTACTGCTGATGCCTCAGGTTTGAACTTTTATATTTCCAACCCCTGCCCTGCCCAGTGTGTAACTCTGGAGTTGCCTGTTCCCTGTTCAGTGCTGCTCTCTGTGCTGGGCACACACAGCAAAGCCTCTCCGGGGCTGCTCTCCAAGGACACCCAGCCCAAACTGGGCACAAAAAGTATCAACCAAAAGCCTCTGAGAGGGGGGCAAGCTGAGGGCAATTCCATCATTAACTGCAGCTTTAATTGGAGAATGAACCCTGAGATGCAAATGACCCAAAGCTATAAAAGTGGGAAGAACTCGTGGCCTCTCAGGGTCCATCTCGGGGCCCATCTGGGCAGCACCTCTGGCTCCCCAGGGGTACCTTTGGAGGCCTTTCCAATAAATCCCCACCTTTATTCCCTTTACTCCTGGCTGGGCTCTGTTTTTAGGAGGCCTCTCAAGGCATCACTGCCGAGCTGAGATGAGGACCAGGATTAAGCCCAAAAGAGGCAGTGAAATGTTAAAAAAGCAGCAGCTTTCCTGGAGCATCAGGCAAGGTTCTGCCCTCAGGTTAGGAATTTTCCAGGCAGCAGGTTTGGTGGTGTCTGTGAGAGATCAGTGAGCTTGGGATCGGATCAGGCAGCAGCTGATCCCCTGTGATCTGTTAAAGATGATTTTTGGGATTGTGGTGGGCTGTTTTCCTGCCCAAAGGGGCTGAGCTCCCCCCCAGCACAGCTCCTCACAGCTTCCCAGGGAAGCTTTCACGTGGATTTGCAGAATTCCTCCCCCTTTTTGGGGATAGAAATAGATACAAAGTGGATACCAAAAAAAAAAAAAAAAAAAAAA
>VXAC01003558.1:50106-62587 GCA_013399225.1 Rhipidura dahli | reverse complement strand
AAAAAAAAGAACCCCAAACAAAACCCCAAATAAAAACAAACGAAAAACACAACAGAAACAAAATCCCCCAAAACATTAAAAAGCCACAAAAGAACCCAAAACCTCAAAACAAAGAAACCACTCCCCCCAAATCCCATCCAGCCCACCTCGAACAAACAGAGCTTTCTTCTGGAGCAATGCAGTGTAAAGGGAAGGGCTCAGGTCCCTTTATTCCCCCTCTGCACTGACACTGATCCGAGCTGACTCGGGGCTTTGTGGCTGTCCCGATGTCGGGAGCAGCAGGTCCAGCTTCCAGGTGTGAATTCCAGCTCAGCCCCCTTTTAAAAGGGGCTTTTCTTGCTGGGCAGGCTCAGAGAGAAAACAGTTCAACAAAAGAATTGTGGTTTGCTTTGGGGTCTCTCCTGCCTTCCCCTTTCTGTCCTTTGCTGCTCTTTTTATTCCCTTATTCCACGTGGGCTCCTTTCATTGACTTCATTCAGCGTGGATTTTTTCTCTTTGTTTGTTTGTCCATTTGTTATTTGTTTTGGTGGTTTGGGTTTTCTTCCCCCATCACGGAGCAAACCTATGAAATAATATTCCTGATCTAAATTGCTAAAGAAAAGTCCATGAGAAAACTCAGGTTGCTTGAACTTTACTCAGGGGTGTAACTGGAACCAGTACGAGCCCCAGGGGTATTGGCTGCACCGGGTGGGTTGGTTACTGCAGGCCATAAAGGGTTGGTTTGGACTTGGCCAGAAGTTCCCAGCTGCTTAAACTGCTGTGTATATTAAATTTGCAGTCCTGAGCATCAGGAACAGATGTGGGGAAGGAGAAGGATGGATTTGTTTTTCACAGGGAGGGATGTGAGTAAAGAAACCAAGAGGTATCTTTGGGTTCTCCCAAAATAAGATTTCTTCCAGTGTAGGGAGCTCAAAATCCAGGCCACCATCCTCCCTTTCACTCCAGGCTAATTTATTGTTATCCAGGGCTGCAGGCAGGACACTTTAGGCCAGAAGTGATCCACTCAATTATCTGCTCTGGTGTTACTTCAGCTACAAAGAGACCAGAGACACATCCCCTTATCCTGAGCATCTTGGGCAAACAAAGCAGGGGGGGGTTGGTGGCAGTGTAAACACATTTAAATTACCCTCTTTGCAAAACCCTGATCACTCATTATGGTCAAATCCAGCTGGATGGAGGCAGAGTGACACTTGAAGGTTTTTGTCTGCTGGGAAAATGTGTGTTGGAGAGCTGTGAACAGCAAACCCAGTGTCACCGTGCCATGTCCTGAGGAGGCTGAAGTCCTGGGCTGTTGTCCTGCTCCATCCTGGCTTTCAGCAGGGTCTCCTGGTGAGGTGTGACTCTGCCTGTTCCTCCCAGAGATGGAGCTTTGCACACAAGGATTATCAGGACTGCAGCTCACGGGGTGCTTCTTCTACTGGGGGCAAATCTGGGGAGGGATAAAACCCCAGAGATCATTTATGACCCCATTTTGCACCCAGATGCATCCCCTCCTTGAACCTCAGCAGGTGGAGAAGACCAAGAAGGGCATCTTGGGGACATGTTCCCACCTTGTTCCCACCTTGTTCCCACCCTGTTCCCACCCTGTTCCCACAGTTTCCCAGCTCCATGAAGGAACTGGCACTGCAATGGGCCCGTGTGCTGAGGATCCTGTCCAGGGCACACCTGACCCAGGCTGATGGCTGTGACCCTGCAGGTGTCCCAGGGCAGGTGGACAGCACAGGACACTTTGTTCTGACCCAGCAATCCCAGTTTGGGGAGCTGAAACATCAGAGAGACAGTGGGGAAAGTCAATGCCACCAAAACTCTGGTGGAAAAGCAGCCACCTCTGGATGCTGCTGTGTCCCCTCTGATGCCTTTAGAGGCCACCTAGAAACAGAGCCCAGCCAGGAGTAAAGGGAATAAAGGTGGGGATTGATTGGAAAGGCCTCCAAAGGTACCCCTGGGGAGCCAGAGGTGCTGCCCAGATGGGCCCCGAGATGGACCCTGAGAGGCCACGAGTTCTTCCCACTTTTCTAGCTTTGGGTCATTTGCATCTCAGGGTTCATTCTCCAATTAAAGCTGCAGTTAATGATGGAATTCTCCTCAGCTTGTCCCCCTCTCAGAGGCTCTTTGGTTGATACTTTTTGGGCCCAGAGAACACCCACAGAACCCAGGGATTCTGGGGACCAGGGGGTTTTCACTGATGAAAACCAGGTACAAATCAACCTCATCTTCTGCATCCTTAGCATACAAAAAATTGCATTTTCTCACACTCCCAGCAGTGCTCCAACGAGCCCCTCACAGCAGCTCCTGTTTAATTCCAGTATCACCTCCACTCCTCCTTATTCCTGCTGAGAAATATCCAGGCACTCAGTGCTCCAGCTTATTCCCCTGCAGTGCAATTTTATCCAAAACCTGCAGATTCTGGTGCTCCCACTGGTGCCCAAGCCATGCATTTCACCTGGCCCTGGAGCAGGGATGAGCTCAGGTTCTGCCACAGGTGGGTCCCCATCGTTGTCCCCAGCTGTCCTCAGGGGCCATGCACAAGCTTCTCCCTCCCACGGGCATGGATTAGGGAATTTTGCAGCAGGAATGCAGGTAAACACCAAAAAATTCAAGGTGGATTTCCCTTTGCAAGGCGTCCCTCTCACCCTGCTTTTGCCAGCATCTGCTGACATTCAGCCTCTGAGTTTTTCTTGGGGAAGGCAGGGGGGGAAGTATTTGTTTGCCAGTTGCAGATTTGCTCCTGCACTTACATGTTTGTCCATGGAAAAAAAAAAAAAGTCCTCTATTGTAAAACTTGTCAAATGAGACCACCCAAGTGGGCAGAGAGAGGGAATTGGGAAGGAGGAAGAAATGCCTTGAAAACCATTTTCTTTTTGACGGTTTAGAAAGGGAATTGAATGTTATTGTCTCACTTTAAATATGTTCTTTATGAGGAGGTCATGTAGCAGGCACATAATTTTCTAATTACAGCAATGCAGATAACATGGAAACAAAATATATGGAGATTTTCCAAAACAGAGGATGCCTTTTCAAACAATACACTGTACAGTTCATCTTCCAAAACCCAAAATAAAGCAGAGAGCTTTGCTCAGGAGGAACTAGATATAGTTGTAAGCTGCTAATCACTTCCTTTTACCCACTGTTTTATTGTCAGCAGAAAACCCAAACTCAGTCAGCCACTAGATAATAACTGGAAAATGCTGTCTGAGCTTTGATGGAGGCTTCTCAGGATGTGCTGGTGCCAGCCCTGGAAGCAGCCTCCCTAAACCCACTCCCAGCAGAGGGGGAATTCAACCCCACTGTAACACCCCCACGACCCAGAGAGTTTTCCCAGCAAATCTTGCTGACTGCAGGAAGGGAATTGCACGATCCCATCCCATTAAATTGACAGGAAATGAGGCTTAAGTGAAAACTACTGTTCCTTTTCAAACACCTTGGGCAGGGCTCTGGGGAAAGGAGGGACCTGGTGGTGTTTCCCATGCAGGTAGAGGTGGATCCAGGTGGAATCAGCAGGTCCTGCATGTGTTCCTTCCAATTCCTTCCCTCCAGTTTGGCACTGGCAGCGCAGGCTTCTCCCAGGGATGCTGAGATTCCTGTCCCTGGCTGGGGGTGATGTGGTCCCCAGCACCTTCCCAGCTGAAACAAGGCATGGAGGAGGAGGGGAAACCCTGCAAAGCACCTCCCACACACACCTTGGGGATGCAGGTGATGCCTTAGGTTTGAACTTTTCTGTTTTCCAACCCCTGCAGTGCCCAGTGTGTCACTCTGGAGTTGCCTGTTCCCTGTTCAGTGCTGCTCTCTGTGCTGGGCACACACAGCAAAGCCTCTCCGGGGCTGCTCTCCAAGGACACCCAGCCCAAACTGGGCCCAAAAAGTATCAACCAAAAGCCTCTGAGAGGGGGGCAAGCTGAGGGCAATTCCATCATTAACTGCAGCTTTAATTGGAGAATGAACCCTGAGATGCAAATGAACCAAAGCTAGAAAAGTGGGAAGAACTCGTGGCCTCTCAGGGTCCATCTCGGGGCCCATCTGGGCAGCACCTCTGGCTCCCCAGGGGTACCTTTGGAGGCCTTTCCAAGAAATCCCCACCTTTATTCCCTTTGCTCCTGGCTGGGCTCTGGTTTTAGGTGGCCTCTTAAGGCATCAGAGGGGAATTAACAGAATCAGATCTGGGAGCTCCCAGCACTGAACTTTGGGAGCCTGGGCAGCATCCCAGCCCTGCTAGGAGCTCACCCGTGCTGATCAGCAGAAGTGTGAGTGTGATCAACTCTTCCCCTGCTGCCCTTTTAAATCGCTTTGCCAAGCTAAGAAGCCTTTAGGATAAATAGGAATTTATATTCATGGCTGCAGGCGTCAGAACTGGAAGGAATTTGCAGCCTCCCCTTCTCCTTTCTGCCTGTTCAGCTCAGCCAGGCTGGGATGGCTGGGAAGGGCAGCCCCTGCCCACCCCACGCTGCTCCTGTTGGATGTGGGTGTGCAAGCAGGAGCCTGTTCACCTCCTCTCATTTTTAACCATCTCTTTGTTCACCAGTTGGTGTGTTTTGTGCAGCAGAGGCCCCACAAGCAGAAAGCAGAGCAGCTCTCCCAGGAGCAGCGCTGTGCCTGGGGGATTTTCTGTGCCAGGAGGGCACAGGGTGCAGGGGACACGTCAGGGCTGGTGGCAGCTCCGTGGCTGCACTGTGCTCCCACCAAGTCTGTGCACCTGGGATGTGTCAGAGGCAGGGCTACCAGCTGGGCTTCCAACAGGTAAGAGGCAGCTTTACCTAAAAGCCCATAAAATAATCATAAAAAAAAAAAAATTCATGGAGCTGTAAAATGTATTAGGGAGCCTCCCACTCAGACCCTGGAGAGGGGAGCTGTGCTGAGCTGCACCCTGTGAGAGGCAGAGCTGGGGCTGGGAACTTCTCTTTAAAGCTGGCAGAACTTGTTTCTGCATTTTTTGGATTAAATCCACATAGCAATAAGAGCCCCCGAAGATGGGTGAGTGCAGCAGAGCATTCCCCAGTCCACACAGCATCATAAAATGGTTTGGGGTGGAAGGGACCTTAAAAATCATCTGATTCCAGCCCCCTGCCATCAGCAGGGACACCTCCCACTGTCCCAGGGGGCTCCAGCCCCAATGTCCAGCCTGGCCTTGGGCACTGCCAGGGATCCAGGGGCAGCCCCAGCTCTGCCAGGGCCTCCTCACCCTCTCAGGGATGGATTTTTTCCTAATTCCAAAACCTGTCCTGTGTCAGTGTGAAGCCATTCCCCCCCCATCCTATCTACACCTGCTCTTATTCCTAAACCAGCCTCTCTTTGCTCCCCTTTGCTTTCCTGCTGTGAATAACTCCTGTGCCTGCAGGAGGGGCTCAGTAAGTGGCTCATCTGGAACAAGATCTGCAGCACAGTTCAAGTCCAGCTCTGGGCACTGCAAACCTGGGACTGAGTCACTGGCTCAGTGGGACTGAACTGCCCAGTCACATTTACCTACATGACAAGAATTTCCAACACAACCCAGTTTTTCTCTGACCTTTTCTGTGGTCAGTTGTATCTCAGGAGCTGGGGAAACACTGGTGTGAAAATAATTCACAAACAATCGGAAAATTATAAAACCAGTTGGAAATTGTAAAAGAAAAATTGTGCCAGGTTCTCTTACAGCTCTGTGTACTCCCTGTCTGTCTGGGCCTGCAGACTTTGACACTGAAATGACAGCAGTGATACTGTGATTATTTAAAGCCTGAGCCATCATTAGCATTTCCATTTAGGTTATTGCTTCATGTTGTCTCTGGCATTTTATCTTCACTGCAAATGAGGTTTGAGATCTCCATCTGGTCCTGGTGGACAAAAGCTTTCTTAGAGAAAGCAAACAGCTTCAGCAGCAGCTTCAAAGCTGTTGGAGTCTCATGTGAAGATGGGAAAGCAGCTCTGAACCTGCTGGATTTCACATCCCATAAAACACAAATTGGACCATAATTTTCACGTCACTAAGTCATTCTACCACATTGGGCCACTCAAAGCATAATTTCTTCTTTCTCCAGCTTTTTCCCCTTCATTTTTTTGTAAAGCAATGGGATGGAGTTTATCCAGGTGGGCAACAGATTGAAATTGAGAATATAAAAGGGCACATGGGAACCCTCTCAGGAGCGAGGAGGTACAGGACACCCCCACCTCTCAGGAAGGAGCTGAATGAAGGCTGCTCTGAGTCTGTGGAGCAGGAGTAGCACAGACTTTTCCCCACTGGGGCAGGGGATGGAGGTTCTCTCCTTCCCACAGCAGTCCTTGCCCCAGTGTGGATTGCAGGGGCAATTTTGGCACTTTGCCTCAGGGATGTGCAGCCACTGGAGCCGTTCCCAGCACTTATCTGGAATCAAAGAAATGAAATTCTCAAAGGTTAGTGAATAGACATTGGGTAGGAAAAACAGGGGGAAAAAAGAAATATCTTCAAGTTGACCTTATCCTGTGAGACCTGTGGGGTTCCTGTGCCTCTAAAGTTCATCCTATTACTTGGCAGTGTTGGGTTTTACTGCTGCACTTGATGACCTTAAAGGTCTTTTCCAGCCCAAATGAGTGTGTGATTCCATTATATTTATAGCCAGATTTTGCTCCATGTAAATCCCTGACACAGCCTGTGTTCATGGATGTCTGGGTGGGTTCTTTCCAGCTGTAGCTGAAGTTATTCAGGACCTGGGGGCAGAGGAAGAAACAGCCCCTGGGTGCCACAGGGGATCCAAGGTGAAGGAGGGGAAGTCCCACCATTCTCCCGTCAGCCTACTCAAGACTTTAAATGACAATTATTTTATATATGGTATTAAAAAAACCCCAGTTTTATATATAAAAATGAGTTGATTTCACTCATTTTCAATGTTTTTTCCTGCACAACCGAGCTCTTGGTGCCCCTCCTGGATGAGGGGTGGGGAACACACCTCGTACAGCCCAGTTTGCTGGGGATGCTGTGGCTCTCTTTGCTGTGGAATCAAAACTACAGGGTGTTTTTATTTACTTGGAGGACAGGCTTTGAGTGACAGATCAAATGGCCAGATTTTAGTGTGTTAGGAAAATTAGTTAATTTGGTTAGAGAAATCAAGGTTCCCCACGGAGTTTGCAGGGTAGAACTTGCTTCAGATGGTTCGTAAACAAAGGGATGTGTTGCTAGGATTGTGAAGTTCAATGGATTTTGCTTTTGCAACCCACTGTTGCAGTTCTACTCTTTCCCTTTCCGTCTGGGAGATATTTCATTGCCTCTTATTTTTTATGTTTTCCTTCCGATTTTTCTTTATTATTTTTTTTTCTTTAATTTTGATTTCTTTCCACAATCCCAACAACAGGATTTGTATTTGCAGACTGTTTCAGGGGACATTAAAAAAAACAAAAATAAAACAACAAACCCAGATGATAAATAAATAGCAAAAATATCAAGTGAATCTTAGCAGAAGGGGTGCTGGGGGAGCCTGGCCAAACCAAAAGCATCTCAGCTAGGCTGGGCATGTGCATCCAGGTGAAGGTGGGGATCAGGAAGCAGAGGAGCACAAAGCCATGGGAAGTGTGTGCAAGGCCATTCTGTGGCACAGCTGTCTCTCTGTCACCTCTGTCCTTAGGCACAGTTAAGCTGCTCCACCAGGATGTCCTGGAGTGTCTCCCAATGCCGTGGTGTTCCTTAGTGACTCCCTGGATTTGTTCTCTGGCTGATGTTGCCCAACAGACCGGGATCCCTTGATCTTGCCTTGCTTGGATTCTTCCATAAATTGCAGCCATGTGTCCGAGGCACTGAGCCCTTTCACATAATTGGGCAATATTTGCATTAAGCTGAACTCTTCTTTCCCAAACGAGGGCGAGTGGCTGTTCCTGCCATTCCCAGGAGGGCTGCTGTGAGCTCCGGGGCTCTGGATCGGGACGCACGGCTGCGAGTCTGGGACAGAGGCTGCAGGGGAACATTTGTTCCCGCTGTTTTTCCCTGGAAGCAGCTGGTTTCCCTTTAGGGCAGGGCACTGGCTGTGCCTGGAGGCCTTTTGGAAATGGAGGGCAGGATTCAGTGGTCCTGCCTGCTGAGTGGGGCTTCTTGTCAAAACCCTGCCGGGCTCTGCACTGGCAGTCTCGTGTCAGGTTAAGGGCAGTGGATTTAGCTCCTCCATCCAAGCCAGGTTGGGCCTGGAGACACAGGAGGATCAGTTCCTGTTGTTCTGGGGGCCATGGAGTCCACACACGTGAGCACAGCCCCCCTGTGCCAACAGCACAGGCTCGATGGCTGAGGCTGCCAGGGAAATGTCCTTCCCACCCTTTGGTGTGTGTGTGATTCACTTGCCAGCTTTGTCCAGCTGGAATTACCCCTGAACCCTCTTTCCAACAAAATACTGATTTCTTTGACTATTCCCAGAGGTGGCATCTCAGTGGGTTAGAAACTGAGGCTGCTGGCAGCTGGCATGTTAATTGGCATTTATGTGTTTGCCCTGCTCCCCGCACACCAGTGCAAGGCAGTGAGTTATGGCTTGTCATGACTGGGTTTCAGAGGGCTTTTTTAGAGAGTGGTGCTCTTATTCTCATCCTGTATCCCATCCTTTCTCCTGCTGTCTGTCTGATTGATCAGAGTGCTTTAACACAGACTTGTTCCCCCCTTTCTCCTCCTCTGTCTCTGGCTGATATTTATGAGCAAATCACCCCTGTTTCATATGAAGTGAGAGCCAAAGAGCAAGGTTGTTGTGTGCACTGGGCAATGGAGATGATGACTGAAATGGCCATTAATGATTGCTCCCTGCATGCCCAGGCATGACTTTATTTTCCTGCTAATTCCAGCTCTGGCAAAGCACCCTGGTAACCCAGTCCACAGCCTCACTTCTCCTGGAACCAGCCCAAAACCAGGTGGTGCTGTCCCTGAGCTGTTGCTCTAAAGGAATCAAGCCCTTGCTTGGTTTCTAGCCCATCAGTTTGGAATTCCAAACATGATTCCTTAGATTTGGTTTTCAAGGCTTAGTGAAAATGTTCAGTGCGGACATTTGCATGACCAAAAATTGAGACATTTAAACCCAACAGTCATATCTGACAATGACAGTCATTAAGTAAGTGATGAGTTCATCTGTGACAGTGTTGAGGCATGAAAATGCCATGATTTTGGGTGCAGACAGGCTCTGTTGAGCAGGGCAGTCATGCCCAAGAGAGCCACAGGTTTTGCCTGTTTTCAGCAGTCTCCTTGAAATGACTTTTTTTTATATCCTCAACAACTGGCTCCTGTTTCTCCTCTACCAGAGAGGCACTATCAGAGCTAAGCAGCACTAATTGGAGAGGGGGAGCGAGGGGAAAGGGCACAAAACCCAGGAGGAAAATGTTGGGGGAGAGTAGATCCCAGAGGCTAAGCTTAACACCATCAGACTTGGAGGGAAATATTCCTCCTGCAGACCACAGAAATATGATTTTTGGTGGGAATCAAAAGAGAGGAGGCACGATAAGCCTGGTGAAGTCAGTGCAGTTGGTGCAATGAACTCGGGGCCATTTTCCTGGGATGCCTGACAGAAGTTTCCTTCTGTGGGAAAAATCAACGACTGGAATAGGTCGGTCGTTTTTGCCACGGAGAACCTATACTTAAGTGTGATTAAAATGCTTTTCGGCAAAGGAAATGCCCTGTAGTTTAAGCCAAACGTGGGGACATCCTCTGTGCCTCTGATTGATGTTATGGTGGTTTGTGGGGTGTACCATGTCCTGAAGCAGGCCCAAGTCAATTAGGCACCGTTTCAAAGTGTTTCCTCATGCAGCCCCAGGTTCTGCTCATGCCAGTGGAATCGGAGGCTGGGGGAAATGATGGCAGGGATGAATTGTGAGAGCAGGCGCAGCCAGGCCATCGGGTTAGCAGGCAGCAGGCACTGCAGGATTCCCTGCTTCAAGGAGCAAGATGCCTTTTTCAAGTTGTGAGATTTAATGGCCTTTTTGCTGAGATCAAGTGTAGTATTGGTTTAATATCTGATACAAGCTCTATCAGGAAAGTATATCCTCCCTTTGCAGGGGGACGGGGGCGATCTAACCATGAAATAATCAGATCCTTGCAGTTCTTTTCTACCCCTGGATCAGGTGGGATTTCTGCCCCAGAGACACCATCTAAAGCACATTTCCACTCAGCCTTTGACTGTTTGAAGCTTTCAGACAATCACAGTGTGGGAAAGGACAGTCCTTACAAATCTTTCGCCCTTTCAGTCCCGAAATATCATTCCTTGTGATGGAAGAGAGTAATAACATGTGAGAGCACCATCACAAGCCAGCCAGCAAAGGAAATGACAGGGTGACCTTATAAAATCAGGGCCCAAAAAAACCACCCAATTATAGGGTTAAATGCCACTGAAGTAATGATTCTCCTGGTTTATCTCACTCATGGTGCACTGCATTTTAAACCCAGCCACTGGGGACATGTGAAATGGTGCTTAAACCATCAGTGGAAGGTTCCTTCGTGCTACAGGCATATTTCCATGTATTCCAAACCAGCCCTGCAGTCTGGGCAGGCAAGGAGTGAGCTTAATGCCTTCCTTTGTAGTAGGAGATCTTTGAAACTCTTATTTGATCGTTTCCCTAGATTAGGACGCTTCTGGGCTGCTTTGGAGGAATGTGTTCCCCCTGCCCACCAACCTCCTCTCCCAAAGTGATAAGGCATCTGTAAATGAAAACACTCTCTGAGACTCTGTACAGAACCTCCTCTGTACACGGCTTTGAAGCAGAGCTGCATGAAGACCTCTGTACCGGCTGAAAATATCTTGCAAACTGATAAAGAAGTGCAGGTACAGCTAAAATCCACTGTGTAATGAGGATTAGTGAGCCTAAGGAGGTTTGTTTGGATTGAAGATTGAGCTGAAATGTGTGAGGCTCAGGTCTGACCAGAAATAAACTGAACTTGGATTTCATCAGATGCCTCCCGGCCCCCTCCTGTCCTGCTCCCCCTCGCCCCACTCCACGTTCAGAGTAAATACTCAGAGCTCATCGTTTTAAAAGGAGCTGTTTAATTTTCCCACCGGCCCAGGTTCTTGTTAAATGTGCTGTGCTTCAGTACAATCCTCCACTTTCCCAAGCAGCCCTCAGCTCCCTGCATCTCCCTACCCGTGTGCTGGGCTGTATTGATCTCAGATATGTGGGCAATTGCTCCGTGAAATACAGCCTGAAAGGACCCTGTTTGATCCAATGATGATCCTATAGCAGATATTCTGACTAATTGTATCCATGGAAATCAAGTGCACTTTAACTAATGAAAAAAAAAAAGATACTGTGGTCAAAGCTTATTTGAAGAAATGACATGTTTTAAAACCTGACATGACTTAAAACAGAATCATATAAGTTCCTTTGCTAAAACACTTTCAGGATATATTAGGTATAACAATAGTTTTCTACATGAAAATGGCTTTGAAATCTTAAAAGAAAAGTATTTTAAAAGAAAAGAATTTTTGCGGTGCATTAAATTGGACGTGAATATGACAGATTTCAAAGACTGTCAAAATAACGAATTTACATCATAAATGCACAGGCTCCCTTTTTAAAGGCCTCTTCAACAACTCAGGAAGGCGTTTAATGGTGAGCAAGTTCAAAGTGTCATGGACTCCCACTGGTATAAAAAGGAGGCAATACCCACTATACTCTCTGTGTTTCAGATAATGTATCTGTCTCTTTTCAAGTTAATAAACTGCACTCCTGTCAAATTGCAGATAAATGAAAGCGACCAAGACATTGTTTTCCCCACATATTGCTAAGAAAGATATCTCCCAATATTTCTAAACGACCAGTATGCTAAAAAGAACTTGAAATGAATCCACCCTGCAGTTATTTTACAGCATCAAAGACAATGAAATTTCCACAGAGGCACTTTCTGAAGTTTTAAATGCTTTATTTCTGATAGCTGCTCATTAAGAAGCTTCGAAAGCTTTTTATTGTTTCAAAGGCAGTCATCTAAATTTTTAATCATTCACTAGTGCTGTATGGTCACGATGTTACTCTCTAGCTTTAAAAACCCTTTTTTATTTTCTAAACAGTAATGTCAACATAATGTTTTCCTGAATAATTGTTAGGTATGGCCTTACTCAAAGAGCAGCTGTGAGGAGGGGAGAAAGAAAAGGAGAAAGAGGATTTTTTTTCCAGCTCCCTTTGGCGAGAGAGAGAAATGAGACACTTCAGGAAATTAAAACCCAGGACCAGCAGTTGACAGAGCTGGCCACCAACTTAAAACTCTGGTCTTCTGGGATGGCTTCAGCTCGGTCCTTTAGAGCTGGGGAAGTCTGTGGATATTTTTTAAGTTAACAATGATGCTCTGCAGGCTGATTCTCACTCTGTGACACTTGAGTGTCCTTGTGGATCAAAGAGCGTTTAGGAAATTTCCTGTCCCTGCCCCTCGGAGCTGCCTCCTGCCCCACCCGTGGCAATCACCAGAGTCATCTTCCACTGGCAGGGAAGAGGCAACCCCATCACATTCCCCATTCCCTGTCCCACAGCCCATCTCATTCCCCATCCCACTGCCCATCCCACTGCCCATCCCATTGCCCATCCCATTCCCCAT
>VXAC01003558.1:25823-50007 GCA_013399225.1 Rhipidura dahli | reverse complement strand
CCCATCCCATTCCCCATCCCACTGCCCATCCCATTCCCCATCCCATTCCCCATCCCAAGGTTAGCAGCAGGCAGCAGCCACCGGATCACGCCGATTCCCAGTGAAGGAGCAGTGCCCTTCCATGCCCAGCAGCTTGGGCCCACCCCAGCCTCGCATCTGGTTTCACTTTGCTCCTCACTCCAGCACCATTTGGGACAGGATTTCTTTCCCTCTGCCTGGCCCGAAGGTTCTCACACGCCAGACGTAGGGATGAGGTTGCAGTTTATTTACTCTACGAGCTTGTATTAAATTTCTCCCCACAGAAACCACAGCCCAGCCCCTCTCCTCTTGAGGGACTGTGAGTTTTCCATTCTCAGGGTCTGAGCGTTGGACTGAACCCATGCTCCAGCTTGAGGCTCTTCCCTTTCTTGTGCCTGTATTAAAGTGATTGACCTCACTGATAAAGGATCAGGGAGGAGGTTAAGGAGAGATCCACGCTGCCTCTGGTGAGCAGGGAAGTGGATCCCTCTGAATGCAGGCACTTGGCATTTCCAGCTCCCAGATTTCAGTGAGGGTAAAAGCAAAAGGAAACAAAATATTCAGCGGCAGGAATGGCCCATCCATGGAGCAGCCATCACCTGCAAGAGACCATGAGAGAGTGGGATAAAAACTGGCTCTTGCTAATATAATGCTTTGCCCTCCTCTAGTGGTACTCGTGCTCTGAGTCTCTAAAAGGAATTAGAAATATTAGTACAACAACCTTCTGTCAGCTCTAGCCATTCCCCCTTGAGCTGGAGGGTCGGGAGAGTTCTCCTTGCAATCTGATGGGATGGGGCACTTGCTTCAACCAGCAGCTCTTCAAAGAACCACATTTTCCATGCTGGATGTGTGGCTGTTGAATGGATCTCATCAGTTTTATGTGTTGTATGCAAACTTTTTCCTGACACAGACGTATGTTGACACTTTTATCCGTCCCTCCCCAGCCTGGCTTTGGGTGGTTTGGAGCACACTGGGCTCAGCGTTCTGGCTTTTCCTGGTGGCCACACCAACACTTCCTTCCCCTCTCTGGACCCAGGGTGTCTGCCAGCTGAGCTCATCGCTAGCAAACAGCCTAAGCACAGAAATTTTGAAATGCAAATAGTTTCAAGGGCACGTTGGGAACGTGGAGCCGAGGGAGGCGAGCGCGTTCCCGCCCCGGCTCCGGCCCTCGGAGGCACTGGGAATGTGCTGGTTACAATTAACTCGTGATATCATGGGAACCATAAAACAAAACCAAGCAGTTGCTCTCCTCGTACCAAAGGCCTGGGAAAAGACGAGTTGTCAGCGTTCCTGTCGGGAGCAGAGCAGGAGCTGCTGGGCTGTCCGTGCTCTGTGGCACAGCCCCTGCTCCCTGACAGCTGGGCTTTCCTTTAGCTCTGTGTTTGTGGCGTGTCCTGGGATCTCCGTTGGCTTTCTTGGCCACCAGAGCCCAGATTACTTGTCCTTGTCTGCTTTGGGTTGTGCTCTGACTGGTATGGCCTCTCCTGTAATTCCCTCACACTCTTGAGCCGAGCATCTGCCCAGCCTTGGGCTCTTCTGGATGGACCTGGGCAAGCAGCCACCAGCATTCAGTGTTAATCCTCTCCCCGTCTCCAACAAGCCCTTGGAGCAGCCCAGCCCCTCTTTGGGAAGCTTTAGTGGACCTTTGAGGCCATTCTTTGCTCTCAGGGGTCAAAGTTTTTTTGATTTTGATACTGAAGAAATCAAAGGATGACTGGGAGGAGAAGTGAGCTGGTATTTGATGGCTGTGGTTCCCAGCCATCCTGGGAGACATCAGTACAGGGCAGATCCCTGCAGTGATTAAATCCATGGGATAGAACCACAGAACCTCTTGAAAACCAGAGTTAATGTGGCAATTCCTGTAAGAATCACATGTTAGAGAAGTAGCCTGTGTTTTGTGGGGAGAGCCCAGCACCCACCAGTGTGCAGCCATGCTGTGCAGGTGGGAAGGACCTGAGCCCAGAGCTGCCAGGCTCCAAAATCCTGAATCACCTCAGAAACCCCAATACTCACTGCATTGGGCAGGTACTGAGCTTTGTCCCCTCACAGTGAGGAGCTGCTGCTCAGCCAGTGTCAAATGCCACTGCTGCCTTGGGAAGCCTTCATATCCTTTCCCCATACCTCATTTTTGTAGAACACCCTTTTCCTGTAATGATAAAAGCCTAATTGCATCTACCCAGAATCCTGTCTGAGAAATAATCCCCATCCTGTGTCTAGGACGACCAAGGAAAACAAATGAGATGAATAAATAATAAAATTTGCAGGACATGTATTTTGCCAGAGACAAAAGAGATTCAGATCTGGATGTGCTGTGTTTGGAGCTAAGTTTAGAACTCAGGATTTTGGATGGACTTCTGAATATTGACATGCAGGGGCTCAGGCCTTTCTCACAGACTGCAAACATCCTGTGTTCTTGGCTGGTTTCATGCTGGGATCCGTGCTCTGTTACCTTTCCAGGGAGAATTTGACTCTGGCCCTTAATGAAGGAAGAGCCAAGGGTTTTGGGAATAATTAGAAGCTTCATATGCTACTAGATCATTTGGCCTATCTTTTGAAGCATAAAAAGAGGGGATGGAGTAAGATACAGCTCTTGCATCTGTGAAATTCTTTCCCATTGGCAACCTCCCTGCAAAGTCATAATTAATGAGGATATTCCAGTTCAAGATCTAAGTGCTATCACAGGCATTGGCTTTCCCAGACTCTGAGGTCCCTGCACTTGGAGGGAGATCCCAGCACAGTGTCCTGGGGCCCAGGCTGGATTGAAAGGCACTGCTCAGAGCGTGTTGGATGCAGACAAGCGTGGCCAGCAGCAGAGCCAGCAGCAGAGCCTTCCCATTTGTTTTTCCTGGCGTGCTCAGCGCTGCAGGGCGAGGGAGAGGTGCCCCAGTCCCCATCCCACAGCACTGCCTGGGGCACTGGGAGTGCAGGTGCCCGGGAGCTGTGTCCATGTGGCACAGCAGCTCTCGGGGAGTGATGCCTTTGATGTGTTGGTGCTCAGCTCCCTGAGCCCATCCCTTGGCCCTGGCAGGGAACGGGGCAGTGCCCACCCCGCTGAGTGACCCCTGAGCAGCACCAGAGCAGCACTGGCCCCTGCTCCCTCCGAGGTTGGAAATGCAGATCCCAGCCCCCAGGCTGTGCCCCCCTGTGCCATTTGGGCTGTGAATACCCTGGGTGCCACATTTCTGTGTGGTAATTAGCAGCCTGGTCCCTGCTGGCTGTAAAGCTGTCCTCGGCAGGCTGTGATGGATGAGGCTGAGCTGTTGCAGTGGCCTTTTCTGGGAGGGTTGCTAACTCCCTGGCATGTTCCTTGAGGTGATCCTCTGCTGCTCCATTGCTTCAGAGGGAGCCCCAATTCCCCACTGCCTTCACTTCCCAGTTGAACTGGTTGCTCTCAGGCTGCAGCTGATGTTTCAAGTGCTGGTGTCTGAAGAAAACACGATGAACTTTCTCCTTGAAGCTTTTCAGAGGCTACATTGCTGCAGATGGTCAGTTATGGAGAATACCACCTCTATTCATTATTTTAAATTACCTGTCCATGTCTTTGTACCTCATTTCTTCTCTCTGGTTATTCTGAAAGAGTTAAACTTCAGCATTGCATCACTGCTGTCAAAATAGCTCTGTCGTATGGCATTGCTTCTCTTTCCTCCTGACTAACCTGGGTGATTGACTAAGAGAATACTTCAAATATCTGATCTGAAATTTGCTTTTGGGCGACATTCAAGGCTTTAAACTTCAAACTTGATCACTGGAGAGATTTCCTGCTGGTAAGCTCAGAGCATTCCTGTGAGACACCAGCCCAAAGCACCTTGTGCCCTGTCGCCCTGTCCCTCTGGCAGATTCAGAAAAGGGACCAGAACGTTTCCAGCATGACTGACTCGTCTCTGCAGTGCAGTTGGGAAGGGTGGGATCTGCCTCTTTTAACTTAGACAGAACTTCTAAGCAGACAAAAGGAGACAGCTTGGCTCCCTGGAGGATGAATAGACAGAGATAGTGCCCCAAAGGGAGAGACCTCAGCCCTCACACTGACATTCAGGGGAGGTTTGAGGAGATGCCCTGTGGTGATGTCCACTCCCCACTGGTGATAGGAGCTGCCTGTGTGACTGGCTAAGACCAGACACTTGACTTGCATGTGGCAGGATGGATCCCAGCTGCAGGCCCACGCTTTTAAAGGTATTTATGTGCCTAACTAATCAGGAGCTGCTTTTGCAGGGTTTACAGAAAGGTTCTTCAGTTTCGCTGAAATAAAAGGGATTTAGTTTAGATAAGGCAGACCTCTGGGAAATCGGATGTCTCATGTATTCTTCTCAACCCTTCAGAAGAATTTGTGCCTGAATGTTCTCTCAGAGTAAGGTCGGATGTGGCTGGTGGGCATTTGAGACATCAGATCTTAATGTGAACCTCAGAAATCAGCAAACTTCTATTCAAAAAGAAATACTTCATTCAGAGGAATTGAAAAGAGAGCCTTTCTCACTGCTTTTGAGTCATGTGTTCCTTCCCACTGAGGTCTCAGCTGCACCATCCCACCTTGGAGTGCCTTGGTGGTGAGGAGAAAGCAGCAAGGGCTGGATCCAGGTTCACTTTGGGATGTGCAGAGCTGGAATAACTCTCCTCTCCCCTGTAGAGACACCAGATATTTCCTTCTATTCCTAGAAGCAGGAAAAGGCACTGTCAGCCTTGACTTCCACTTCAGTCACATCCCTCGACTGCTAAACCTGGTTTCAGAAAGGAGACAGCTTCATGCTAGCTCATAAGAACTCCAAAATAACAACAAGAAAGAAACCCTGAACAAAATCCCTCGTGATCTCAGGTGCAGAAGTCCCTTGTTGAGCCGTAATTTGTGGCTGTCTGATCACTTTGGAGCTGCAGCACTGATTTCCACACTCCTCCCTCCCCAAGGCCTGGAGAGGGGCCACTCCACTGTCTGCACTTCTGAGCTCCTCTTGGAAATGCTGATCCTTTCTTGAAAGCTGGAGGGGGAATAAATCACCAGCAACCTGACCAAGCTGCACGAAATTCAGCCACAGTCAAAGCCAGCACAGTGGCTGAAGGCAGCTCCTCCTCGGGGCTTTTTGTGGCCGTGCTGATGCTGTGGGAGCTGTGCCACATCTGCAGGTGTGTGTTTGGGTCCAGTTGCTCTCCCTTGCAGGAGGGCAGCTCCTCACATCTGGCTGCCCTCGATTACACTGCTGAGAAACCAGCTTGGTCTCATTTTGAAATAGCAAAAGATGGCAGAAGGTGTCTTCATTCGCAGTAACCACTTCTGGCTGGGAGAGAGAACAGCCAGATCGTGTCCGATGGAGCTACCAAAGGTCAAGGCAGGGACAAGCTGGGGAGCTTTTGCACAAAGCATCATTGATCACCACAACATCCTTTCCATTTCTGTAGGGAAAGCTACTTTAGGCTGAAGTTTAAAGTTCCAGGATGCTGGTCCAGGCCTGATCTTCCGTGCAGGCTGTCTCGAGTCCAGCTTAGCTCTTTGAGGCTCACCCAAGCCCCTGAGCTACCAATTGTCTGTTCAATAGACATCTCTGAGGGTCCTACGAAGGCTGAGAGGAAATAGTAGGCCACATGGCTTCAACAGAAAGGAAATCTTTGAGTTCTGGCCTTGCTGCTCTCCAGGCAGAGCACCGGATGGCCCAGGGATTGAGATGGAAGGAAGAACAGGCAAAGTGGGGATGGGAGTGGGGTGAAGAAACATCTTATTTTTCTGATTTAATACTCAGCCACTGATTGGACGTGTAACTTGGGCCAGTTGCCGTGTAAAGCTCCCTCTGGTCAGCCACAGGTTTGGGCTTTTTCCTTTTCCTTGCTTCTTGGAAAAGAAAAAAAAAAAATGCTGGAACACCCTCACTGGAAAACCAGATGTGGCGTCTTGAAGCTGAGTTTCCTCTGGTAAATAAATTCCATGATGAAACAGAACTAAACAAAGCTGCTAAATAACCTTGCCCTGCTGCTGAAGAGTTTTGTAGAGTTTTCAAACATCCTTGTGATGAGTCTGTTCTTTTGCTGTTCTCCCAGTGCCATGTCGAAGCATTACATGACTTGAAAGCCCCAAAGTCGTGGAAGGGGGTAGGGGAGGAGGAAAATACAAAGCAACTTGTACAGACTGCTGGGGGGCGAGGGGGAGGGAGGAGGACTTTTTTTTTGTTCCACAAGCCCCAGTAACCACATGAAAGCTCTTCAAAAACCTAGCAAAAACATCTTCTTTGTAGCAGTTCTAGTAGTGCAGGTAGTAAAGGCTGGTATTAATTACCTGGTGGAGCTAATTGCTGCAGGTGGCAGCCAGGCAGGAGCGGGAGTGCTTGGGTGGCCAGTTGCCCTGGTTTCCATAAAGCCAACGGGACACCTTGTCCACCGCGGCCCCCGGAGGAGACGCAGAGCAGGTTTCTGGAAGACATTGCTCTCCCAGAGGAGCCTGCTCTGCCTTTCTGGAGCCACCTGGATCCAAATGCGTGCAGACGTGTGTGTCTGCCTGCAAAACCAAAGCTGCAGGAGGAGGAATGGCTGGTGTGACACAAACAGGCGCCTTCCAGCAGCCGGCACCGTGGGTGCTCCAATTAACGGTGCCACGGCGATCGCGGCTGCTCGTGGGCTCATTACCAAAGACAGACAGACATCTGCAGGGGTCTTGGAATAATGACTCCTTTTATCTGGTGATTGGCAGAGGCGGGGTGACAAGGATCTGCTGCTTAGCATAATCTGAGACCTCTCTTCTCTTCTCTTCTCTTCTCTTCTCTTCTCTTCTCTTCTCTTCTCTTCTCTTCTCTTCTCTTCTCTTCTCTTCTCTTCTCTTCTCTTCTCTTCTCTTCTCTTCTCTTCTCTTCTCTTCTCTTCTCTTCTCTTCTCTTNTGTCTTCTCTTTTCTTTTCTCTTCTTCTCTTCTCTTCCCTTCTCTTCTCTTCTCTTCTCTTCTCTTCTCTTCTCTTCTCTTTTCTCTTCTCTTTTTTTTTTGGATACCAACAGAAGATGCAAGGCGGGCACCTGGAGTGGCGGCTCTGGGAGGCTGTGGAAGGGCTCTGCCTCTCTCACCCCGCTGGAGCCTGGTCCTCCCAAAGTGCTCAGCCCTGAGCTGGAGGAGGGAGTCCCTTGTGGTGTCCATTGCTCAAATCAGCTGCTGGTGCTTTCTGAGGACAGGTTTTCCCTGCAGCCCCGGTGTGTCCTTGGCTCTGTGCGCTGACCGCTGGGACACAGACCTGAGTGTGTCCTGCCTCGTCACTGCCTCAGTGTCTGCTCACATCTCTTACCATCACTGCCAAGGCCTTGCTCAAAACAGGGAATAATGGCAGAAGGTCCCTTTGAAATGCCCTCTCTTCCCTGGTCCCTTTCCTAAAGGCAAATCACTGCACATCACTTCCAGCCCCTGCAGTCCCCCTGCCTTGGGAAACATCCTGGAACTCTCAAAGGAGGCAACGATTTCAGGGCTGCTCCCATCCGGATCAATTGCTGGGACATCCACAGGGAGAAGACTTGTGCCAGTTCAGGCTTCTTATGAGTCTTCTGAGATCCCTGAGGTTTTAGTCTAAATTACTTTTCTTATGCTAGGCTCAGCAATAGAAAATAAGAAGAGGTTATTAGCTATTTTCTAATTATACTCTGACGTTTTGGAGTATTTTTCAGTTATGGATTTCAAACCCATTTTGCAAAGTTTGGGGAACTAAGTCCCAGCATAAAGAAGTGCCACCTTCTTTTTCAGGTCAGAAAAGTAAAGCCTTTTCCCAAAATCTGTGAAGAGCTGAGCAGGGATTAGACCCCAGACCCCCAGCACACAGTCCCTTGCTTTAACTGGCAGCTCAGCCTTTGCTCATTCTGGTATGGGAAAAGCAATTGGGAATAAGAAGCTATTACTGGGGCAGGCAGTCTGTGGGGGATAGAGTTACAGTTTTTACAATAATGCATTATTTAGGACTGGGTTGCCATTTGAGATGGACTCAGGCTGCAAATTCAGAGGCACTGCTGGGATTGAATACTGAAAACCCCAGAGTGGAGAAGCGTTTGAGCACAGCAGCATTTGAGTTTGAGGTTTGGGATCTGTTACTGTGGATTCCCAGAGATGGCTGTTCCAGAGGTCTACAGCACATCTTCTGCAGCATTTATCTCTTGCCCTCAATATTTATTTTACCATTCAGGAGGAGAGACAGGAGGATTTTCTCTGTCATGCCATTTTGATTCCTCCCTCTTATTGACCAACTCAAGCAAAATTATTTACAGATCTAATACAAAGGGCAAAACTTTCTCATTAAATTTTTTTTTTTCCTGGCTCCTATTACATTGCTGTGTACTTGGAATGTGTGTCAAAATAGAAAAAAAAGGGATGCTGATGTGTTTTATTTGGTCTTTCATTTAAAGCTTGCTAGCTATTTTCAAACTGAACTTAAACAGAAGGCCACAAGAGTTTAAACCTGATTAAAAGGATGCAGGAGAACATGAAATGCTGCTCTCCAGAAGCTCTCAGGCTCCCTGTTAATCTGTGCTGATGCCTTTTGAGCATCGGGGTTAAGAGACAATAAAGAACATGGGGCAAATGGGATCAAGACAAAAAAAAGTGAATTAGTGAATTAATGAAGAAAGATCTTGAGAAAAATGTCTTTGATACCTAAAAATAACTAATAGTGTGTGTTAGTTTAAAAGCATATTTTCAATGCAGGGATAAGTGCACGCAGCAGGGAGGAAAATACAAGAGAGAGGCTGGAGTTGAGAGTGTAGAGGGTGAATTTAACTGACAATAGATCACTCGAGCCTGTGGTATCGCGTTTAGAGGGTTAAAAGGCTAAACATCTTCGTATTTAATGGAAGATGCTCCCAGAATTCTCAAAAGCAAAAAGATGGAGAGAAAAATCTGCTGCCTGGGAACTTGAAAGAGCTGCACTTTTGAGCCCAGAGCCTGGAAAGCTGCAAATCTGTTCAGTGGGGAGACCCAGCTGATGTGCTCCTTCTTCTCAGCCCCTGCAGGGAATGGGCTCTGTCCCAGGGGATTTGGGATGCTGAGGCTGATCCCAGCAGTGCTGCTCAGCCTGCCCTGTGTCCAGCTCACTCCAGGATTAATTTACCTGCAGTTTAGGTTTAAATTAGGAGTTTTCAGGGCCTTCCAACCTTTATTCATGGACAAACACTCACGACCAGTGGATGTGGAGGGATATCAACCAAGAAAGGTTTGCTTTGCTGACAGCACATTGGGCCAGCACTGGGTTTGTAGTGAAATACCTTGGGGTTGTAGTGAAATACTTTCTACCACTTTGCTGAAAATTGCTCTTGGGTATTAATTGGGCTGGAGTTTGCAGGGTCAGGACCAAACTGAATGATTATAATTCAGAAAACTCCAGTAGTGTGCTGATGGCTGTCTGTTAGAATTTTACCACACGGTATTTGAATCAAAAAGTCCCCTTTTTTTTTTTTTTTTTTGTAGGGAAGGCATGCTCTGTAGGTAACCTGCCCTCCCTAAAAAACAATAAATGATTTCTTGGAGAACAAAGACCTAAGGATGCTGTATAGGAAGGAATAACATGAACAAAGCTGTACCATACATTAAAATCAGCAAAACTGCTTAAGGCAATCCAAATGCATTTTTTTATTAGTATTGTGTTGTGATGCTAAACAGAAAATGACAACTGTGAATAAGATAAAGGTCTTCATTGGGCATGAAAAATTCAAATTGTTACTTTAAGGAGCGATTTATATTTTTTTAAACATCATAAAACATTTATGATAACATTTTACAAAATTAGGAAGGGGAAAATTGGCTTGAAATCTTCTAAATCCATTAAATTTTCATGTTGTTGTTCAAAGCAATGGTTAAAAAAGCCAGAAAAGAAAAAGGTCTAGAAGGCATGAATATAGATATTTGAATATATATTTGACAGCTTTATCTGAGAATCAGAAGTCTGGAACTTGAACTAATTTAGGGCTGAACGAAACTTTTATCTGTGGGTTAGGCTGAGAATTTCTGAATGATTAATGACTGCGGCAGAGCATGAACTTTCCAGGCTACAGGGGGAAGAAGAGGGTCATTCCCAGCAGATACTGGATGCAGCCCAGAGACAAGGCAGTGAAACCACTCTGCTGAAAGTTCAGGGAAAATCTTTGCATCTCATGAGAAACCTCGACTTTCACAGGTCTAAGTGTTTTTAGGCACCTCTGCAGTAAGTTTTGCCTCTCTCTAAAGAGCTGGAGCAAGAGTTATGCTCCAGGGAAAGGAGAGAGAGGTGGTGACCCTATCAAGACCAGCAGGTCTCTGCTGCCTCGTGGAGAGGCACAAAAATGAGGACCTGAAAACCATTTTCTGGCTGCTGCTGTTATGGGCTTTGGGTGGGTGTGCACCTAAGGGGGCTCTCCCAGGGCAGGATCAGGGATTAAACCCCCAGCACAGAGCAGGATGGGGAACTGCCCCAGCTGAGACGTGCTGGAGATGGTTTTAGGTGGAAATTAGTGTGGTTTTATGAGAAAATTTGGAAATAATGGGCTGTGGGAGTACAGGGGAGTGGAGTAAGGAGGAGCTGGTGCGCTGGGAAAACCACGTGTCTGTTGAGCACACGCAGGGGGAATCACATCTCCCATCAAACTGATGCCTTTAGAGGCCACCTAAAAACAGAGCCCAGCCAGGAGTAAAGGGAATAAAGGTGGGGATTTCTTGGAAAGGCCTCCAAAGGTACCCCTGGGGAGCCAGAGGTGCTGCCCAGATGGGCCCCGAGATGGACCCTGAGAGGCCACGAGTTCTTCCCACTTTGATAGCTTTGGTTCATTTGCATCTCAGGGTTCATTCTCCAATTAAAGCTGCAGTTAATGATGGAATTCTCCTCAGCTTGTCCCTCTCTCAGAGGCTTTTGTTTGATACTTTTTGGGCCTAGGATGGGCTGGGTGTCCTTGGAGAGGCTTTGTTGTGTCTGAGAGCAGAAATGAACAGGCTCCAGGAAACTCCAGAGTTACACGCTGGGCACTGCAGGGTTTGAAAAATATAAAGGTTCAAACCTAAGACATCAATGCCAGGGGACCAGGGCCCTGGCACCCCCACATGCCCAGAGAAGCCAGGCACACCATCCCTGTGCCCTCCCTGGCAGCTGGGAGAAGCCCTCCCCGCCACTTCGAAGACAACGCCGCTCCCGCACCGCCCGCCTGCCAAGAGCCGCAATTTGTTCCCTTTTAAAGAGAAATTAATTGTGGCACAGGAGTAAATGCGAGGACTTCAAACGAGCCAGTGACTCCGACTGGAGGAGTTGGCACTTGGAAAACAAACACGAGCAGCAGCAACATCCTTGTGTGTCATGCTGCACTCGCAGAGAGACTTTTGAAATCCCGGCTCCGCGCTCTCTGGTTGGCGGAGCCACGGGAAACCCGCTCGCTGCATTTTGCTGGTTAGTAATTACATTTTTCATATTTTATTTATTTCCTCAAAAGGAACAAGTAATTATTACACAATACTTCGCCCCCACACCAATTTGGAAGATTTATCAATTATGATCTAGGAGAACGGCCCCATGTTAGACTTCAAATGCGTCTCATTAAAGATATTTTTTAGGGAGAGTGCTGGAAAAACAAAGAACTGCTGTGCTGTTGTCTTTTACTTCGCTTTAATGTCGGGTTCAGAAGTAATGATGTTGGGAACAATCATTCTTCAAGCCTCTGTTTCCTTGTGTTTACTCATTAAACACGAGAACCAGGTGCTCTCACGGGGAAACGCTCGTTCTAACACTGGCTTTAGAAATCAAAAGTCTCTTCACTTTCACTAACAAGCACAGCTTCGCAGGGAACGGACTGGGAAAAAAGCAGCCAGGACCTGCTTTAAAAATGGAATATTAGTGCCCAGCCCATAGAAGCTGTCCTGATTTTGGAGAGCTCTTGGTGGGAGGCATATGATTACAGGGTGTTCTCAGTGCCTGATGTTTGGTCTTGGTGTTCAGAGCTTCCCAGGGAGAGAGGGGCTCCTTCAGGAGCAGTGGAGGTCAGCTCCTGCTCTCCAGAGGAACCTGTGCATCCCCACTGATCAGCCAGGGTAACCAGCTCCCCTGGTTATGCAGAGTGAATATCCCTGTGGAAGGCAGTTCAAGCTCTGTGACATCTCCTGAGCTGTTCAGTGACCTCAGGGTAGGCATCTCAAGCCATTCTGGACTCCTCAGGTCACGCAGGAGATCTGCCCAGGCTGGTGGGTACAACACCAGCTGGTGGGAACGGAGTGTGCAGAGGTCAGGGAGGTGCCCCAGGGCACATAAAGTCTCCATCTGCTCATCCCTGGACAAGCACAGCCCCACCCCAGCTGTGACGTGCTGGCAGGATGTGATGGGGTCACATCAGGGCTTGGAGGATTGAAAAGCTCTTGTTTCTGGGGGAAGGTCACTCAGTTTTCTTGAAGTTTCTGTTAGCAGCATTTAGGAGCCCAGGGTTCATGTCCAAGCTGAGAAGCTGCTCTGGCTCTCAAAGTTTCTCTGTTATCTATACCCAGAATATTCACAGTTTGGTGCCCCTATCGGCCATGAATCTTTTTTGATCCCTGCAGCAATGAGGGAATGGGAAGATTCAGGACTGAAATCCCACGCTGATTTTCTTACACTGGTTTTTCATGTGGGGCATACCTGGGAATGTCCCATAGGGAACCACAGGTTCTCTGTGGTATGGATAAGGGTGGGAGGGAGAGAAATGCTCTCCATTTGGATGGATGCACAGAAGGTGGCATGAGTGCATCTGGACAGGAGGAAAAAGAGAGCAGCTGTGCAAGGACCTTTCTGTGTAGAAAACCCCCTGGATATTTTCCTTGAATCCTGAAAACTTTCTTATTACCATGGACTGAAATTAAAAATAAAAAAAAATTAAATTATTTTGCTGTAGAGAAGAAAACTTCAATTTCTTCAGGAAGTGATTTTTTTGCAAGATTTCAGCCCATCCTAATTTTAGCTGCAGTTTGGTGAAGCTCAAGGCTGTACCTTTATTTGCACTGATTTACAGCAGCATCCCCCCCAGGCTGCAAGGGACAGGAGAGGCAGAGGCAGCACCATCCAGTCCATTCAGGTGTCAACCTCCATTAATAATTATTCAAATTGTCCAACTGCCCTCAACGGGCTTTGCTGGAGGGCTGCTCCCGTTCCTGGCCGCTGCACAGCTCTGCTTGCCAAGCCCCCGAGCCTCTGAGCCATCCCACTGATGGAGAGCCTGGATCTGTGTTAAAAGCTGTGAAGCTGCTCTCCTGCTTCCAGCCCACCTTCACAGAGCCGGCCGCTTGAACTTTTTACTTGTCCTGCAGGAAAGCCTGTTAGTGGGAAGATATCAAGGGGAATCTGTGTAGATCTGATTGGCAAGCTGTGTTCTTAGTTCTTGGTGCTTTTTTGAGTCATCGTCTTTTCCCCAGCAGTGCCTTTTAATTCTGGTTTTATAGCTGACCTTGTTACTGTTGTTAGTACAGTTTTTCCCTTTCCCTTTTTTTCAGCGTAGCACTTCTGTAAATGTTTTTGTTCTTTGTTCTAGTTCACTGTCCCTTTGAGGTTCCCTCTGATGTCTAGTCAGTGGCGTGTTTTTGATAAGTCCTTCCCTAGCTGGTGCATCTTCTCTCCAGGTATCAAAAATCAGGGCAATGGTTATTGAAGGGACGCTCATTAGAGCGAGCCACGATTTCAGTGCTGCTGCCTCTGCTAAGGAGTGGGTGCCTCCAAGTCAACAAATGGGCCAGCATTTAAACAAAGAAGCAGGAGAGCTGCCCTTGCAGACCCTCCGGGCAGCACCTCAGCCGAGTGCGGGGCTTTGAGCACGGGGCTTTGATTGTGACTGGGAGAGCAGCAGCCCTGCAAAGTCCCTGCCAGCCACATCCCACGAGAGCCCACTCCCACACCCACCAGCACGGGGACAGAGCCATCTCCTCGTGCTCCCACACTGCTGAGCTGGGCTTGGAGGGCCAAGAGGAAGGATGGGAAGGTGGGAAATGGCAAAAGGAGCTGTGGTTGGTACCCCTGTGCTCACGACTGCTGTGCACCAGAAGGATGCTGGGATGGGCACTAGGCTGGAAAGTTCCTAAAGTCCTGCTGGCACAGCAGCCACGTTCTGGCCTTGGCTTCTCCGTGGGAAGCTGAGCTGGCTCTGACCCCCTCCGTGGGTATGCTGACCTGAACCAAGTCCTTGGCTTCAACCTCAGCCCAATCAAACAACCTGTGCTGCAGCAGAACCCAAGTCACACACAGTTCAAAGCAGTTTCTCTATGACTTGAGGGTTCAGTGTAGAGCTCTACCTCCCTGGGAACCCTCTTTTTTGTCAACCTGTCCCCCAGGCACCAAGAGATCACCCACCACACAAAGTATTTTTGAGCATGACGTAAGATTTGCTGCATCTTCTTGAAGTCCTCTGTGGACAGGGAGCAGAGCAGGGAGGACCAGCAGCCCCAGGTTCTTTGTGCCAGCCCAGCAGGGAGCTGGGGAATGTGGGGATCCTCATAAAAGGGAAACCAGCAGTCCCACCTCTGTACTTTCCCAGCATAGACGTTTTGTCTTGGATTATTCAGGAACCTTTCTTGTGTTCTGCATGGTAAATAGGCTTCCCTTGAGTCTCTCATGTTGGAGGTTTAACGATGTGAAGGGCTTTGTTCTGGTTACACGGCAGAGAACAGCTCCAAGGTTTGTTTACACCAAAGGGCAAGGGCATAATAATCCTCTCTGTGCATCATGCCAGGGCTTGCAACAGGAAAGGAAAACGTCTAATGACCTTCATTTCTTAAACACCTTCCAAACTCCTCCTCAGACACTAGAGGGTGAAGCTCTGCAATTCCACTGAAAAGTAAGTGACAGAGGGAAAATGAACCACGGAAAGGTCAAAGACAGTGTCTGAGCCAGGAGACTTGGCTGCTTTCATTATGTCAGTGCTGCCCTATATTCTAAGAACCTTTAGGAAATTAAAGAAGCTCTGAGTTGGATAAAGTTGTAAAGTTGAAGTTAAAAACAACTTTGAGTGGCCTTTGGCAATACCTTTTGTGCTTCTGAAATACTGCAAGATGCTGCTCCCTTACCAGGCAGGCCCCACTGGCTGTGCTGAGGATCCAGCAGAAATTCTGCTGGAGTCCAGAATGACACAGATTCCCAGGACCATCAGCAAAACCACTCAAACAAGACAGTCTTAAAATAAATTCAACATAAAGTTCTCTTCATGGCTTCACTTCAGGAATCACGCCAGCTGCCAACTGCAAGCGCTGGAAGTACATCCCTTAATTTAACATTAACTTTAGCTTGTTGCAACTTGATGGGCATACTCCAAGTGCACCACTGCTTTGTTCTAACTCTAACTCGCTCCTCCACACCTGCCCAAACTGCTGGTGACTTTCTCAGTTGGATGCACATGTACAAGTCCTGGTGTTGAGCTGTGTCAGCAACCGCTGCTCCTTGTTGCTTTAAAAAGGTTGCAAAATGCTTGTTTGGTGCCAACGAGCTCCACACAGCCAAAAATGAAATGCAAATAGGAGGTTTGGCCCATTGCTGGTGAGACTCTTCAAAGCTGGGCTCCCCTTCCTGTGATGTGAAGACTTTGAGATGGAATCCCCCCAAGCAAGAAGAGCTCTCAGAAGGGGTGCCAGCACCTGGTAAAATCAAAGCTTTGAAGATGGGCCTCCCCATTGATAGAAGCCTTTGCATAAGTCTCCTCCTATCTTCTCTGATGCCTTTCCAGTGTCAGCAAGCTGAGAGCTACAAAATCAGGCACGGGGTGGGATCCCTGAGCTGCTCCCTCTCTGGAACAGCAGGTCTTGGCTTCGCTGGAGGCAACCACCCAACCGCAGAGATGGGTCCCACTGACCTCCTGTCTGACTCAGGGGCTGGCAGGTGAATTGGAGCAGCTCTGCTGGGGTGCTTGGAGATGTTATCACAGCCCCACTTCCCCTTCTCTCTGTCCTCCCCCTGCCCACCCCTCCCCTGCAGAGCTGGCAGAGCGAAGCTCCATGAGCACTCCCAGGAAACCCAGCAGTTCCATGGAGAGGGAGGGAGGGAGGGAGGGTTTTCTCCCCGGCTCTGCAGGGCTGAGCCTCTGATTCCCTGTGCCACAGGAGCAGGAACATCCTGCAGGGGCAGGGCAAGGTGAGAATGGGGCAGTAGCAGCACTGAAAGCTCTTGCAGATCTCACCTGCTGAGCCCTAACAAGGAAAATTCTGCCTTTTGGATGTCCCTGAAGAAGAGGATGGTGTGGCAAATGAGGGAAATGCCCTGCCTTGTCTTCAGTGTGTAATTAGGGCATCTTCCAGTGGAAGTGCAATGATTTCAACCACCTCCTCCCCAGACTTTCTCAAAAGGAGAATCAATCACTTCATCCTCTTCCCAGCCTCTGCTCCTCTTCCTCAGGCTGTTCTTCACCAAAGCAATGCTTTTCCTGCACCAGGCAAGGCATTAGATGGCTCACAAATTATTTTTCATTATCTGATTGGGCAGTCTTTTACTTCAGTGTATAACCTGCTGAATTACAAGGAAAAATTCTTTTCTACTCCAAATTCTCTCCTACAGAGGAGCCTTAAAGCTCTGAGTTTTCCTCAACCCCAAAAGATTTCCACTAACAAGGCATAAGAAACAGGAAGGAGTGAGGTTTCATCTCACTTTTCACCCTTTCCTCTAATCAAGCAACACTCCCTGGCACCCTGCACTACCTGTCTTGGAGCCTGTTCTGGGGTGAGGGTTGTCCTCTGGCCAGGAAGGATGGGGGTGGAAATGAAAAGAAAAACCTGCAGGCTCTCGCTGGGAAGAGGAACTGGGAGTGCAGTGGTTTGGGCACACGGGCCAGGAGAGGGGTGTTGGCTGATGAGGTGTCCATGCAAGTCCCTTGGTGGGTGGATGAAGAGCAGGAGGAGTCTGTGGCTCTCCTCCTGTGTTTCTTAGGAGCCCAACGTGCTCTGTGCTCCTGAGAGCGTGGCTGATGAGAGATGTGCTGCTCCTCTGCTCGTCTTTCTCCAGCTCCTTGAAGATTACCAGGCTGCCTGGTTTTGGGATGCTTTGGGAGGGAAGTGGTTGCTTGCCTTGAAACACCCTGGAGAGGGTCCTGTGGGAAAAAGGTCTCTCATGAGGACCATGGCTTCTTTTTGCTCTTCACAGAGGGAAGCTCAGCTGGGTAATTTTTGTCATTTCAAAATGTTTTGTTTCTGAGCAAGAAATCCAATGCTTTTGTCCACCGGACCCCAAACTGGAACACTCCGTTAAACATGAAACTGGAAATATGTTAAAACTGCATATTATGGTCTTAATGAGTTATCTGTTTTAGAAGGGAGAAACAGTGAAGAATTGCTGGCGTAAGTGTGGAATAAGATTTTTCAAAGGAATTACCCCAGCCAAGGCCCAGGATAAAAGTATTTTCAATAATAGCATTAGACCAAGAAGCAGCACAGCAAGAAATGCCAACTGTAGTCTCTAAATGCTTAAGCAACTTGAAATCTAAAGATGAAAAGGCACTGTACACTATTTACTCTTCTTAATGCTGAATTGTACAGAAGTACATTTATATTTTATACCTCTTTGAACTGGGAAATATGTATAATTCCCACAAGAGGATAAAGTATTTTTGCACTGAAGGATTAGAAAGGTGCTGTTTAAAAGACAGTTTCAGGTACAGCTCTGAAAGGGTCTTTGACAGCAGGTCTGGCCACTGCTCTTGTTCTTTCATTAGAGCCCAGAACTGGTGCACCACATCTGCATTTCGCCAGCGAAGGCGCTGGAGGGGAACATCAGCAGTCCGAGCAGATCTTAAGCAAATTGCTGCTATTTGAAGGCAGAGTTCTGCTTCAGAATCAAGAGGCTGATAAATGTCTTTGACTGCCTCCCAGCCTTTGTGATGGGCTCCACCAGGGTGACCCACTGGACCTCATCCACGCGCAGCCACAGCCTTTGAGAGGCGCTTCCACCGCGGGCAGCTCCCCAAACCGGGGACTGGGAAGTGCTGGCTCTTGTGGAGAGCTCCTGTTTGAACCCAACCCGTGGTCTCCTCAGATGCATTTCTCTGTTGGGAGGTTATCAGGAGTGACAAGCCTCTGGTAATGTAATCTTGCATCTGAAGGAAGCAACTGCTGCGTCCCGCAGGTGACTCCTTTGTGGCCACGCTCGAGGAAGGGCTGCTCCTGCCTTTAAACCTCCTCGCCGTACATGGAGGGGAGAAAGGACAAATGAAAGCCAGGCAGTTCAGCTTGCACCATCGTTTTACAAGTTGTGCTGGCTCGGCTGGAATGGCTGGGAAGGGATCCTGCCCCTTCCGAAACAAGGCAGCGCCTGAGTTGGGTTCATTTGGCTGAATTTGTCATCAGATCAGACCGTGAGCCTAACGAGGCCAGAAAGGCTTTCTTGAGATGACGGAATCCCATTTGGCTGAAGGTTTTCTCTCCCCTGACGTCGCCTGCTCTGGGGCAGGGTGGATGAGGAGATGCCAGGCGGGCTCAGCCTTCCTGCCCCTCTCCACTCCCTGCACTCCCGTGGGCTTGTGCTTGGCCCATTGTAGGGAATTCTTATTTACTCTGCCCATGGGGTCGGTGCTGGTGGGAGGGAGCAGGGCTTTGCCTCCTTCAGGCAGCCATGGGGCAGCCAGTTCTAACCAGCAAATATCAGTTTGAAGCCTCCATTGTGCCAGCCCACGGTGGGGAGGGGGAGAGGAGCAGATAATGAGCTGCTGCATGATCAACCGCGAGAAGAAGGTATAAAAGATATAGACCATTAGAAAAGAACAAGGCTTTAAATGCCATCTGAGGTTTTAGCTGAAAAGGCCTTTATTAGGTTAAAAAAAAAATCTACATTTAACAATATAGAGTACCCAGTCCTGTAGATTTCTACCGCAAACTCCTCTGAAGTAAACTACAAAGGATTGTGATGTTTCTTCTTTCAGACTTTTTTTTTTTATATGAACTTTTTTTAAGGCACCGTATCCCAGTGAACTATCCTCCATTTCTTTTTCTTGCTGAAGCTGCAGATGTACATTATGCTAGTGTGAAAAAAAGCTAATTAAACTGCATAGACTCTGCAGGAGGCAGAGAAGGCCTGCAGTGCACGGGGGATGATTGATTTGGACTGTCACACAGCTCTGCTGGGTGTCATAACTTAGTGACAAATAAAGGATTACAGTGTCCCAGAGTAACTCTCTCCCTTTTATTGTTCACCAGACATCAAAGCACAAAAGCATATTAGCATTTTTAATAAGTAGTTAGGTCAGTCGTGGCTTACAGTTTGGAATTACTTCCTGTAAAACTAAAAAAAAAAAAAAAAGAAATGAAAGAAAAACCAAACTTATTGGTAGATTAAAAAATATAATACCCACAAGGCAGGAGTGATTCTTCCATTGCTTTCAATCGGGAGTGCATTATTTGTCTAAAACATGTGGGGAATGCCAGCTCCCAGCCCATTGTCTGAAAGCGACGTTTCTAGCTATAAAAATAATATTAAGAAGTGGAAAACATTTTATCAGAAAAGCAATTACTGAACTTCTAGCATTCGAGGCCTGTGTGTTGCATTATTTGTGCATTTTCATGGGGACCTTATTGTTTTCTGCTTACAATTAGCAGTATAAAATGATTTTTTTTTCCAATCACCTTATCTCTAATGAACATGTATCCCTGTAAATAAAGTTGGAGGTTTCTTGTATTTTTAGGAAAGCATAATACTACTACTACTACTACTACTACTACTACTACTACTACTACTACTACTACTACTAATAATAATAATAATAATAATAATTTGAGAGTGTTTACTTTGAATAAACAGCAGTTAGAGATGAAAATTCCAGGATGGAATAATGAGGCTGGTGTTTTTATCAGGACATAATTAGCTGGGCATAATGGCTACCCTTTCCCTTTGGAATGGGCAGAGCCTTTTCAGATGGCCCTGCTGGAATGGCAGGGGCAGGATAAATCAGGGGGAATGGTTTGGGATGCTGGGCTGCTCCTCGGGCACTCGCTGCGTGTTCACACTCAGCCTCTGCAAACCCCCCGAGAGCAGCTGGGAATTGTCCTCTCCCCAGTGGAGATGCCCCAAGTGACCTAGAGATGTTTATAAAAACCCCAGAGGGTTTGGGCTGAACCTTTGTATGGGAGGATCCTGGCTGGAAGAAGATTCTCTGTGGTGGGATTGATCAGAACCAGGGCTTGAGGAAGAGATGAGGCTGGATGGCTCCAGAGCTGCTGCTGCTGCATCCCTGAGGTTCCCATCCTCCTCGTGAAGAGCAAGGCTGCAGTAAAGCTGCAAACTCCACTCTCCTCCTTTCCCCTCTCTGTGGCATAAAAGTCACCCAAACATTCTCCACGTGTGAGGTGCAGCCGCTGAAATCAGTTCATTTACCCCAAAGCACCGACACATTTGACACGTTTTTGGACGTTTATCAGCAGCTGTCCCAGCACTATCATTATCAGGGTGCTGTTATCTGTGGTGCTGGTCTTTGGGAAGTTAACCCTTTGCTGGCTGGCTTCCTTTATCTTCCTTCATCCTGTTGCTGCCACTTCACCTTTCACTGGAATGGGATCCAGTGCTGAGAGCACCAAGGGTGGTTTTGGTGTCCAGGGCCCCGTTTTCTGCACCTACCCTGCAAGACAGGGGAGGGACTCAAGAGTTTCTTCTGCATTTTGTGGGGAAATGCCACTTTTCAGTGTGACACTTGGCTGAGCTCCTCAAGGATGTGTCCCCTTCTCTCATCACCAGCGAGAGCCGACGGTGCCACCAGACTCCAGCAACGGGAGAAGTGCATCCTTGTGTATGGACAGCAGCCTGTCCTGGGGAAAACTTCCATTACTCCCAGTTATCTCTTAAATTTCAACTTTCCTTGCCCCTTCCTTCCTTTCCTGCAGCAGTGCTGACTGCATTCCTGCCCCACTAGGACTGACAGACTTCCTTCTGTCAGGAGCAGTGGATGCTACAGTGGAAAAGCTGCATTAAGAAAGAATAATGTGTATTTTTAAGCTGTCTCTTTATATGGTTCAGGAGCTGAAAATGAGGAGGAGAGCCAAGATCTCTGTGGAGCTCCAGCAAATATTCCATGTATCATCAGAGGTGCAAGACCACATTTGAGGAACTACTGGAATGGGCCATAACAGCTGTAAAGCAGATTCAGTTTTGTTATTATCCCTGGAGAGGTGTTTCCTCCTTTTTCACAACTATTCTTCTCATACATCTTAAATGAAAGCTTCATTTGCTTGGTATGAAATTACATTTTAAAAAATAATCGAAGAACTTCATTTTTCTTTACAGGAAAAAAACCTGGCGCTTGGATACTTGTGTGGGAGACACCTTATAAATACCTGTGATGAATAAAAAAATTGACAGGAAATCTTTCCTTTTCAGAGGAAAGAAATGGTTTCTCACTTAAGATTCAATAATATTATTAAATATCATCTTGTGCCTACAGAAAAGTCACTTAAGATACAGTGGAGATGTCCAAGGACAGAACAGTATTTACCCATCTGTAGCTGCCAAAACACTGAGACACAGTGCAGGGATTTTTGATGGTGGAATTTCCACCTAAATTTAATTTCCTTTCTTTGGTTCAAATAAAACCTTCCATTTAATTTTAATATAGTGCTTTTTCGTTAATCCAAGCTTGCCATTCTTCAGGGCACTTAAACCCACATCCAGAGATGAATTCTGTGGTGTGGATCCACCACCTGCATCTGTGTGAGCTGGTCCCAGTGAGCTTTGAATATTGTGCATTCTTGGGCCTACAAGGACATGATGGAAGACTCTGTCCTCATGTCACAGACAAGCTGTAAATCTCAACAGGACACAGGATCTGAATGTAGGAGACTCTTAATCTTGGCAGGAGTCAGCAAGTCCCCTCTGTACTCACACCACAAAGGCAATTTGCATGAGGATTGTTGCAAAGTCTGTTCCTCAGGATCTTGGGTTTTTGTCGTGATTTCTTCCTTTCCCCAAAAGAGACACAACAGTGCAAACAGATTCATTTTCTCTTGGACTCACCAGCAGAATTTGTGCATACCTGCTCTGCGTTTTCCAGTTATTTTTCTGGACATTTCTTAGATCTGGGAGTCTCTTCCTGCTCGTGAATCCTGCACACTCACTCACTCTTGTAATTTGGGAGGCTCCTGCAGATTTGAAAGCGATGGCTTCATTTGTTTTTCCAAGTCCTTACTGAATCACTTGCTGGTGTACAAGTGACATTCCAAGCAGCAGATTAATGAAAGCGCCTTTCTTCTTTGTGCAAGTTGTGTTGCGTCAGAAATTTCTCCACACGCACACCAGCTCCAGTTATCTGATTGATACACTTAGACATCACGCATGAAATATGCTTTTATTCATGTATTTGTGTCCAGAAACTGAAAAGGAGCCTTTATTCTGGAGGAAGAGTCCTGCAGCTCGGCACTGAGTCAAGAGTTGAGCTGGATGCTGGCCAAGACCCAGCCTTATCTCTTCCAGCAACATCGGTGCAAGGAACCACAAGAGGTGAATTTTGAAAGATTCATTTGGAGGAAAAAAAAAACCCAAAAAAACATTAAAAAAAAAAAAAAAGAAAAAAACCCAAAAAACCAACAAAAAATCCCAGCACAAACTCATGATGTCACTTTGTCACTTCAAACCACAGCTGGGAGGTTCTGGCTGCCCCTCGGCGGTGGGGTCCTCGTGGTGCAAAGGGGAAGCAAAGGGCAGAGTTTGTGTGACCCTAAAAATCCTCAACTGAGGCTCTCAGGGCTCCATGTTCCACGTGCTGCACGGTGTGGAGAAGCTGAGGGGAGTTGGGAAGGCAGCCAGTGGGAAAAAAGCTCCTGTGGGGCTTCCCATTCCAGATGTGAGGCATAACCACAGCCCAGGCCAGCTGGGGTTGGTGTCCCCTCTTCCTGGAATTGCTTGGAGTGGGGATGAAGATGAGGATGAGGGTTTGCTGGAGGGATGTTTGTCCCACAGGAGCCTCAGCCAGGTGAGGACATTGTCTGGCTTGGATGCTGTCTCTCCCAAAAACCCTCCTGGCCCACAAGGCAAGACCTGAGAGGCAGAGGAGAAACTGGTAGAGAGCAGATGGAGCACAAAGAGCAGTGCCCTGGTTCTGTGAGTGAACCTGGGAACACAATGGTGCCCAGAGCAGCTGGGCTGCCCCTGGATCCCTGGAAGGAAGTGTCCAAGGCCAGGCTGGATGGGGCTGGGAGCAGCCTAGGATGGTGGAAGGTGTTCCTGCCCATGGCAGGGGTGGGATGAGAGGAGCTTGAAGCTCTCTTCTCTGTTCACCTGCAGATCCGTGTGAGGTTGTGTGAACTGGGCTGTGGGAAGAGCCACCAACCAGCTGAGGTCTCAGCCCATCTGCAAACCAATTGTCCAACAGCACCCTGGGAGAGGCTCCCAGGCTGCCATTGCTGAGACAGGCTGAGTCTCAGGGTTTGGGGTGTCATTTTGGGGTCGGGGTGCCATTTTGGGGTTGGGGTGTCATTTTGGGGTCAGGTTCATGGCTCGGTGTCCCCGGGCTGCAGGTGTCCTCCCCGCTGAAACCAGCTGGGACCAGGAGCCTTCCCCCTGGATGAGGCTGGTCTGAGGGCACAACGTGACCTCAGGGCACCGTTTCCTTCCCTCTTTTTATCCCAGCTGTGGATATCCAGGAGAGCTGGGATAAGAAGCTGAGGTGGGTTTTCCTTCCACGCTGCAGGAGGCAGGTGGAGCTGCTGGTTGTTTGGACCATGGATGAAAGGCTGAGGAGCAAATTTTAGTTCTGTGAGAGCCACGATGTTCAAATCATGGCATGTCCCACCAGCATCTGGAGGAGTTTGTGCTGGGCTGGGCCTGGCATCTGTAATTCCCAACCCCATCCCAGGACTTTGACTTCCTCTTCGTAAAACACCCAAAGCCTGCTCACAGAGCCCATTTGCGAAAGGATTTCCATAATCCATGAGCCATTAACAACCTCACACAAAGCAGGACCTTAACAGGCAGGCCTGGCACAGAAGCCAAAGCCCACAGGGGCTTAATTTCTCTCCTGTCCTTCCCCAAAGTGGGCCACAGTTAATGCCAAAAGGGGTTTATGCTATTACTGCAAGAGCTCTTGGATCAAGCATTTCACTCACAAGCTTCCTATTTACTCCACTGCTTTAACACTCTGCTGATTTAAGCACATGCAGCTCTGGAAGGAAGCAGCAGCATTTGCAAAAAAATAAAAAATATATATATATATATATGTATATAAAGACTTTTATAGAAATATTTGTGCATCCTGTGCACAAACAAAGGCTCACAATGGCCAAGAGGAGAAGCAAAGCCCAAAGTAAT
>VXAC01003558.1:0-24489 GCA_013399225.1 Rhipidura dahli | reverse complement strand
CCAGGGACATCCAGGAACATCCAGGGACACCCAGGGACATCCAGGGACACCCAAGGACACCCAGGGACATCCAGGGACACCCAGGGACATCCAGGGACATCCAGGAACATCCAGGGACACCCAGGGACATCCAGGGACACCCAGGGACACCCAGGGACATGCACTGTTCTGCCTTATGCCCAAGTCCTCCCCTGGGCAGAGCAGAGCTGAGCCTGGGTGTCAGAACCAGGCACCAAAATCCATGGACTCCAGGGTTTCTGGGACATCTGTCAGGGGATATTGTATCCCACATGATGGATGCAGTGCATGAGAGCATCTCTGGGTGACAGCAGTGAGGGGATAGGGGAGGGAAAAATCACTTTTTCTGTAAGATCCTGCTGTCCTTTTCTTCTGTGGCATCCTCTGGTTCGGTCTGAAGGAGTATTTGCAGTGGAGGAAGGGTAATTTCTATTTGCCTTGCACACAGAAAGGCCTCATCACGACACCAGGGGATGTCCAAAGGGTGCCTGACCTCCCCTCGTAGCACAAACATTAAAATGCTCTGCTGCAGGATCACAGCGACATCTGAAACTTTCCTTCATTTTCTTCCCCCCTCCTTTTTTCTCATCTCTTTGGGTCCTTTGGCCCATATGTTGCTAATTTTCTGTCTTTTCAAAGCACTCTGTTTCATTTAAAGTCAGAATACATTCTATTCATCTCCATGAATTCTAGGGAAAAAAGAGATCTCAAAGGTCAGTGTTCCCCTTAATGTATAAAATAAATGAGCAAAGCACTGGTTTTTTCCTTTAGCTTATTACTTTTCTTAATCTACTTTTTAGGTCTACTGTGGGAGATCACAGGAGGGACTTAAGCAGTTGCTCTTAGAAAGGATTCTTACATATTCTTGCAAGAAAGGAGTCCTTCAAAACTGCAAGTCTTTGTAGTTGGATCTGCTGAGCCAGACTTCAAGCAAGCTAGTTCCTGGTCAGCAGGCTGGGGTGCCACTGCAGGGACAGCCACAACTACCCAAAGGACTTCACTTCCCAGGGGCTCACTTTCACCTGCTGCCCACCACGTTTGTCCAGGGAAAAAAAAAAAATTCCTTCTTCTTTGCTGAGCTATTGCACCTACAGCCTGAGATCTGTGCAAGGGAGAAGAATGAGGGAAAACTGTGGCATTCAGAACTTGCAGTAACATTTCAGCAGGTCTTACCAAGAGGCAAGTGAAACTGTTGAAATGACTCAAACCCAAGAAAAGCACGTGAGATGATCTGCTGCTTTGAATTCTGTTGGTGCAGAGGGTGAGTTCTTTGTAGAAAGCCATCATGGGATGAAATTCTAGAAGGCTTTGGGGTAGATCCCGGTGCAGCCTGCAAAGGGTTAATGGCATCTGCTGCCCACTCTTCTCCTGCTTCTCTGCAATTTGCAGTGACCAGAGCTGGGCTCTCCCCAGCTGTGACAGCGACAGCAGCCCCAGGCCAGCCCCCCTCGCAGGCTGCAGTGACCCAGGAGGCACAGCCAAACCCAAACTCAACTCCAGAGCCAGCTGAACCTTTCTGTACAAAACCTCAGACCACATCAAAGTGCCTGGATTTGTGTTCTATTATGAACCAGGAGTTTGGGCCAAGTTAGTTAAAAATGTTCATCAAGCCTCAGATCTTTGTAGTGAATCTGGGTCTGAGAACTGAGCTAACCCTGCTTTGGAGTCCAAAGCAGCTGGGTGCTGAGCCTGGGGTGGGACTGGATTCCCCCCATCCCTGTTGCTGCTTCACACCATGGATGGCCTTGCTTGGGAGCCTGAATCACCCTGACAATTTTGCTGCTGCTCATTTTTCTCAGCCAATTGGCCAGAGCTGTGGCCAGAGCAGGTCCAGCTGAGGCTGCAGCCTCTCCCCTGGGCTTTGATGGATGGATGAGACCTTCTGTGCACCTTCCCACCTCAACCCCATGTGGGCAGAGTCCTGCTGCTTGTTCAGAGCACTTGCAGGGTGACTTGACCAGTAAATAATCCCAGGAAAGTTCCCCTCAGTGCTGCAAGATGCCTACTCTCATCTGGCAGTACTTCAGGGCTGGCACTTCATCAGGAGATGAACAAAGCCAAGTAATGCAGCACAAGTAAAATTATTACAATCTGGGGTATTTCCAAAACAAGAGCCTGACCAGAAAAAAAAAAAAAAAAAAAAAAAAAAAAAAAAAAAACAAAAAAAAAAAAAAAAAAAAAAAAAAAAACAACAAACCCAAAAACAAAAACAAGAAGAAGAAAAAAGAAGCAAGATGGAAGAAGGCAGGGAGGGGCTTTAGCAGCTGATAGCTTTGAGCTGTAAATTTGGTATAAATAACATTTCTGTCTGTTTTGAACAAGTACAGGAGTTGCCTATCTGTAAGTGAAAGTTTCTTGCTCTGCAGAATGGCTCCATCAGTCTGAATTAAGTGTTCAGTGGGAGCCAGCAATGATGCTGCTGAGGGAATCAGCCTAAAAGCCCGTCAGCAGCAGGCAGCTGTTCTGGGATGCCTTTTCACCACGGGGCTATTTGATCTCCCTTGAGGTTGATCTGAGCCCTGCAGAAGGGTAATGGGCTCTTTTTGAACAGCAGGCCCACAGCATTTCTGCATCTGCAATGGAAAACACTGTGGCAATGAAAGGAAATGGGGTCTTTTAGGTCTTGTTTCTGGCTCTACCACTAATTTGTGCATGACCTTGGGCAAGTCAAAAAGCATCCCTGACCTCAGTTTACCTAGTGAGAAAATGGGAGTGGTAATTCCCTGCAGCCTCTGCGGTCTCTGAGATTTCACTGATGGCAGTTTCCTCAGCCTGCTGAGACAAGTGAATCCTGGCTCTGCCCATCCACAGGCAGCCTCTTCCCCGATCCCAAAAACCCTCCCTGAACACACCGAGGGGAGCACACGCTCAGAGCTCAGTGCTGGAGAGAGTTATAACCCACTCCTGACCCCTGAGCATTTCCAGGCAAGCATGTGCTGGGCTAATCCATCAGGATATCACTCACTGATCACCTGATGCTTTCCTTGAGATTCACTCCTTGCTTTCAACCAAGAAACAAAATTGCTCTTAGAAAAGGACACACATTTTAAGCCTGACTTTTCCATCTCGTGCCGCATTCAACTTGCACACAATTAATTTAACACCCAGCTGGTGGTAAAATTAGGTGCTTCCTGAGCATTATGTTTTTTAAATTGCTTTCTTAATGCTTTCTGCTCTATCAGGGCTGTCCTGCTGAGGAAAGGGCTAATATCCTCCCCTAAATTCAACTTTTCTCTCAGCACTGCGGTACAAACGAGAACAATATCTCTGTTGTAAAGGTGACTTTTTATCAAAGGTACCCAAAGGGCTCTCTGGAATTCCTGCAAATCTTCCATGTCTGGAGGTGTTTCAGATGCACAGCTGCTGGCTCTGTTAAACCTTTCATGGTGCTCATTTGGTGGGGACAGTACCCATGGGGCATCTCCCCATCCCCTTGCCGGGCAGGATTTTGACATCCAGCTTAGCACAGAGTTGCTGCTCTCTGAAATGGAGATGGAATTCTGGCTCTGGGAGCCGTGAAACCAAACAGGCAGCAAAATCTGTAGCAAGTTACTACAATTTTCTTAACCTGCAAGGCAGGGAGGGAGGGAGAGAAGAACCCTACACGAGACATCCCATGTCTGATTATACTCCACACATCCACGGCTATTGAAACTCTCTGATTCCCCTGTTTGAGATTTAGCTGCAACATCCCATTTGTTCCAAGCAGATATGTAAAGTCTCCTTGGTATTCAGGTTCATTTAAAGATTTACATTTTGTATTTCCTTGCTCTTTTTCTGATGATATACATAAAACAGAATTGTAAATGTTTAGGAAAATCAAAGCTATTCTTAGATGCTTGCAATTCCACTAAGTTTGTATTCTCTAATTTGCTCCATGAAAGGAAAAGGAAATCTGGGAGAGGAGCTTGTAGTTTGCTTTTTGAGGTTTTCTTCACTGCATTTCCATTGAAACTTGGGGCTCAGAGTTGTGTTTCTCAAGGCACTTTGGAAGTTCCTTGATAACCCTTTCCTCTGAAGGATGTGGCTGCAGCCACCTCTCCTGCCTTTCCAGAGGGCTGTAGTGGAGGGTTTTAAGATTAATCACAACAGAACCAGCTCTGGGAGATATCCAGAAGCTCAGCTAAACTCCTCTACCCTGGAAAAATTGGTGATACATGAGGAAATTCTACCCAACTGCTTTCTACATGAATGCTGTGGTTTCCACAGTGCTGGGGCACAGCCGTGGCTGGAATAAAGTCACTTTTTAATCTCATGAGCCAAAATAAAAATCCATCTCTTCCCAGAGCCTGTGGCCAGCCCCATTGGTGCTCCCAGATCCAGAGTCCATCCCTGTGGATGTACGTCAGGGGTTGCAAACGAAGAAGCGGTTTCAGATTAGGATCTCTGGAAGAAAATCATTCCCCAGGTAAATCCAAGCTGGATGAAATCTGCCCTCCTTTTTTCTTCCTTCCACACAAGCCAACACCTTGAGAAAGTTCAGCCTCACTATGCCAGCTGGGAAGGGAAATGCTGAACAAAATTCTCAACCAGCAGAACAAGAACTTTCAAAGGAATGAGAATTGCATTCCCTGAAGCGCAGCCCCAACGCTGCTCTCGGGCCTCTGCTTCTGAAACTGAAATTAAAAAATAAAAATAATGAAATATGTAGGGTTCTTACTTCACCCTTTGCCCAGCTCTGTGGGAAAGGTGGGTTTATCTAAAGTGTTGCAGTCACTGTGTGCCTTGATAAACTCCACTCTCTGGAGTGAAATTCAGGAAAATCAAGCCCTCTTTCCTGCTCTGCCACCTTTCTGATGGAAAAACTGAACACTTTCCTCCCAAGATGGGAATTCCCAGTAATGGGAATTTCTCATCCTGAGAAATTTTCTCATATCTAAAATATTCCTCTGAGTTAAAAAAAAAAAAAAAAGACAAATCAGAGGTGTGGGATTTTCCAGGAATGGAAATTATCATTTTTGGAGAACATGAAGGAGAACATTTCTCCACACCCAATGTTCAGCTGTGTCCTTGTGTTCTGCCCAGCTCCAGGGGACCAGTGAGGTCCCCTGGCTGTGACTGGGGATGGTCAGAGAGTCTGGATCCCTGAGGAACCTGCCCTGGAGCTACTGATGAAAAACATCAGATAAAAAACTTGCTGGAGCAGATTGTTTCTGGTGAAGATTTTTTTTTATTCTCTTCTTAAACCACAAGAGTGCTACTGACTGGCATGGGGAGCACACGTGCTGAGGGGGACCATGTGCCTGCTGGGGGCACCCACCTGCTCTGCTCAGCCAAGGGCTTGTGGCTGTCCCTTGGCCAAAAACGTGCTCAATGTCCCCTCCAGCCCAACTGGCCAAAGGGCAGATGTTCAGCACATCTGGGTGAGCTTAGAGGATCTTGGCCTGGTGTTTTACCTCTGCAAGTCAGCGCTGGAGGAATGCTTTGCACATATGAACTATCTCAGTGCTCACCAAACCACTTATTAGTTTCAGGCACTGGCCCCTGTGTTATTATGGCCTTGATAACTTTATTAAATTCAGCCCCAGCTTATTCATCTCACAGAATGGCCTTAACTATTTGTAGATATTTTAAAGTAGCCATCCTTGCATGGTGATAGCTTCCAGACCTCGCTGAGAGACACGCATGTGTTTGAAATGCCTGCTTTCCTTCTCCATTTCACCGTAAAGTAGCCAATTTAATTTTGCACAATACCATTTGATAACAACCATGTGTGTGTGTCTTCAGCGTTTATGTACTTCAGAGAAGGTACTGCTTGGTCAGTGTGAGATAATTTCACAAAGAAAAACGGAACCAGATGTTCCTCCTTTTGACTTTGGCTTCTCCCTCCACCTATCTTGTTTCTAATGTCAATCTCCACTCAGGTTTTCCATTACCTTGGGAAAGGGATATCTTTACACTTTGTGTTTTCATTACCAACGTGCCTGACAAAGTGTTGGGAGTAGCTGAGGTAGATGATTATCAGCTTAGCACCTCTGAGATCATTATCAAACCCTAACGATGCTCGGGAGACAAACAAAGGGAGAGGTGTGTGCTGGGTGGGTTTCCAGAGCAGCTCCAAAGGGAAAGGTCTCCTTTTGCACCGAATCTCCTCGACAGTGCCTGGATGCTTGGGATGCAATCTTGAGCATGGCAGGGAGGTGTGAAGGGCACTGCCAGCTCCAGCAAAGGGGCAGGAAAATGAGCAGATGCCTTCACTCAGGTGCTGGAACAGGGCAGTTTTAGCCCTGGTTATCTGGTGATGCCTTTTTGCTGTTCCTATACCTCCTGCCTGGCTGGAAGGGTCCAGGTGAATGTGGCAGCACCTGGGTGTGTTACCTGCATGTCAGGAAAGTGAAGGGGAGTTTCCCCTGAAGTTGTAAAGTGGAAGGATGGAGAGGACAGAGGGATTTGCTGATGGAAGGAGGAGTTAAGCTGTGTAGAATACAGCTGGGCAGGGGATATCCCTCACAGGATCTGGAGTGGAACCAGCAGCCTGGGAGAGCAGCTACTGAAGTGCTGGAGACTGGGAAAGCCCAGGGTCACTGAGGCCACAGGTGGAAAGCAGGAGGTGACATTTCAGAATCACCATGGCTGTCATGCCAAGAGGGGACCATCGGTGACTGCAGCATCCTCTTCCTCACCCCACCAAACAAGGCACACCGGGGCTCCCCGAGCTCTCCCTGCCCATCCACCAGGGCTGAACGTGATGATCTCTGTTCAGAGTTGCCAGCTGTGACCCAGCTGTGGAATTCCAGAGGCCCACTGCAGTGCCAGGTGGATTCCATGGCCACATTGCTCTGGAGCAGCCCAGCTTTGCAGAGTGTTCACTGCAGGTGGCCCAGGCAGCAAAACTTGGCTTCCTCACTGTCCACATTGGCTGTCACCCACGGGTCAACCTGCACTCCGAGGAGAGGAAGGAGCTTGTTATCTGTCTGGTTATCAGCACTGCCTGCAAACCACCCATCCTGTGGCAAAGACACATCAAAACCTGCTCTGAGAACAAGACCGACCACGGATGGAGCGAGAGCAGAGCCCAGCGACCTGGAGCTGCCCAGAGGTGCCACTGCCAGGCTGGAAAACTCTGCACCTTTTTCAGGTGCTTTTACCTTGACACCGGCTCTTATTAAGCTCCATTATGAGAACAACACTTTGTGATCCTCCCGTGACTCACCCATCTGGTGACATCCTGGCAGGGAGAGCCCTTGGCCGCTGCTCCCGTGCTGGGCTGGAGTCTCCTGGAAGGAGCCGCTATTGCAGGGAGTGTCTGGCCTGGATCTCAGCTGCCTCTTGGGCCACTTGAGCCAGGCAGGGATGGATTCCTCTGCCTTGGACCCATGGAGACCTTTGGGTGGTTCCAAGGACAATGGCACAAGGGTGTCAAGGACCTCCAAGAAAGACCAAGCCCTTTGGCTTTGAGGACACCAGGCAATTGCTTCTCGTCACCTTTCTCCACTCCTTTTTATTGGGGTTAGAATATGAGCTCAGCATTGAGCCTTGCATGTATTTTAGTTCAATCATCCCAAATTTGCAGAAAACCCTCTACAGGCATGAGCTGATCTCATGAGTCATGCTCATTGCTGTGAATGCTCCATGGCATATGGTGAAGCACTGGAATGGGACACATTCCCCAAGCAGCTGGCTGGAGTCGTGCAAATCCTGTTACTGCCTGGCACGCAGACCAATGAGCAAAGGTCCTGCAGAAAGAAGTCCTGATAATCACCATTTCTTAGGGACTAATCCTAAATGCCTCCGCTTCCTGTCACTGCTGGTGGTAATAACAGCAGGTACCCAAGCAGAAATCCTTTTCCCAGCACCTCCTTCATGTCGCTGCTTTCCAAGAGGGAAGTTGAAAGCCTTTCTGACAAGGATACAGAAAAAACACTATCAATTTTTTAAAAGTCTTTTTCTCTTGAATTGTCAACTGTTTGTGATTTTTTTTTTTTTTTCCCCCCCCGTTGTTAAAAAAGTAATTTTGTCACTCAATGCACTTCCAATCCAGTAAATTGTAGGAGAAGGCAATTCCACTGGAGGCCTAGCTGGGAGGAAGGAGAGATATTTGCTTAATACATGCTAACTGGCAATCATCTTGGCAGTGTCTTAGCCCTGCTGCAGTCGAGGTGGCTTTCATCACTGGAGGTATAATTTGTCTCTGCCTTTCCAATTGCTCCTTCCTCTCATCTCCTGCTCCAGTTTACCTGAACTGATAAAACTCCAGCTCCTACCCCAAGCTCGTGAGGCACACGGAGATGAGGGGAAGTGCTCTGTGCTGATCAGATGCTGGTCCGTGCTGGTGCTTACTGGGAGGTGCTGGTGGCAGCAGAGCTCTGCCTCTGTTCCAGGCTGGCTGTGACCTTTATGCCTTCAGGGCTCCTTGGGGCAGCCGCCCACAGTCAATTGTTCCATTGATTTCAGCGGGTATCAGATGAGATCTTTGGTTCCCCAGGGCAGGATTATCAACCTGGGATATCTAAGGTGAGGGCTCAGCTCCACGTAGAGGTGCATAGATAAGGGACTGGATTTTTGGGAGGGTGAGTTCAGGTATTCAGAGTCGCTGCAAATTCTGTTTACAAATTCAGGTGCAGAAATCCTCATCCTCACCGTGTTGCACACCGGCCTGAGGTGTGTGGATTGGGCCCTCCAGTTGGGAAAATACAAAATTCTTCTCTCTGTTGTCTGTCTACAGGAAAAAAGAAAGCACCTTCTGTAAGGCAAAGTGTAAATCTTTGTCACACTCCACTGAAGTCACCGCACCACACCTGGCCCACGCCACCTCCCTCAGAGCCCAGACCTTGTGCCACCACCGTGGGAGTGACAGAAGAGTTTCTGTGCAAACACAACTCAGGAAATACTCTGATGATTTCCATACAGTTGCAGAAATTGTATAGCCTGACTTAGTGTCATGCAAAGCACTCTGAAAAGTCCCCAAAAAGTGCCTTTGAAAAGGGGCTCATCAGGACCCCCATGCCCTGGCTGCTCTTCCTCACCCCTCCATCATCACAACAGCCTGGTCATTATTTTCTAGGTCATCCAGGCATGGCTTTCTCTCCTGTGAAAATGCTCAGGTCATTTGTTAGTGACAACAGGAGAGGGATCTTTCGGTGATGTAAATCAATGTCACTTCAAAGCTTCAATGGAGCGATACTTATTTACACCTTCAGATATCAGATCCTTATGTTTTGCTTTTATCTGTGTCAAAGTTCTTTTTTTTCTCTCCTGAAAGGTAACATTTTGTTGCAAATTTCTATAATTAATCAACCTCATTTCTATGGCAATGGAAACTACACAAATTAATAAAATAAATATTCCAGCACAGTTTAATTCTGGCAAAGCCATACTAAAAACCTTTCCATCATTTCTCATTATGAAGGCAGCAAAACGTGCTTAACAGAATATCTTATCAAAATTAGTGAAAACATTAAACTTCCCAAAAAAACCTTCTTTTGAAAAGTTGTTCTAAGCAAGTTTCTAAAATCTCAGAAGTATTAAATCCTCATTAATATAAGCTCAATGTATTTATGGTGTCAAAAATGTGTTTTATAAAAGCCAAAAGCAGAGTTGCACAAGTTGCCTCATTATCAATAATCTAGCATCGTCCCTTTTATGTGTCATTTCTTTACACAATATACTATCATTTATGACTTTTAGCAAATACATCATGGCAAAGGATTACTCTCATCAGAGGCAGTCTTTGAAAAGGATATGCTAATTTCTAGAGAGCAAGAAAACATCAAAACAGTGCCAGCAAATAGCCAAGGGACTTTCATGTCTTAATATCCTTCAGAAGTGCTTTATCTCCTAGTGCAACGTGTATCATAGTATAAACAGGAAATGAAACAGCCAAGGCATCAAAGAACCACCAGTGCATGGCTGTAATTTTAGATCAGGTTTAATAAAGGTTATCTGCAGCAGGCTAATCAAACAAAAGGGTGTATGTTTTAAAGCACCATTTGATAATTTTCATTTAAGGCTCCCGATCAAAGAGATCCTAACAATGTCTTACTGACTCCAGATAGATCCCTTTGCCTCACTTTTCAAAGTAGCTTCGTTTATTGCTGGTAAAACTGGTTTTGATGTTCTAATTTTTTAGGTGGAGGAGAGATCAGAAACTGCTCTGGTTTCCTGTGCACCTTAATTTGAAAAGCAATAGAAAAGAGAGCTGAGAAGGAAATGAGCAAACACAGCGAGGGTCAGGAAGATCTCAGGGTCACTTTTGTGAGCTCTCCGTGGACCTTGATGCCCAGACAGGGGCTTCCATCCCAAACAGGATGCAAGCAGAGGAGACAAACCTGGACAAGACTGGGCCAGGCCAGTGACTAGTTAATGAGGAGGCAAAATACCCTGCAAGTGAGACACTGAGGGGAAAAAAGGAGCAGCTCGATCTTGGCTGGTTGCCGGGGAAAGGCAGGAGGAGCCAGACCGGCTGTTTTTGGGACACTTCTCATCCTTGGCCAGCAGGAGAAGCTCCACTGGCAGCATCCACACACCGCCGAGGAAGGGAAATGGCAATTTGACTCTCCAACCCGGGACAAAACCTGCTCAAGAGCTTTTGCCGATTCCTGGATTGCACTTTCAGGCCAAACCTGATTCAGGTGCCTGGAAAAAAAGGGCTGTTTGCTGCTTTCTGGAAGTGGAGTAATCCCACTAGGAGAGACTGAGAGAATCTACCCTCTTGTAGCAAGGGAGAGGCTTCTTTGGGATGCCAGTGGAGTCTTCCCTATTCCTGGTTTATTAATTATTCTGTTTGGGGAGCAAAGAGGGAGATGAGAAATTTCTCCAAATGAGAGCTTATCAAAAATGGTTTTATTTCTGGCAAGGCTGATACATCCAAGGAGCTAAACATAGTTCTAATATTTTGTCAAAGCTTTCTGCACCACTCAAGCCCAGGGATGTTTCAAACTGATTTCCACACAAAGAAGATGTTTCCCATTAAATAGGGATGCTCTCCTTGAAAATAAATATCTCCCTGCCATGGGAGAGTTATGGTGGGATGGCTCATGGAAGAGCAGGAAAAGCTTACAACCATGCCAGTTATCAGATCCAGGCAGGCCTGAGTGTTTTGGGGAGAGATCTCAGCTTTTTGGGACCAGTCTTCCTCAGCTGTGTCCTGAGGCAGGGGCTGGGCAGGCTCAGCACCTTCTTTGCATCACTGGGGGTGTTGCAACTTGTGTGTTTGTAAAGTTTGTTGTTATTTTTCATGTTCAGAAATCCAAAGCTCTGTAGGGGGGAGTTCTAAAGAAAAACCCAAATAAATAAAAAATTCACCCTTGGGTGCACTTAATGTGGTTGGGAAGAAATGTGCTGACTCTCAAATGTTCTCCTTCCCACACACTTCACAAAACGCTGGTTTTATTCATATACATGTGTATCTACTTCCTGCTGATGCTCTCTTAAATATTTCAAAGTATCCTCATGAACCAATACACTTTCATCATGGTATTTGTAGGAGCACAAGACCTTGGTTGTACCCATCCAGCCTCAGTTTGCTTCCTTTCCCTTTCAAGTAAATTTTAAATTACCAAAGAAGTGCTGATAACCACAAAAATCTAGTTATTGGCCATGAAAACTCAACCATAAGTAATCTCCCCAAAACCAGTCCCATGAAATATTCATGCTCCGGGAGCTCCGTTCCAGGCAGGGCGGTCGCTTCCGACAGCAAACGCTTTGGGAGAAGAGAAATGGTGATTCCTCTGCTTGCAGAAATGAGAATGCTGCCAAACTGCTTGGCAGGATGATCTGCTAAAAAACAAAAATCAGGACTGTTTTGTTCAAATCCCCACAGCAAGGGTTAGGGTCCCAACCCGAGCACCAGAGAGAGCAGTGCCAGTGACCCGTCAGCAGCTCCGTATCGATCCCCGACCTATCTGCAGCCACCCTGGATCCCTCCCTGTGCTGGATTACTGCCTCCAGCACAGGCACCGATCAATAGGGACTGAAGACTGGTAACAACCAAATGTCAGGGACTTTTCAGCAGCTTTTTTGAACTAATATTGGTGCTCCCTAATCCCGTTATCAAAGGATACCATGAGAAACACTGTGACGGCGGGTACGAGTTGCCAACCTTTCACAGATTCATAGACTCGAGACCAGAAGAAGCCACTCAATAATCTTTTTTTTTTCTGCTGACCTTTATTTCGTGGGCCATTAGATTTCATCCGTATCAAGTGCAGTAACTGGCGCCTGACTGAGGTACAACTTGTGCTTGGCAAAAGCATATCTTCAAAGGAGGGAGCCGGTCCTGATTGAAGACATTGGAACTGGACACTTCACCACCCCTTGGCAGTTTAACTTGGTGGTTATGACAGTTTATTTCTGGGCACTCTTCTGCCCAAGGAAGTTAACTCAGGGCGAGGGAATGTGTGTGAGTAAAGACAACAATCCCTTTCTAGTTAACTGTCTGCAGACACAAGCACAGGCACAACAGTCATTCACCAGCACTCCACAATGACTGCTGTGTCTACAGGCTTTATTTTGACTTTGTCTGCCTCGGGTTTCATCTGTTGGCCCTTTTCAGTGCGTTCCCCTCCTGAGCAGGGAGCTGGGATTTACACTGGCTCGCTTTTTTCATGCCTCATCCTCGTCTTCTACTTGGTAATAATGCCCAGAGATGCTCGGTTCCTCATGTCACCTCCAAATCTCTCATGTCTGTTCTGCCATGGCCAAACCAAAGAGTGGCTGAAGTCCTGCTCTGGTTTTAATCAGAATAACAGAGACATTGAAGGTCAGACTTGATGATTTTGGAGTTGTTTCCCAACCCTTAAGATTCCATGATTCTATTTCTTTAGGCTCACGCCTCGCTTCCCCGTCAATGCGCTGAGCTTGGAGGCGTTCTGCATCATCAGCCAGACAGCCACCTTGTCACACAGCCATCATCTGCCACGTGGCCCGTGGCAAAGTCACTCACAGGTGTCCCTGTGTGCAGGGCTGGGGCTTTCACTGTCCCTGGAAATGTTCTGTAAGGAGCTGTGCCTGCCCTGCGTGTGGGGGCTTGGGCTGTGCACCTCCAGCTCAGGGGGTGGGACAGAGCTCAAGGTTTGGTCCTGGATTTATCCAGGGCCCCTTCCCAGGACTTTGGGAAAATGTGGACACGAGCTGGCAGGTGGCAAATAAAATATACATGGTGCAAAACATGCCTGAGCTCAGCAAATAGTGTGCCTAAGTCCTAAAATTATCCAAGACAGTCTTCATAATTTTTATGGAAGAAAATTAAGTCTTCAAAGCAACAAGGAATTTGAACTATCCCCGGTTCAAAGAAAATTGCCACATGCCGACAAACATTAAGAATGATAATATTTTGCTAAAGCCCCAGTAAATCTTTGTGTGGTTTCTCTGCATTTCCTTTCCCATTGCTGTTTGTTGCTCATACATCCACATTCACACTGGGAGGTGAAGGAGGAAAAACTCCCCATAGAAAAGAGAAGAAACAAATCATTTTAATCTGCTGCAATGCCCTAGGACATGGCTTGACTCAGTAACGCCAAGTCCTGGGCAGGATGTTGCTTCCAAGCATTTGCTGGGTACCAGAACGTCCCAACCTAAACAGGAGCTGCCAAAGAGCCAATCAATCTGTCATATTAACAACTGTAATTAAAAGCATTAAGCAAATGCACCGAGAGCTGCTCTGGAAGGGTGCTAACACCTGTGTTTGCCTCAGAGTTAAAGTAATTGCTTCGATTGCAGTTTTAGGTCATTAAATATCTTTGTGTACTCAGGGAACATGAAGAAAAATTAGAAGGACCTGAGAAATGAATTTTGGTGATGTATTTTGAAGTACAGCAGCACAGCTGTCAGTGCTGCCTTAGCAGTAAAGAGGAAGGCAGAGATGATAAGAAAGGAGCTTGTGGTGCCTGTGGGGACAAACACATCTCATTCACACAGGTCTGGAGGCAAAATTAAACTCTGCCCCTTCCCATCTTCAGAATTATTTTTCCCCCAGGCAGCTTCAGGATGAAGCAAGTTTCTGGATGGCTTCCTGAAGCAGGACAGCAAGAGGAGACCCATCCCACAACTCCAGCCTCTTCTCATCCACTGCTTGTAACTTAAAGGTGTGGGGACTTCTGGAGGCACCATTTTACATTTTTTTTTAACTGAGAAGTGGAAAAGTCTAAATCAGAACATGTGATGCAAACTCCCCCTCCACACACCCCTCCACGCATCTTTTCCAGAAGGCTGGAACTCCCTCCCATCCACAGCTTGATCACATATGTGTGAAAAGGATCCAGGCTTGGAAACTTCAGTTGGAGCAGCAGCAGCAGCCTGAGAGTGGTGTTTGCCTCCCAAGGAAGGGTCTGACTCCAGCAGCGAGGAAGGACCTGCCTCTATTCAAACTCTTCCTCACTCCGGTTATTTCTTGGATAAAACTCTCTTGCCCATGGGCTCATAGCTCTCCCAAAGTGCTGCATGAACCCAAGCTGAGATTTCAGTGCAGAACCAAATCCCAGTTTGCTCCCTTCCAAGCAGAGGCTGCTGTGTGTGCAGCCACTGGCAGTGGTCAGTGGTTACCACGAGGTGACCACGGGCTTGTAAAAGCAATGGGCACTGAGGGATGAGGAGAGCAGAGCTCAGCCCTCCCCAGCAGTGCCCTGCTCTCAGAGCTGCTCCAGGGACAGAAAATCAGCAGTGCTGATTCCCATTAGCCAGCTTGCCCTGGAGGAGCTTTGGCTACTTTGGCAGTGCAGATGACATTAAACAGATGAAGCACAAAAATGGCTCAAATATGATTATAATACATGTGTGTAGCTGCCTCACCCCCACCCCCCTTTCAGCTTGCACCATATGAAAATAACCTCATCAAAACAGAAAGGCTTTTAGGGATGGGGTTAATTGCAAAAATAGCCCTAAATAAAATAATCACAAGGCCCCAAATGTTGCTATTAGCGTGAGCCAGCAGCTTGCTCCGAAATTCACAGAACAAAAAGTTTGCTCTGCACTTGCAAACCATGCCATAAAAGAGATAAATCATAACTATCTGCTGGAACAAACATGGAGCTGGGTTTTAATATGCAGCAGCTTATTATCTATGCACCAAAACTTCTGTCACTCGAGAGTCTGAAGTCAAGCCCCAGATCATCCATCGACTGCTCAGCATCAGGGAAAGGGGGGCACATCTGGACCCAACATTAGGTGCCCCATAACCCTTCTTCCAGAGCATGCTGGCCAAAATCCCTGCTCTGACCATCTCCTGTAAACTCCCCAGAGGACAGAAGGTGGAGCTGGGCATTTTCCCTCCCTTACAGCCTGTCCAGCAACCTTCCCCCTGGGCTGCTCGAGGCTGTGCTGAGTCTCCATCACAAGGCTTAAAAACCACATGAGGACTCCCTATGAGTTTTTCCATGTGTGTGAGGAGAGCAGAGGCCTTCAGAGAAGATTTGTGGCCCTTGCACCCACCTCGTGTGGGATCTGCCGTCCCCCTGGTGCGAACACGGAGCTGGGCGAGACTCAGAACTTCTGGCAGAGTTTTGCTTTCAAAGTTGGGTTTGTTTAAGTGACTCCAAGGGGTGCTGAGCCACCTGGGTGGGAGCCAAAGAAAATGTTGATGCAAATGCTGCAAAGTAAACCTACCCCCTCCTGCAGTCACGTGCCATTTAATTGTTTTGCATTTTATTTTGTGCAACGGCCCAAATCCATCAGCCTGCCGAGCAACGTGGCTCCTGTGGCAGCATGGAAACCCTTCTGATTTGCTCTCCAACTCTGGCTCTCCCCTGCCAAACACCTCATGCTGCAATTTTTAGGAAGCTTATTAAAAGTTTTAGGATCTGAATCAGCTTCGAGGCCAGATGTCCCCAAATACCGAGGTAGTTGTGTTTGCTGCTCCGTGTATGACTCAAGACCCTGAGGTTTGACTTGAGCATCCTCTTAACTTCCCATCCCCCAGTCCAAGACAGCTTTAGCTCATCACAGCATCTCTCCCTCCAGCCTATCCCCCTAAATCCACTTCCCTTCCCACACTTAGAAAATCGTGGGAGCAAGAGAGTGATCAGTGAGTCTTGTCCCCACTTTCTTCTCTATTTTATTTTTATACCAAAATCTGCTTTCCCATCACCATTTCATTGATTCCTCAGCACTACAATGTCAAGCTATGGTGGTTGCCCATAGGAATCTAAAGCTGCTCACAAGACAGACAATGATCCAATACCAGGTGGTGCAGAAGCCAACAAAACCTCACTGAGCATCTCCCCTTGAGCTACAGAGCATCTCCTGCAAGCAGCTCAGTTTCTGGCTGTGACAGCATTCATAGGATTTGGTTTCATCCTTCCAGGATGAAATTCTCTCCCCTGATGAGGGCTGAGCATTGTGTTTGCAGGCTGCTTCCTTCCAGCACTTTTAGTTGGGAATAGTCCATAGGATTAAGCTGGCATTTGGTTTCCTAGTCAGATTTTTGGGATGTTCTACTATTAGATGGTCAGAGGGAGGTGGGGAACATAGGAAACCCATTAAATATAGGAGAAAAAGGCTCTGGAAAGTTATAAAACAATTCCAGTCTTCAGTCAAGCTGCCTCTCAGAGAATGGAAGTGCCACCAGCAGCACAACAACCTCACTTTTCCCACCCCACTCCAGCATGGGAGGAGGTGGCAGGGAAAAACCAGTTCTCCTGTGAACCTCTTAATACTGATCAGCCCCAGTGGGGTAGGGGCAGGCAGGTTTGATGTCAACCCTTGAGGAGGAGCAGGGGGCAGAAATGCCTCTCTCAGCCCCATGTGGGTTCCTTAATTAAGGTAAATGCTCCCAGAGGGGAGGCTGTGGGTGCTGCCTTGGGACTCCGGGCAGGGAAACTCCTCTGGCACCTGAAATAGCTGGTCTTGCAGCTCTGTGGGGATTTTCTAGGAGGTAGGATCCTAAATCTGCTTTAATGAACTTTGGTGCTCCGAGGTGGGGAATGAGTTCTGCCCTTGATGATGTTTTTGCTGCTGGAGTTGGAGGGAGCTCGTTGCTTTTCTGGATCCTGCAGGAGCTGGGGCTCATGGTCTCTGCCTGTTGTTTCCAGTGGGAGTTGATGCAAACAGATCCTGCTGGTTCGATCCACGTGGGTGACAGCAGCCCTGGAGGTTTGAAACAATGCTAAGAACAAACTCCATTAAACTTGCTGTGTGTCATGGGGCCTCTGTGCAAAACTAAACCCCACTGCCAGCGTCCACAGTCGGAGCTGAGCAGAACCCAGGAGGCCCCGTGGTGAACCCGCGCTGGGCTTGGAGAGATTTTGGGTTTCACTGCCAGTCATTAACTTATTTTTGCACAAGTGTTGCACACGTAGGTAGGTGTGGTTTTTACAAGCTGTGCAAACTGCAGTGCCAGACCTTTTGAAGTCTGTTTGTAGCAGATTAATTCAAGATTTTTGGGATCTACTTGCGAGGAGCTTGATGGGGTGCAGGAGGAGGAGACTGGGAATCATCTCCTGGGTTGTTCAGAGACACCGGATGTGCAGTGGTTGGTGGAATGAGCTGTGTTATCAGGGTGTGAGAGGTCCAGATAGGTTTCAAGAGCTGTAAAGAAGCTAACAGGAAGATTGGAGTCCGGGGCCCTGGACGGAAGAGATTAAAATACTTTTGTGGGTTTGATGGATTAAGGATGCATTTTGTTCTAACTGAATTTATTCCTGAATTTGCCTGTCAGTGGTACCTGGAGCCTGAAACACACCTGTGGTCTGTGTGAACCAGCTGAGGAGGGATGAAATGCATTTTGCCAACCCTGCTCCCGTGCTTTGGCTGCTGGGTTATGACAACACAGAGGGGGCATCTCAGAGCCATTGCTGACATCCGCAGCCTCACAGGAATGTGTCAGATAGTTAATTATTGTGTTGAACTGTAATTCTATCGTGCCAGAACACAAGTAGTTTGTTTGGGTACACTTTCCTCCCCCCCCTCCCCCTTTGCTGAAGATAAAGGAGTTAAGTTTAATCATTAAATCTCCATCTTGATCCATGTAGGTCACGCACCGAACCAAAGTCAGATAACGCGGCGTTTAGCAGCCTTATCTCCTTTACAATAAAGAGCAAGCAGGAAGCCGACTTTGTTGTCTGTTCTATTTTTTAATATACGTTTATTTAAAGAAAAGCCATCTCGAAAATGGGGAGGTTGGGGGGGGGATGAGATCTTCCAAACAGCAGCTTCTGTAAACAGGATGAAATCAGATAAAGAAATTACTGTAAAAATATTGCCTCATCTCTAAAGCTCAGAACTTTTTTTCTCTTGCTCTTTTTTATCTTTGAGAAAGATAATGAAAGAGGAAGCTTGAAACCACATTTCCATTGATGTTTGAATACACAACTGCTGGATTTAAGAACTGGAGGAGATCAAAGAGAATGGTTTTCATTCCGATAAAATTATAGCAGTTCTGGTATAGGGTGATGGGCTCATTTATGAACTCTACGACACAAATAGTTGTTCAGGCACCTTTTTTTTTCCTTTCCTCCGCTAAGAACGAAATGAAAAATGCCTGGAATTCCTAAGGATTAATTAGGACTGTGGCTAATAACGTTATAATAGATACATACTAAGAGCGTGCCTTTCTCTTTAGGATATTCTCTGGGAGCATAAAACATCTGTACCATTCAAAGGGAGTGGGAATGCCTGTTCCCTGCTACTGTACACTGCAGCTCACATGACATGAAAACTTAACAGCATCAGGTTACCAAAATGTGTGTCCTGACGCTGCTCTCTGGTGATTTAATTTTTTATTTACACAGATTTTGACGTTCAGCACTGAGCACAAGTGGAGCCAGGGCTAGCACAGTTCAATATCAATATTTGTGATAATGTTACATGATGTTCTTAAACTGTGCAGTAAAAGTTATCAGGAAGGGTCTGCAACATGCAGGAGTGATACACTGAGTGGGAGATCTGAGCCTGTGATCCTGTGGAATATCCTTGAAGGCTTCCTGTGCCTGTGGAAGGATCTGTTGACCTGGAGTGGCTGTGCTTTAGTTCTTGGGGGTTTTTACATTTGGGTTTGGGGATATTTTTTTTGAGAGCTAAGGATTATATCAGGGCTGGTGTCAGCTGCAGCGTGGTAACCTCGCATTTGCATGCCCTGGGGATGTGAATGTGCTTTAACACAGCTCATGCAGAAATGAATTTGTCCACGGCAGCCATACAGCCCAGCTTGGCACAGAATCCCGTTTGGTGGATATTGATCCACTTTTTCTTACACTTCCAAATTTGAAGTTTCACAAAAATCATATTCCGGGTCGGTCACAGTGCAGTAGGAAAAATATAAACTTTCAGAAGTGTTTCTTTTCTGGTTTGTTTGGGGGTGGGTCTCTTGTTTGTATAAATTTTGGGTTTGGGTGTGAGCTTATTTTTGGGTTTGCAATTTTGGTGTCTGTGGGAAGTCACGCTACCTCCAGATGAGGAGTGAGGGCAGAGTGCTGGGGAACATCTTTCACTACAGATCACCTATCCCCATGGAAATCCAGGTCTGAAGGGGCTGGTTTTGATCAGGGGAGGGAAACTCTTACCCTGAGAGGCTGAGTGCTAAGAAGAGTTTTGTTTTATTAGTGCTGATGATGCAGAGGGAGAGGTTGCTTTGGACCTGAGGCACAATCCAGCTCCAAAGGTGGTGGCCAAGTGCATGACTGGTGTAGAATCATCATAAATTCATAGAGTGGGTTAGAAGGGGCTTTAAATATTTTCCAGTTGTAGTCCCCCTGCCAGGGGCAGGGACTCCTTCCACCTTCCAAAATCTCTTGCTTCAGTTTTAGTTTTAAACCCCCTTCTCTTGGCAAGGGAGGGTCACTTCTCCCCTGCCAGACCTGGCCAAGAGGGTTGGTTTGCCCATCCTGGACAGCACCTTGGGGCTTTGCAGTTGTGTAAGGATGGGGGAATTTTCAGCAGGACAGTGTGGTATTTGCTCCTGGTACTCATGCCTTTAGAGGCCTCCCAGAAACAGAGACTGGACAAAAATAAGGGAATAAAGGTGGGGATTTCTTGGAAAGGCCTCCAAAGGTATCCCTGGGGAGCCAGAGGTGCTGCCCAGATGGGCCCCGAGATGGACCCTGAGAGGTCACGAGTTCTTCCCACTTTTATAGCTTTGGTTCATTTGCATCTCAGGGTTCATTCTCCAATTAAAGCTGCAGTTAATGATGGAATTCCCCTCAGCTTGCCCCCCTCTCAGAGGCTTTTGGTTGATACTTTTTGTGCCCAGGAGGGGCTGGGTGTCCTTGGAGAGCAGCCCTGGAGAGGCTTTGCTGTGTGTGCCCAGCACAGAGAGCAGCACTGAACAGGGAACAGGCAACTCCAGAGTCACACACTGGGCACTGCAGGGGTTGAAAAATAGAAAAGTTCAAACCTAAAGCATCAGTACAACCTGATTGTGCCACTCTCATAGGGTGGTCACAGCCACTCGTGACAGGATTGCTGTAAAAAGCTTTTTTTTCAGTGTTTTTTGAAGCAGACAAAGCCTGACCCAGTCCATCAGCTGAGCCCCATCTCCCCTCCTTTCTTCATTCGCCTTTTCATGAGAACCTTGAGCAAAATGTGGTTCTTGTGGCCTCCCTTCTGCCTTATCAGATGTGGCTTGTACCTCAAAGCAGCACACAAATGGGTGAGCTCTTGCCCTGCATCATTTTATTTAGGGGGTTTCTTTCTGGCAGACTGCCCTGTGGGATGATGCCCAGTGGAAAGGATAATGCTGCCTCAACTTAAAAATAGCTCCTGTTTTCAGGTTGGGCATAGAGGACAGCCTGTGCAATTAAAGTGGTGATTATTGAAGTCATGCCTAATAAAGTCATCTGTGACTTGCTGAACTCGAGTTAATGACCATGAAATCCATCGTTAATAACAGGACAGCCATTAGTGGGATGGGTGATGTGCCAAAGGTAGCCAATGGAAGGCAATAAAACCATCAAAAGTTAATGTTTGACAGCTTAAACTGTCACTTGAATATTTTGTCCCCGTGGTGACTGTTTGAAGTTTGCATTTTCATTTTTAAATGCCTTTTAAGAGCTTCTTGATAACTTTAACTTTCCAGCAAGACTCACCTTGTGTTTGGAGTTGAGTGCTGAGGTTGCTCAGTGCTGCTTGAACCCCTGTGAATGTTTATGTCCAGTTTTGGAGCTGGCTGAAAATTATCAAAGCACCACCAGGTCTCAATCCTGCTCAGCAGGCACTGCAGAAAAGAGTGGAATTGGGACCAGAGGAGTAAATTGGGTAAAATGCACTTTGGAAGAGCAGGCATCATGAAAAATGATGATGTGGAGAGGTTAGGATGTCCCTGGGGAGCACAGCTCATCCCAGGATCTCGTGTTCTGACTGTCATTGCTGTGAAATGCTCCAGGAATGTTTTGGGGAAATGCACAAATTCACTTTGCAAACAACAGGATGTGCTGTAGGGAAACAAAGTCCTTAAATATCTTCCCAAATACAGCCCAGTCAGGAGAAGTACAGCCTGGTTTACAACCAGAGCTCTGAAAGGGCTGGATGGATGTGGTTCCAGTGGTGAGATGGGATCTAGTCCTGTCTTCCAGCTGAGCAGTGCTGATGCTCGTGGTAGTAAAGGAGTAGTAAGTGCACTTGCAGGGCTGGAATTCTGAACGTTTCTGCCTTAAAAGTGGTGGGACTGTTAGAGAAAACACAGTCCTATGAAACAGCTTTAAATTCCACTTGAAAAGATGATTTGTTTATGACTTCTCAAAATGTGTCAGTCTAGCACAGGGGTGCAAACCACTCCGTGGCACTTGGCAATAACCCTGCAGCACGTAACAACAGCTGGTGCTCCTCAGATATTCCTGATTTCCTGGGATCCCAGTCCTGGCAGAGAGGCAGGGATTCCCCAAACCCTTCCATGCTGCTGGCCCAGATCTTTCTTAAATCACGGGGGACAGACTGACAATTAAGAAAAAAAACAGCAGTGTGCAGGGAAAATGGGAAAACTCCTAAAATGCCAGTGAGGGAGGCCATGGCTCCAAGAGTTCTGCTGTCCCTCAGGGACAGGGAAATGTTGAGGGGAGGGTACCATGGATGGTAAAGCTCCAACATGGGAAACCTGAGGTTCCTGAAGCCAGGAAATAAGTTGGATTCCTTCAGGCTTTTTACAAAGCAACACTTTTTACCCCACAGCATCCCAGCTACTCTTTCCAAGAATTTGGCTGTTCAGGAATGGGATTCCTGCAGGTACCACGGATGCTGACAGCTCCTATGTGGGAATGGCCACAGATGGACCCTGTCACTGGGGCTGGTTTAACTTCCTTTCCACTGGCATCCCTTGGAACTCCCTTAAACCAAAAACAGTGTTTGCTTCTGGCTGAAAAAATTCAGAACAACACTCTTGGAAACACTGAGGAAAAATAGAAAATATAAAATACAAAAAATACAAAAATACAAAATATAAAAAATACAAAAGTCAAGGTTATTTATGTCATTCAGAAACAACTGACCTAGATAAATACATAACAGTAAAAAATATAATATCTATTTACCCCAGGTCAGAGTGATCTATAGCTTTTCCTTTTAACTGGGAGTGAAGTTCATCTCCTTACAAACCAAATCCTGTTGGAGCCATTAAGCAGTCATTAATTATTTTGGTTTTAGGTGGCTGGAATGCCATGGTGATGAAATATTCATTTCCTCGTGCTTGCACAAGGCTCGGTGTTCCTCACGTAGGCAGCACAGGTTTGCCTGCAGAGAGGGGCAGGTGTGTTGTCTGTTGGAAAAGGGAGCTCTGGTTTGGCTTTTGGGATGTGTTCATGCACATTAACACAGTTCCCTTCCCCTGGGAAGAGCTCCTGGTGCACCAGGAGGAAGAGGAGGAAGAGGAGGGCAGCAGTACCTGACAGATTGGGTGCCATGGAGTGAGGCTGCTCCAAAAACCCATCCCAAGGGAGGAGCAACCCCATAAAACCCTAGGAGAGCACAGTCCAGGCTGGACTGAGCCCTGCTGTGCTGCCCAGGGTGGCCCATGGCCCTGGTGACAGCCCTGGGCACTGTGGCTCCCTGGGGGTGCTGGATGTGCCCCCAGGCAAGGCTTGTACAGCCCTGCGATGTTGTGTCACCACTTCCAGCTCAGAGATCACCTCCAGCACAGTCCCCAGGGCCTGCCCCATCCCAAACCTTCCCTTCCCACCCCAGGACAGGATCTGCATCCAACCCAGGCTGAGCACCTGGTGCGTTCCCCAGCTCTTGCTCCTTGACCAGCACTTCTCCTCTGGCTGTCACATCCCAGGAGCTCTGCAGCTCCAGCAGCTCCAAGGTTCTGAAGGGGTCTGGGATGCAGGAGAGACCCAGGGTCTGCTGCATGAGCTGATTGTGCCCTCCAGCAGCAGCCCAGGAGCTCCACAAAGTCAGGCACAAGCCTTGCACGGGGGCACTGCCACCGCTGCTGTCCCCAGCTCCCCTCCATCCTCTCCCCTTGCAGGCTCCCAACAAGTCCCTCAGGGACAACAGATGCACAGGGCTGAGGAGCTGCTGGAGGAGGAGGAGCCCAGCCAGGTCCCTGTGTGATCTCCTGTTGCTCTGTCTCCGTCCTGGAGTGCTCATGGCACTGTCTCAGAAGTGTGTTTTCCATATAGATTGTCCACCTGAGGATATGGGATCCCTTTGTAGGCATTAGTTGGTTTAATTGAGTTTCACTGCACTTCTCTGAGGCAGGGAAATGATGCTCCCTGGGTTTTCACACCTATGTAAACTGAGACATGGAGAGGTTATTCATCTGTAGGAAAGTCCAGAGGCATTTTTTGCAGGAGATCTGGTTTGGGGAGTAGTATTTCCCCAGGAAAGAAAAAATAGAAGTCTTAAAAATCAGGAGGGAAAAATCCAAATCCAGAAAAGCCTCAGAAAAGGGGAAATAATTTTTCAGAAAGCTACACATTGAAACAATTTTAAATAAAGCATTTGGAAACAAAGCGCAGCACTTAGCTTAAAATTAAAATCTTCTGGTGGGGAGTAGGTTCTGCTTCAAACACAGGTCAGCCCTCGGTTTAAGAAGGAGCAGGAGGATTTTCAGTGCTAAATTCGGATTGCCAAGGGGTTAGTAGCATAAACAAGAAGTGAGAAGGGAAGGATTTGGGGAGCAAGTCGGAGCTGTGGGCAAGGAGGTGCACGGCCTGTGGGAATCCCTCAGCCTGGCTGAGAAAACCAGCTTTGTTTAGCTAAGCCCCAGCTCAAACACACTTGAAAACTCTGAGTTTTACCAGGCTGCTGTCGAGCTGTGAACAAGTCCCTGCTGTCTGTGTGAAGAATGATGCTCCTGTGGGCTGCATGTCGGGGATGCTGGGTGCCAGTCTGGCTCCTCGGGGCAAAGCAGGCATGGTGTAGGCTTGGGGTGAAGTGCCTGCCCTGGAAACACCAACAGCTGCCCTGGAAACACCAACAGCTGGATGTGCAGTGAGCAATTCAACCCTTGCTCTTGCCCTGCTTGCTCCTCTTCTCCGCAGGGATCCACCCTGGGACCCCCCAGATGGAGGGGAAGGGGCACTTTTTGGTGTCCAGCACATCCCACCCGCCCTGGGATGGGAGCTGGTTGTGCCATGGATGGGTAAGGGTGATGCCTTAGGGTTTAAC
>VXAC01003556.1:282410-368908 GCA_013399225.1 Rhipidura dahli | reverse complement strand
TTTTTTTAAATTTTTTAAAATTTAAACTAAACAAAATTAAAGGAATTTGACATAAATTTATAAGGTCATAGTTTTTAATAGCTGAGGTTTCTCATCCAGCTTTGGGATGTTAAAAATGAAAAAAAAGAAAATCTGAAAGATCCTGTGGTAGAGGTTTCAAGAATAATTAAGAGTTTAGAGGAATAATCTCTTAAGGAAGTTGAAGGACTGTTTAGTCTAGAAAAGAGAAGACTGAGGAAGGAAGGACATTGATAACAATCTTCTAATAACTAAGGGCGTCCATTGAGAGAGACAATTGATTGTTTTCCAGGTGTCTGGAAGCAGAATGAGAAAGAATCAGCATAACTTGTAGTAAAAAATATTTATGTTAGATAGCTTGGACATTTTTTCCCTCCCTGAAACACACCAATAGGTATTCTAAAGACACTATGAAGTCTCACTTTTGAGGTGTTTATGAGAAAGCTACCCCATACTGTGGTACAATCTAAGTATACTTAATCCTGCCATTTGCTATAAACTGCACCACCTCTTGAGGTTTTTCCTTGGCTTACATTTTATCATTCTTCAAAAGGATAGCACAGAAAACAAACAGAAGCTATGTACTCAGCCCCACTTTTCAAATGCTTAGGGACAAGACTAGGTAAGTGCCACAACAACCAACCATTGATTTTGCTTACAAGTAACAGCACAAGATCTCCTGCTGGTGGTGAATACACTGTCAATTGCAAATAGCAACAGAAACCTACCTCTTTCTGTCTCAGAAAGCACTCAGAAGACTAAAGTGAGATTTATACATGTACAGTAGGCCTTCTGGCTCTTCTGCACTAAAATAAATTTCCTCCAGTCTATAAAATCATAGCATTCTTTCTTAATCAGAAAACATATTAAAAACAACCATGCAAATAAAAAAAAAAAAAAAAAAAAAAGGGAAATAGAAATATCTTCACTTACTTTAACTTTAAATAAATAAATATTTGCTGGAAGTAACCTTTATGCTTAGATCTTCCCAGAAGCTTTTACTGGGAAGTCATTAGTACACAGTTGCCTGCAACTTCATTATGGCTTTACTTTTGCAAGAAATTATTTTGAGAGTGACCACAAATGTACAACAAAGCACATTGACTCATTGTGTTTTAAATTTTTTATGCAGTAATTAGCTTGACTGAGTTTAAGAATAGAGCAAACTAACTAAGAGCAGAAAGCAAAACAATTAAAAAAAAATAAAATCAGACAGATTTGCCTTGATATTTTTTGAGGAGTATTAGACATCAAGTAAATCTAACAAAGCACGTTCTCTAATTAGGACAGTACTTAAGTGTTCCAACTTACTGTGTCACTAAAACAACTTGTTATTCATGACTGTAACAAATAATAGTTAAAATGTTTATTTTATTCTTGAAATAAAATTTGACTAAAAAAAATTAAGTTTTGATTAAAATATTTGCATAACAAGAGCTTTTAAGGACAGAATTTTTGAATTCATCTAAAAGAAATACAGCATTTTGAGAAATGATGGTCAACTAAAAATTTAAATTAAGTGAACATAAAACTGGTCAGTCATCATTAGCCACAAAATTATTGTCAGCTTATTTAAAAATACATATTTATCAACTCCTCCAAACCAAAAAACTAAGCAAGAATCTTCTTCCCAGCCCACAACCCTGTGAGTTGGTCAGTGTTGTATGGGAACCCAACAGGTACTTGTATTTTTGCTTCTCAAGAAAGCACTGAATTCAGCCTATACAGTATTCCCTTTAGTTGTCTTTAACAGACTACAGAAAACTCTTGACCTCAGTTAACCCCTAGTCTAGTTAGGTGCATAACAAAATATATAACTGAGGACATGTGAAATGTCATCACTCATAGAAGGAGGCAGACACATGAGAATTCTGCTGAACTAGGGATGCTGGTACAGGGAGGTTTTGCTGGAAAACATCTGTTAGTTTTTCTTATTAGGAAAGGACTAAGGTGAAAATGTGTATTAGTGTTTAAGTGTATTTTCAGTAGTTTTCACTATGCAATGTAGCTGCATATTTTATTTAGAAAAGATAAATCAAAGGTTTGGAACATTGTTTTGATTTTTTGTTGGGCACTTTTTTAAAAAAATGTGTTCTGCTGTGCTATTTTTGTAAAGTATTTGAAAATATGAGTCAAACAAGCATTATTCAATGCTTGAGTTCATTATAAAGTGTTCAAGAGGCACGTGGATGTGGTACTTGCGGGGTGATAATGATGGTGCTGGTTTGATTGTTGGACTAGATGATCTTGAAGGTCTCTTCCAAACTTGATGATTCTGTAATTTTGTGAAATGCAAAAACATCATGCACTGAGAAATATGTGAAGAATAGATCATGAACATCAATAAGAAAAAAGACAACCAGCCCTGATTGTGCAGTGCCAGTAAAGATATTCCCCAAGCCATGGAGAAGCACAGATTTGGGGCACATGACTGGGACAAAACACCAAAAATGCTCACACTTGGACAAAACAACCACACTTCAAACTACAGTCTTTGATATGATTTCCTAAAGGAGCAGTGCTGTGCACCAAAGCCATCAAATCCCTGGACTGTGTTGCTAGCATAAATTTAAGAAAAATCTAAATCTCTGCACAGGAAGGAAAGTTTTTATTTCTTTAAGTAAATTTTTAGGATATGTATATTTTAAATGACAAAATCCAGTCTTCTTTAGCTCTCAAAATGAAACAGTTATACTTGAATAGTTGTGAAATTTATCAGACTGGACCTCTAACAGAACTCTGGTTTTTTCTCCATGTTTCACTGCTGTTTCCATATTCCTTTGTTTTGTCTCTCTGAAAGACTAAAACTCCAAACCACCATGAACTTGTGGATCATAGACTTAGATCTGTTTTGCCTTTTATAAATTTCATTTAGTGAAGTGACATTATTCAGTTTCCAAGATCATTTTGAAAGCATCAGATGAATGATTAAGATGTTAGCTAGGTGCAACTACCCTTAATTCTTATTCAAGACCCAGCTACTCCACAAAAATTATTAATTCTGCCCACTATCCAAGCCATTCCTCTAATATTACTTAGTTTATCAGTCTGAATTGTAAAATAAATAGCATGTTTATTCTTTCTCTGGACCAGGTAAGACTACTTCTGAGCAGTACATTGATGCGGCAGGTGGGGATTTTTTCCTTCTTTTATCTTTTTGATTACAAAACTTTTTCAAAGACAATTTTGAAATTGAGAACTGAAATATGCATGAGATTTCTATTCATTTTTTTAGATGGTACTAAACTAGAAAAATAGCATTTAGGAAAAGTTTGTGAATGCAACAGGTATAAAAATAATAATAAAAAAGAAATTTAATAAGAAAAGTCTTTTTAGTACTTCTAACAAAAAGTATCTAGGACAAGAAGAGTAATTGCATTAAAAAGACATGGCTTAGAACTAATTTCACAAATACAGAGTAAAATTATGGGTGCTGATCAGATATAAAAAAACCATCAAATTTATTCAGAAAACTTTAACAGAGGGTATTAAGGACCTAATTTTGCTGGGAATAATTCCCCAGAATTTCTTATCACTAAATAGTAAGAACCAAGTAAATGTTGGATCCTATTTCTCCTATTTGCATTTCCTAAAATATTCATAAATATAGTAATGACAAAATAGGCTCAGAAATAGGACTTTTGCAACCATTCCTATCTCATGGGCTCAGGAATTTAACAGTGCAAACAGGGAAGGAAAAACAAGAGTCTGAGAGATTTCATGCCTGGTAACAGCTCTGACAGTGGAAAAATTGAAGACTTGCCTTACAGAAAGGTTTTAGAAAATGTTACCAGCATCAATTCTATATATTTCTATAGAAATATTTTTTACAAATGTTGACTAAAAAGTTTAGATTGTTTCTACTAATTCTAAATGTTACATTTATTGAAGAATGTCTACCAGAAGACTGATACTCAGGTCTCTCTGAACATCATGATTTTCAAAATTCTATTTTAGTTCAAATACCTCAAAATAACCAGCTATTTGCTGAAAATCTCAGCTTAGGTAGGTTATGGTCATTATAGAATATTGTGGTCATTATTTCTCTGTCCAGCAAGCTAAAGATCAGATAAAATACCGTGGAAATGAATTTTTTCCAAAAAAAGGTTGCATTTCCTGACTTGGGATATGACAACCAAAGGGAATACAAGAGAAATAGCAGTGCAGAAATGTCACTTCTGTCTGCTACCTGTGTAATATATTAAACTGAGATTGGCCAACAGATTTAAAACTTATCAGGAGGAACCAAAGGCACAATTCATTCCCACAGACATTGCTTTTTCCTTGGGAATTCAGCTGAGAATAAAATGCATTTCAGTTATAGTACAATGTGATGGTTCCAAAAGTAAAAATAGCATTTAGTTATGAGATATAATAATTTGATGCTTACTGGTATATTTTTCATCTGATTTTAATGAACTGAGTGGTTCCATACTGCTGTGGCAACCTGTCCTATTTAGGAAGAAATGAAAAAGGTCTTTGGTTCAAATTGTCTGGCCAAAGCATCATCATTTTCACCGCTGTAGTTTTTTTCAAACACAGTGTTGTTGAGAAAAACAGATAAAGGCTACTTTGTCAAGGTTATTTGGGCTTTATTTATATCCAGGGACAAGTATTGTGACACTTACTAATCTCCAAAAGCTAATCTCCAGGAAACTCATTAGTGCTCTTATTTCACCACTCAGAGTAGAAAAACATAAGGGAGAGATAAAGTTGCATTTCCACATATTTAAGAATGATTATCAAAGAACATAACCTGAATGGAAAGAAATACTGCCTTTGAAGCCTTACTCTGACAAGGAAACAAGTGCAAGTACTACATATTCTACAGTGGATCACTTGACATGACACAGCTGGGAAGCCTTGGAAAAGAAGTTCACTTTTTAAGTGTTAAGTCTTCACAGAGGAATGAGATAACTCTCTTAATGAAGAGGTAACTAATGAAGTGCTCACTCTGAATAAAAGTTAACTCTCCAACTTCTGCATCATTGGGTTACTTTTTCATTGAACCAGAAACAGAAGAAAATAAAGAAAGCAACTACATCATCTGAGCAATAAGAATATACTCCAAAGAGGACTAGAATAGTGTCTTTGCACATAGGGAATTTTCAAAGCTTGAAGCATATTGAAAAATAACATACCTGGTAAGAAAAAAAAAAAACCAAACCCAGCAATAATCTTCTTTCAACTTCACAGGAGCTGCAGGAGATTAAATACCAAATGAAATGCATTCAGGAATGTTGCTAGAACATATCTGAGAATCTAATCTAGTTCACCCTTGCTTACACATGGTCTTGAAATAAGGGCCCTGTGTCCACAATACACACACACAAATTTAACAGCACACTGAAATGAAGGAAAAACAGTGCAACATAGACAAAAATATAAACTTTTCAACCATGGAAGCAGTGTCATTTAACAACAGATGTTTTGTTGGGGTTTTTTTGGGTGGTTGGGGTTTTTTGTAGGGTGGGAATTTCCTATCCAAGGTAGAAGTCATTGTTGTAATAAAAATATTTGAGGGAGTACAGATTAAAGCAAATCTCTGCATATAGAGGCCACACTACTCCTGTAACAAAGGTATAAAGGTCATGATGATGTAAAATACTGTATTGTACTAGATAAAAAAAAAAAAAAAGGGGAAGAAAATGGAAAATGGATTCATACACAGAATGAATTACTGTCCTTGATGAAGCTGAACTTGAGGTGTGTTGTCTTTGCTTTCTTCCACTCAGATGCAGGATAAAAATGATCACCACAACCTTCTGCTTGAATGGACTGTTCATTGAGAACTGTGTTTCTTCTACCAAACCATTACCCAAAAATCATCACTTTGTTCTTCACAAAAAATTTTTGATACAGTATTCTAAATTATATTAAGAATTTTCCCCTCCATTTAATATAATTTTCTCAGAGAATCACACACCTACATCTATGCCTGTCACTTCTGACTGCAACCAGAAATGGAGGGTCAAACAGGTCCTGCTAGCTGAATACAGACATAATCAAAAAATGCAAGTGAGAATAAGGTTGCTCCTGCCATACTTCCAACTGGTTTATAATCCAGCACAGAAACAGAAACTAAAACTTGAAGAGCTTTTCCTTTTTTCATGCTCTATATATTTATATTTTTCTGAAAGTCTTCACCAAATGACTGCAAAATGTTTGTTTTACACTCAAAAGTCAAGTTGTGTACATTTATGATTCCTTTTGTTACTTCTGCCTCAATTTCCTGTGGCCAGTCTCCATTCCTTCAGCAGCAGCACTCAAAAATGGGCACAGTGTCTCACCTTAGAAGGGTGGGAAGACCACGTCACTCATATGTAATTTTTCTACTTATGTTTTCTGTTCTCTAGCATCTTTCAAAATCACAATTTGCTGACTCCTGTTTACTCTGTAGTCCTTTGTAACTTTTTATTCACTTTCAGAAAAGATGTTACTCATACCTGTCTCATTGTGTAATTCCATTTTAGTTTATGAGAGTAATTGTTTGTGTCATCTTCCAGCCAAGTAATTAAACACCAGACAAAACACCTATTGGCCAGAAAATGATGCTCTAATGGTTACACATAGAAACACTAGGCAAAGCTGCTGGAGGGTGACAGGTAATCCATGGGTAAAAAAATAATAATAATAATAAACCAAAGCTTTGCATGCTATTAATGAGTAAACTAAAGGGGAAAGGAGCACTAGTTATACTTGCCTCTTGTTTCCTTGGAGGGAAACAAACACAAAGGGCTGCAAACTGAGTCATCTGTGTTTACTACTGCTGCTGACAGTACAAGCCCATAGACATGTGAACTGTCCCAAAGAACAGAGCAAAAGTTTCTGTGAACTATGGTCCCCCGTTTTTGGTTTTATTTTTTCTTTTATGCTGTATTTTTATTTCTAAACAGAATTCTGAAGCAAAACCAATCCACTCAGACTTTAGCAGCTTCAGCTTGCTAGAAAATGAAAGGACACAGCTTCCTTTCACTTGACCTTCCCAGGTCCCGTGAACTTTGCTGTTCCATTTATTGTTCCTGTAAAGGAGGCAGAAAGCTCTCTATCTGGCTTCCTGCAGGGTATACCTCTATTACCATTGTTGAGCAAATAGACTAAAACTTGTTTTGGTGGGGCCCCAGGGATGACAAAATCTCACTGAATTATACACACACACTTGCAGGGCCAGAGTTCTGCTGGGAAACTCATTTAGGAGCATTGGCATTTGTATCAACCTCCCTGAGTTGCCAGAAGTATGCTGCTAGCAAACAANATCTGAATACCTGGGGCCGATATATATTTTGTACAGGATTGCAAAGATATACAGTAAGACTTCAGCTTGACAGTAGTTCCATTCCCTATTATGTGGTGGACTTACTATTACTTACATTAGATAAAAAAGCAACAAGCAGCATAATTCATCTGTGTGTAAATTCTGATAAATGAATAAATTTAAACACTACTTCATGCAATTTTCNTATCTGGCTTCCTGCAGGGTATACCTCTATTACCATTGTTGAGCAAATAGACTAAAACTTGTTTTGGTGGGGCCCCAGGGATGACAAAATCTCACTGAATTATACACACACACTTGCAGGGCCAGAGTTCTGCTGGGAAACTCATTTAGGAGCATTGGCATTTGTATCAACCTCCCTGAGTTGCCAGAAGTATGCTGCTAGCAAACAATCAAAACAAGAAAAAAAAAAAAAACAACAAATATTTCATCCTATGCTTTTGAAAACACAAAGAAGAAAAGACCTGAAATCACTGACAGTATGAATAAATTAAAAGAGATCAAGATGTTTGTCAATAAATAAGGTTGAAAGTCACTGATGGGGTGAAAATAGATGACCTATTGAGAAATGGTTTTTTTACAAAACCATGAAGACTACTTTCTGGAGCCTTGTTAGGAGTTTTTCTTCGGCTTTTTCTGAAAAACAAAACCACACACGGCAAGGGGCATGTAGTCACTAAAGAGAGTTTAGTCATTACACAACAGTGCCATCATATGTTCAAAGTTCATGCAATTCAAAATGTCATTTGAGAATCAAAGTAAGATGGAGTAACCCAAAATAAAATAAAATGCAATGTTTTGAGTACGTGAATGGTGTAGTACAAAGAGCTTTTGTGCAATCAGATGTTACACATTCGATGATGCAAACAGTTCTGCTGGGTCAGTAATAAAATCTGACTTCAATTTAGCTCAGAAAGCTCATAGGAGATTCAGCATTGAACTTCTGTGTGCACAGAGGCCTGATGAGCACAGTCACTGGAGAGAAATCCCCTATGCAAGCAGCCTAGAACATCCACACATAGCTTGTGTCCTTCTCTGTGTGAGTGTTCTCTGTTAATAGAGCTGAGAAACTTGGTAGGTGCTCAGATTCCAAATGTTACTGAAGCAAACAACCCCACACTGGGCTCTATTGTCACTTTCCCTAAAGAGAATTGTTTACAGCCAAGCCTGTGACCATCAAAATGAAGTGCCTTCAATGTAATTGGGACTTCTCAATTCTACCAACACTGGAAAAACTTCACAGCAATCTCAGACCTGTTAAGGAAAAGAGGATTCTCCTTAAATGAGTTTGAGCATGAAAAATCAAACCAGCAGATAAACTTTAAGTTTTTATTTGATTGGTCTTAGACTGTTCCTGGCATTTTCAGCTTTAGATCTCCTGTAAGCTTTTTATGATTGATAAAAGTTTTCTGTTTCATAAAATCTGCCAGAGGAAATTGAAGATATTCACAGTAGGATATTGGGCAGCTGGAATTTTTGGCACCTGAAAAAGCAAGGAAAGAAGCTTGCAATTGAGAGATAAGCATGCTAGCTGGATTCTTCTGCTCAAACATTTGGAATAGAAATTGTAAACAAAAGTGACATTTCTCTTGACATTATGAAGTTCCAGAACAACTACACAATTCAGAAACGGACACCGCTCACACACTTAATGTTTCAGGCTTGAGGTGGGTTTGGTTTTTTCCCAAATTCAACAAGTCATTACTGGTCCAGTAATGGTGATTCATATTTTCATTTTCACTTCTTAATATTTTAAAAATTATTATTCTTGATCAGTTGTTCTGGAACAGAGGCATTTAAAACTAAGGGAGTCTACTGCATACACCATGGAATACATAAATCTTTGTTTCAAACCTAACCTATACAACCCAAAGTCTGTTGAATACTCAGTTCAATATGTTAAGTGAAAGTAGCTATCTTAAAAAAAATAAAATTTGACATAGGCATGGCAAGTAACAAGTTGACAAAATCTTCCCCACAGTTTGTGATAACAGACTGGAAACTCATTTACAAAGAAAGACACATAGATATTGTGTTCTGCAGTATAGTCTATAGTTTATGAACTATAGTCTATATAGTCTAGTAGCATTTATAACTTTTATTTAATAGCTGCNCTCAACTGAAAATAAATTTTGAGAAAGTTTATCCAACAACAGCTTTGATGGATGATTTGCTATGATGACATTCATTGTTAATGGAAACTTGTAACTAGTACTGTAATGAAGGGATCAAAAGATCAAAAGAGCAATATTAATCTATAAAAGAAAGTGAGAGAAAATATAAGTCGATACAAGTTTTCTAAATTGTAAAGATTATCCAAAATTACTGCTCTGCCCATAATTTCATGAGCTATCTCATCCACCAGCATCTAATTTGCCACCATAAGAATCCCGCTGAACAGTGCAAACATACTGTCAGAGAAACAAAAAGAAAATAAATAAGCATTTGTACAAGTATCTTGGCAGAATTTCATGTTGTCTGTTGGGTTAAAAAAAATAATAAGGAGTGGTGATGGTGAGGAAATAATTCTAGTTCTACTATAAGCTGTTGCTTTTTCAAGCTGTTTGCTCTTCAGAATACTTATGCTTCCTCGTGCAAAGAAAATAGGACTTTACCATATGGGATTGCACACGTAGTTGCTTTTTTTTGTGTTTGCTGGACAGATCAGGTGTTTCCAGAAGAGTAAGGGGTCCACAGTATTTCAGACAGCAAGACACACTGCTTTGATAGTGCTAATCACCAGGAGCTGGATTTGGCTACTCAAGTCAGTTGCTACTCTCATTAGTCCCACTCTACAAAGAGGAACAGTTATTATGCAAAATTGTAGTGTTAGGGAGAAGAACGTTTTAAATTGGTAAACTTCATAAACTTTATAAACATTTTTCTTACTCTCCACCATATACTGACCCAACCGAGTTCCTAACCAACCGGGTTACTCTAATAAGAAAACCTGATTTACATGAAAAGGCCAGATATATAAGTCAATATACTGCTACGATCTTTTGATTTTCATTTGCTGTTTAAACTCTTTCTTAGGATCAGTCTATGTATGAGCAATTTAATAGGCAAGGTAATCCATCATCTCAAAGCCACAGCTCCAACACATTACTATAATAGTATCAAGCCCGTAAAATAATTTCACACTGTGGGAATCAGCTCGATTTGTACGATTCATGGTGTCAATAATTATTAGTCTCAAGAATGTAAAATATAACCTTTACTTCAGCAAATAGGAAACAGTTTTTAGGGATAAAAATCATGGCAAATTGAATTTGTGTTGTAGGACAAGAGCTTTGAACAAGACATATCCAATGTGTAGGAGCCAGAAACAGACTTTGAACAAAAGGTATCTTAGCAATTGAAGTAAGTTACAAAAGTAGCAAAAGACCGGGTTTCAGCTGGTTTCAGAAATTAGAATGTAATTGTCGATCTCCAGAACTTTTTTCTCAGATAACACAAGTGCCTTCATCCTACCCCCAGCTCATGTGAGCCAGCACATGCTCATCTCATGAAAACAGCACCTACCAAAGGCCTGGATCCTCAGCTATACTGCGAATCTTGATACAGTCGGCTAAGATTTAGTCTCACTTTGATAGAGGAAAGACACAGAAAGATGTTTTCCTTTCAAGTACTTCTATTTTTTATCATGCTTTTGGTTTTGTGCATTCAGGTTCTACGTACTTTCACAAAGACTCGAATTACAACCCTGTAAGTGCGAATTCACTCTCAGTTATGTAAGCTTTTTTTCAGCAATGCTGTTAGATAACTTTTGAAGAAGTGAAATTTAATCTAAAGTCTTTGCTGATGTGGAAAGGTTTTGCTAATACACCCTGTGGGAACAGCTGACTACTGCCTGGGCTGTGGGAATAATGTGATTTTTGGATGGCACAATACAGAATGACTCCATCCTGAACATTCTGGTGTCTCAAGCTATTAAACGCATCCAGAAAAACAATTCAGAAATGTGTAAAATATTTTTTTGACTCTTCTCATATAGCAGATGAACTATGTCCCCTGGGTTTTCCACAAGTTTTGGTGTGAGTGTTTGCTAGTTTGTTTTGGGGTTTTTTTGGTGGGAGTAGGGAGGTGGGGATTAATATGGTTTGGGATTTTTTTAGAAGAAGAAGCTAAGTTTTCTAACATTTGAAAAACTAGATATTAGGATTGTACACATGTTCATAAATTCATCAGAATATAATCGTGCTGGCAGAAAGTTTTAGTCAAAAATAAAAACCCTCAAGAAAATCACATCCATTTCAGAAAAAAAAAAAAAAAAAAGGAGGGGAGTAAATATATCAGTGTTGGTATATTGAAGAGTAGTTCTGAACCTTGGAGTGCATAAGACGGGATTTTTGCAGGGAGTGAAGCACCTGGCAGTGACCAGGAGAAAAGGTTCAGGGGAAAAAGTGACACAAATTAAATCTAAAGAAGACAGAAGAATGAAGAAGTTATCAACCACCGAAAAGATTTTCATTGCTTCTTTTTCCTTACATTACTTAGAAACTTATTGACTTTATTAGGCCACTGGCAAAGTTAATGACTATACTTTTTTTCTTTTCCTAGCCATGTTAATGATTCTAGTGTTACAAAATTTTCACTTCAGTATCACCAACAGCGGTATCCACTATAAATTCCATTCTTTATGCTTAACCAGAATCAGGTATTTCATATATTTTAGAACTAAAGGTTAAAGAGTCCACTCGGTACTTTTTTATCGTGATTGGAAAGGTGAATTTAGAAGACTAGGACATCACTTCAGGATAAAATATTGAAAGAACATTTTCAAACACAGTTGTATAAAAGGTTTTGAAATAGACAATTTCTCTAAGGCCTTCAGAAAAATTAATTCCCATATTAGTTCTGAAAATGTCTGCACTTATTCCCAAAATGACTGTTATTAGAATAGGATGTTAAGGAAAGTAACATAATTTAATAGAGTCACAGAAATAAAAGACATGAATTTCAATACTTATCACATACCACTGATAATTTCAACCTATCTTTAAACCAAATAGGGTTTTATCTTTGTTCTGACACACGTGGCCTTATGGTAATCTAGAATCAATTCATTTAAATAAAAACACAATATTTATCCACACAAAAAAAAATCTTTTAAATTGTTTTTTCTTGGTCTTATGAGGTTTTACATTTATAGAAGATTGAATGTATTAGGCAGAAAGATATTAGATATAAAATATTGCTAACAATTTTTGTTAGCAAACTGGTTTATATACATAATTGCAGTAAATATACAAAATAACATAGAATTAGCAGGAAATCAACTCAAGATTTACTTTTTAATTTAAATATCCACAACTGACATCTGAAAAAGAAACTTGGTTGCAGACGAAGAACCTGATCCTGTTTTGAAGGCAGACTTCAAGAGAAACAAAAATTAATTCTGTCATTTATACTGCACTAGGTGAGGAAATACCTTTTGCCAGGAACACTGTAATTATTGCATTAGCCACACAAAGAATGTTGGCCTCAATATACAAAGAAATGGGCTGACAGGAACCTCATGAAGTTCAACAAAGTGCAAAGTCCTGCTCCTGGGGAGGAACATCTCCAAGCCCCAGCATGTGCTCAGGGCAATCCAGCTGGAAAGCAGCTGGGCAGAGCAGGGCCTGGGGCTCCAGCAACGTGCCCTTGCACCAGAGAAGGTAAATGATGCCCAGAGCTGCATCAGACAAAGAACTGCCCATAGAGAGGTGGCCCTGCCCCTCTGCTCAGCACTGGTGAGGCCACACCTGGAGTACCATGCTCACTTCTGGGCTTTTCAATGGGAGAGGGACATGGAGATACCAAAGGGAGTCTCACAAAGGGCTACAGACACGACCAGGAGCATCTGTCCTGTGAGAAAAGACTGAGGAACTGAGCCTCTTTAGAGGAGAAGGCTCTCATCAATGTGCACAAATACTCAGGGGATGCTCTACAGAAGACTGAAATGGACTCTGTTGAGTGCTATTTTCAGTCAGTTTAGGAAATTTTAAATTCTGATTTTACAATTCTAGAAGAAAAGTAAAAAGAGGGGGAAAAGGGAATTCTTTCTGTCACTATGGAACTGCCCCAAACACAATATCTATAACTATTTATTTTTCTTTACAGTTAATAATGAGGAATATGCTTGAATATTCCATAATTTAATCCTTTAGTCAGACTAGCCAATTCACAAAGAGATCCAGCCTCTATTTTGAGGTGATTTCTAAGTCTGGGATTTTTTGCGGCTTTTATATGGACCTAATTATCTGTTGTGTAATTAGTACATTTGCAGCTGAGGAACTTGAAACTATAACAAGAAAGAGCCTTTCAAAGAGATCAAGAAGTCTTTTGACACTGCATTACCACTGAAAGTTTTCCTTGGGAGGTCAGAAACAGAGACAGTCTAGAACCATGGGAGTTCAGAAGAGTCTTGGTGTAGGGATGCCCACAAACATGAAAATAATTAGCTCTTTCAAGGGGATTGTTTTTTGGGGGAGAGAATGGGTTTGTGTAATTCCCTTTTTAATAGTTCTACTGAGGCAATTTTTAGAAGCTCCATATATATTCATTTACCAAAGGAAGCCAGAAGAAAAAAGAATAAATATCATCAGAAACTAATACTGTAAGATCAAAGAATATAATACACAGGGAGAAATCCTGAAGTTGTTATTCATTCTTCTGTTCAGGGAAGTCAAAAAAACACATGTTGAACAGAATTTGCAGATTTTTTTTTTTTTTAATAATGAGTGCAATTTTATGAAAACATTACTGTCTCAAACTATCCTTCTGACTCCTCTGAAAGGAAGGATTTCCAGAAACACTTAACATAATTTCTCTTTGCTTCAGCTGAAATTAGTAAAGGAGAAGAGTCAGGTCAACGGTGAAGAACTCTGAAAAGTTCCTTGCCATAACTTCAATAGATTCTATTTCACATGCTCTAGTCAGGAATGCCAACCAAATCTGGGTGAGAAAATGTCCAAGATCCCATAGTAAAATTAGCATGCAGTTATTTTTTGTAACTAGAAGAGCACCAAAAGGCACTGGAGAGTTTTCATTTTTGTTTGGTTTAGATTTTAACAGAAGAGAACAAAACACAAAGACTACAGCTCTCAATAAGACAGTTGTATGAATTTGCAAGTTTAACCAGAATAATTAATTTTAGTTACACATTATGCTGATTGTGAATTAATTGTGGAACTTTATTTTTTTTTTTTTTTTTGTTAAAGACTGCACATACAAAACCTGGTTTTACCAATTCATAAAAAGAAACTTGTGGCAAGACCACTAGGGAAAAACTGGGATAGAAATTACATTCCCACAAATGACTACACAAATATTTCTGCTGGGAACAAGGATGAAACAGGGTGGAGACCAGCCTTCATTTCTAGAGTTACATATCTGTGCCCTATGAATTTTCTAAAGAAAGTACAGAGTATTGTAGAAAACGATGAATTTTCTGGGTAAAAAATGGAGATTCAGAGGTCCCAAATTTCACATCTGTTTGGATTTAATTTAGGTAACAGTTTCAGAGAAGGAAAAAATAAAATACAGGTATAATGTTATTACCATCACAAATTTCTGAGTGAGTGCAAATTTTAAGTAAAAACATTTTCTTGCGTGTTTTGCATCAAAGAAATATTTTTTTTTAAATAGGAAATAAATTTTAAAAATAATTAAAAGTATAGCTTATAACAAAAAATGTATCGTTTTGGGTCGATGGAAGAATTTCAAGTGGCATTTCTTAAATAAAAGATTTCATGTTTATCTCTGAAAAAATATCTAAACTTTCCAACACCAGGTTTCAAAAAATTGCCCAGGTTTACCAGTCAAAGTGCAGCTGGACTAGCAGAGGGTATGTTCTGGAGAAACTGATCCACGCTAGGGTCCCCTAGGACTATTAAAACAGCCTTGCAGTTTCAGGGATAAATGGAATTTTCTTATATAGGGAGTCCTTTCCTATCCTTAATTTGCGTTTGAACCTGAGTCTGGTCTGCCACATTGGCTCAGCCTTCAAGTTACACATGCACATGGTCCATCCTCACCAAAGTAGGTTGTCTGTTTCTCCCTTCTGCACAAATAGGGCAGGAAAATCTCAAAAGAAGCTTCTTGAGAGAAAAAGAAAGGCCATAAAATGCATCAGCTTACAAACAGCAGAACAATTATCTGCTGGCTAAGGGGAAGCCTCCCTCAGTCCCCTGAGACTGGCAGCAGCATTTACAGCCACAGGCACACACACCACCAAAGACATCTTGCCCTTCTCCCAGCCACCAAGAATTCCTGAACCAGAGGGTCACCCATCCTCCTTTCTGCAGCCATCCTGACCAGAGTCTGAACTTCCAGCTCTTGGTATTCCCAGCACTCATGCTTTGGAGGGGCTCCTTGAAAAAGCCTCGTGTCATCATGCTACAGAAAGACAATGATCTTCAGATCTGCCATCCTCATACAGAAAGTCTTAGACTGGTGAGAGTAAAAGGGAATTTTTTTTTTTCCTATTTTCCCCCAAAGGGTCTGAAACTTCCTGGCATATTGAAAAGGCAAGAGAATTTATAACCTCACTGTATGCTGAAAGCTCAGCCTGAATGTTTTCACAACCAGTGTATGAATTCATACCACCTCCAAAATGAGTAACAGAAATTTACCCAGAAAGAATTGCAACAATTAGGAAAAACAAAGCCTCCTTCTTATAGTAGAAAATAGCCTTTCACAGCCACAATTATTATAGAGCCATGATTTTGATCATCTTCATTATCACAAAACTCATTTCTATACACTGTGTTTGGCTGCACAAAGAAATTATACCAGAAAAAATATTTCTTCCACTAATGTAGACTCTTATCACTGATTTCTTTCAGTGTGTTAAGACTTGGAAACAGCAGATTAACATTGTGTAAGTTTTACTATCACCTATTTGCAATGCAGGGCTAGAATTCTAGGTGTCAAAAAAGAGAAACACTGAACAAGAAGGAACAAGTCACATGGTTTTTTCTCTCCAGAATGAAAATACTAAAAACACTGGCTGTTTGAACTTGGGACACCAGAGAACCTCCAGGGAAGGCTTGTTTCTTACTTGCATCAACCCACATTAGATGTATTTAAGGATGAAATTCGCCGGCTGCCTGAACAGATTTAAAATCAGGATTACCACAATCAGAGCTTCTACTCTTTCCCTAGTTAGTCACCTGATAAAGCAATGAGCTGATTTGAGAAGTCATGTGGTCAAAAAGCCATTTTTAAAATGGATTTTTTTTTACCAAATTACTTCTGTGAACTTGGTTGCCATCATCATCTCAGGAATACTGGCCCAGGTGTAAGGGAAGATGTGCATGAGTGCTGAAGTTGTGGTTTAGATTAGATTAAGATGCCTTACAGCTAAATCCTAAATCCAGAGCTTTGCATGGACTTTAAACAAACAACCCTGTTATGAAAAGCAGCCTCATTTTAGTCCTGGCTGTTAAACCCTGCTCTGCACTATCCTTGCCCTTATGGCAAGGCATGAGTTTGCATCACTATTTGGTAAACTTGATCCAGGCTAGAAACACCACAGGTCAGCTCTTTAGTTCCACATCATTGCCACACAGATGTTCATGTCGACAGGAAGGGAGGGAAGTGGGCTGAGGGTGAGACTGTGTCTTCCAGAACATGACAGCATGTTTGGAGAAACTGTGAGCTGCCACTGACCAGGGTGGTCTCTTCCCCAGCCCCATCTGCTGTTTCATTTCCGTGCATGAGATGTAACTAATCCACAGCTGCAGGATGAGTCACTCTAGCAACCTAATATAATGGAAAACTAATTTTTGTTTGCTTTGGGTTTATTCTTTTAGTGGTGGGCTAAATTTCTGTCATTGGATCTGACTCAGGGGAAATACTGGACACATTCAGCCAAAAGCAGGAGCGGAGAAGGGAAGGAGTTTCTTTTAACACAGCTCCCATCTACACTGGGTTAGTGATAATGTAGCATCTGATACTGAAAGGCAGAAAGTATCTGTTGACTACTCCATACTGTCCAGTCGATTTCAAACAAACTGAACTCAGTGGTAGTTTGCTACTGAATGTGTTATAAATGTGGAATTCTGGTGTTATTGAACACCAGCATCACCTCCAATAATTTTCATCTCCCCTTTTTTGGAATGTAACAGTCTGCTTATACCAAAAACTTATATTAGAGATTTCTCAGCAACAGAGAGACTTTATCATTATCACCTCTCACTGTCAGCTGTTTGCTCCCACACTTCTCTCCTGCCAGTTATATTGACACAACTGTTTAACCTTTCCCTAAGGCAGATGTGTAAAATTATTTAAGTTAAGGAAAACAAACACTACTCAAAAACACCTCAAAACCAAATAAATTCTTGTTGCCTTTTACACAGATAATTTGTATATTCATTTGATTAAGCAATTCAATATGTACTCATGTCAGCAGAAGTGTGGGAATAGAAACCTCCAGCAGAGTTACAGAAATATTAAGAGGAAGAAGGCAAAGGACATCTTTGATCCCATTTGGTTTTGGTTCCAACAGAATCATTTATATGTCCTGAATATGACTTTTATTACTAAAGCTGTACAAACACAAACCACCTTTCTAACCACTTATGAAGTGACTCAGGGGTTATGCTACTTATTTTTTAGTGAAAAAGTTGAGAAGTACAACTTCTGAGGTTAGGCAATCCTGTCTAACCCACAGAACTCTAACAGATGTGTTGAAGTTATAAGAAAGCAAAGGATACTGCTTGCCTTGTACTTTGCTCTCAGCTGACAAGTCAAATCTACAAATATTAAATCAGTGGATAATTACAAATTCCAAGTTCCATTCACAATGTCACTAACACAACTTCCCCCATGACTCCCACCTCCTTGCAGAACCACACACACACACAAAGCTCAGCACAGACACAGACTGGCAAACAACAGTGGCAGCAGCAGTGTCTGACATTTCTGGAGGACAGATAAATTATCATCTTGTAATAAACAGTACAGCATGTGACTATGGGCATGAAAACAAGAAAAAATTAGTTATTTAAATGGAAAATATTTTGAAAGTAAAAATAGCTACTTAAAGTGATAGAACTGTCAGTTAAATCAAGTACTTGGCTCATATTGTGTATAATACAGGAGGCTTTCTTAGGACTCCATATACTACAAAAAATTAGGCCAACCCCAATGGGGAAAGTAAACAGCCAATTAAGGTGCAGGCTCACTCTATTTCTAGTACAAGAACAGTATAGTCAAAATGTTTAATTTAATTTGAGTCAGTCAAATTGCTGTTATAAGAAATAGATGATGCCCTAACAAGAGTGGTTAATGGATCAGTTCTTCGGCACAGAGAAATTCAATAATGTTAATTCTTAAAAAAAAAATTAAACATTCGGTTTCTCCAGTAGCATAAGTGCTTTTTCTAAAAGTAGAAATCACTTAGAATAATAACATATGCACTTATAGTGAAATCTAAGTATCAGCTTTTCCTTTCTTTTTTTATATTAGTGACACTAAGAGAGTGTGTACTCTACTGATAGGTGTGAACCCAAGATACTTCTTCCTAAGTAATTTGCAGCCTAAAGAGATAACAGGAACAAGAGGAGGAACAGCTAAAAAAGGAAAATATTGTAGCCAGTTGCTGAAGATTATAGATCATGTTCCACATGTTCCTAGCATGCTTATGTTTGAAATTTCCCCTTAGATCCATTTAAAAATCTTTTTCTCCCTTCAAAATCATCAGCAAAAGTTAATTTTGTTCCTAATACTTACAGTTTCTCAAATACTCTTTTAAAAGGTATCTATATGGTGCTTTTCCTAAAACGATTCATACTCAGCTTTTGAACATCTCCAATCTTCTTAAGGTAAGTATCTGTATCATAAATGTGCATCTACACATTGACCAGACAATTTTGGTGCCCTAAAACAGAAAAGGCAGCTTTAGAAATGAGTCTCCTGCACCTAAGAAAACACAGCTGTACACAGTTTAGGCCATTAAAGGGCTTCTGTTTTAAACTTCTATTTTTTTAACTCTTTAAAATCTTTTTTAAAACTTCAATTTAAAGTGTATAAGTAATGCTAATACTATATAAAAAAATAAAGGAAAATATCATTAGTGAAAGAAAAAGATGTATATTTATAAAGGGTTGTCTGCATTTTGGTAAGAATTCTAATTTCTTTAGTTAGCCAGCAATTTGAAATACAAGCAAAGGTTATCTTTACAGTGAGTACAACAGTGGAACAAAACTGTCCAACTTCTACCAAAAGTTACTTTCACCTTTTTCTATTCCAGAAGTAGCTCACAGGTAACCTTTTTCCTCAGAAGCTCATGCAGTTCATGTATGGGCTTAAAAATTAAGTTCAACTATTCAAATTTAAAGTATGAATAGTTTGTTTTTTAACTACTTTCTTCTGCAAATTAAATCAAGTGCCTTACAAAAAAGATTTTACAAATGATTCTTATTCAGAGCTTGCCTCATGGGTATCTCCTTCAGCCACTGCAACAAAAGTGATGCATCTGTTTTAATTTTTATATGACTACAATTATTTTCGTTGTGGGTTGGTTTTTTTTCCTACTGACACTGTGTGGCAAAAGAAAAGATTTGGCTCTAAGCTATATTTAGATCACATGGATTGCTTCACAGTGGACCTCACAGATCCTCAGCTATTCAGGGCTACATCAGGCCTTCAGGCATCCTGCATAAAAAGACACCAATCATTTTCCATACCAGAGCAACCCACCACTCAGGCAGCCTGAAAGAAATTCTTGGTGGAGAACAATTTTATATGTTTTTAGACACTAAAATACTTTTTTGGTGAAGTGTGTGCTTAGCTAACTTATGGTAACTTTTTTTATCCCTTCTATGTGCTCCGTCAAGATGAGTCTTTGAGAGCTTTTAAAAAGTATTGCTCACATATTGTGTGTTGGGAAGAAATTTTCAGAGCTTCTTAAACCTATAATTTAGGTGAATTTCACAGCCCAAGGGCTCATTACAGCAAAGCCAGCTAGTAAAAGTGACTAGTTCTGAACTGTTCATAAGACTGATGAAGACATGGGCTTATTGGAAACTGAGAACCTCGTGACATATGAACTACAGGTAACAGAAACTGTAAAATCCAGGTCTGAATTTAAATTTCACTAACAATTTTAGGGGTGTGAGTACACACCTCTAATTCAGCCTACTACTGAAAGCAGAGAAAAGTTGCAATTTTGCACAGTAAATGCCAAAGTTGATTAATCTTCAGATTCAGGCTCTGCTTATGGAGGTATGCAGGTCTGAATCTACATCACCCTGGGTCCTGAACTGAACAAACGCAGTGCAATGTGTCCCCAGGCCAGCACATGGCATCCAGGTTGCACTGTGTAATTGATGAGAGAGGCCTCTAGGAAACATAGTCAGCCTTAGCACCCACTCACACATTGTGCTTTGACTTTGAACCAAGTCCTTTCCTTGTGGTTATAATTTTCATCTTTCTGTATGTCAGTGGCTACTCAATAAAACTCTCCCACGGGGAGTTCTCAAGCACATCAGACTCTTCAGGCAACAGAAGTTTTCTTCCCCAGGCTTTTGTTCTTTTTCCATTTACATAAAAGTATTGATAATGCCTCCCTGCAAATCAAAGTGAACTGCCTCAATTTTATATTTTAGTACTGCCAATTAATACCCATCATTAGGTGAGGCCTAAGGGTCTCATCCAGAATCCATTTGCTGTGTGCTATTAAAGCTGATTGCACAACATTTGCCAGAAGTGTGAAGAGAATGAGTGAGAAACAGAAGTGTTGTACTGGGAACGGAGTGAGTTTTCTTCACAATAGCAAGCATGGTGCTTTGTTTGGGTTTGCAGCCGAAAAACAGTGTTGATAATACAGGGAAGTTTTGGTTACTGCTGAGAAGTCCTTACACAGCACCAGGGTGACAAGGCTGGGAGTGCACAAGGGTGGGCAGGGAGCACAGCCCTGACAGCTGACCTCCACTGACCAGAGGGACATTTCACACCATACAATATCATCCCTCATAATAAAAGCCACAGGAAAGAAGAAAGGGACAATATAAGGAATTTTGGTGTTTGTCTTCACAATTAAAAGCTACACATGACAGAGACCTGCTTTCCTGGATATGGCTATGAACATACCTGCCAATGAGAAGCAGTGAATAAATTCCTTATTTTACTTTGCTTGTGCATACAGTTATCTTCCCCTATTAAACTGGGGGTTTTTCAGCCTGCAAATTTTCACACTTTTACCCTTCCAGTTCATTCCTGAGGGAATGTGAGTGAGCAGCTGGGTGAGACCTGACTCCTCACCAGGGGTAACCCACGAGGGGATTTTCTGTTGTCACTGAAATCTGTTAGGTGACATAATGACTTGTGCATCTAATTCTTTTCATGTATCACCAGCACATTTTACCATTCCCCCATATATGAAATCTATAATTCTGAAATGTTTCCTTTTTATTTAAAACAAACATTTGTTTCATCTTTTAAGTCACTATAAAACCTTTAAACACATAAAAATATGTATTTTGCTATAAAAAGGTAAAAAAAAAATTGAGAATTACTTTATGAGCTAATTAAGAATCATCACAGTTGTACAGTATTAATAATATGTGCTTCATTAAGTACTAAATTTTACAAATTAAAACCATGTGTTTTGTCACTTACCTATAGGAAGCAGAAAATTAGAGCAACAGGCAGAAGGAAGTTGTTTAAAAATGCAGACTCCTGATTAAATTTTAAAATTCTAAAGTTTAAAGTTTTTAAGTCTAAAATTATGAAATGGAACTTTACAGGGAAGGTCCTTTCTGTAAGAGTTTATAATAGATTTAAATGATGAATTTCTGGCTTGCACGAAGCCAAACAAGCAAGACACTATAACACCAAAATCATGGATTTTAATTCAAGCCCTAAAGTGAATATGATGCAAGTTTATCTATTGTTTTTCCCCTTACTGTCTCCTACAGGCTTCTGAGACAATAGGCCATTGCAACAGAGACTTAAAATTTCTCCTTGGTAAATTTAACTTCCACAGATTTGGTTAAGGTTTCGCTCCCCTCTGCTTTTTTTTCTAATGCTTTTGTAGAACTGTCACTTCTGCATCCTGTATAGCCTGAAGATGAATATAAAAAGAGGCACTGACTAGACAGAAGTAAAGAAAATTAATTAGGTAATTATATACTCAGCCTGGCTCTTCTATTATACCTCCTCTCCCCGTTTTTACTTTGGCCATGACCATTACCTTGCCTGCAGGTTTTATAGACCATAGACCAAACTCCTCCTGTAGACAGTCTGTTTTCTCTCACTTGGGAAATAAATCCTTTCCCACATTATTTATTTCCTATATTACTGCTCTTCATCTTCTTTAAAAGAGAGAAAAAAGAAGATTAATTAAGCCCAGTGGTGCCAATACAATTTGTGTTTCATTCGATACAGACACACCACAGGAAGATATTTGCACATACATGACAAATGAAATAACTACACAGGAAAAAAGATTGCAGCATGCTGAACAGAAGTTATAGATGCCTCAAGAAGAGGCAACAGTATTTTTAAGATACCAGTTAAATTAAATACTGACACAAAGTCATTGGTGGTAGGGAAATTATCATCTATTGACACTTTAGAATTTAATTAGCCTTCAATTTAGTGCCCTAATAGAGTTTTATAATTCTTAAAGTACATTCCAACCATTCTGATATAAGTATAGTGGTATAACTCCCATCTCAGTGTTTATTTTGGCTCTAAAATACTTTTTCCTTGTATGTACTTTGAATTAACCCTCTACTACTTTAAATCCATTACCCCTAGTCTTATAGCAATAGGCCCTATTAAAAAGTTTGTCCCCATCTTTCTTATAGCCCTTAAAGTACTTAAAGACCACCCAGACCCTAATCCAGGCTGAACAACCCTAAATCTCAGCCTTTCCTCATAGGAGAAGTGCTTCAACCTTCTGATCTGGTCGTGATAAAACAGATCCATATCTTTCCCATGCTGAGGACCCCAGAGGTGGATGCAGAACTCCAGATGAGATCTACAAAGAACATGCTGGAGGGGCAGAATCACTTCCCTTGAACTGCTGGTCACAGTCCTTTTGTTGCAGCCCAGGAGACAGTTGGCTTTTCAGGACATGGATGCACATTGTCGGCTTAGACACAGATTGTCACATACAAAAATTAGACTAAAATAAACTTTTGAATTCCCTCTCCCTGCCCACATACAAGGATCCCAGACTACAAAAATGACCTTGTGTTTCTTCCTCAGTAGTCAGAATTCTGGACCACGGTGTTCAATTCCCCTTCCAAAACACCTCAGTTTAAAAATGAGAGTCAGACACAGTGTGCCTTGAAAGTTGTGAACTACCACCAACCGCAAATGGTTGAAACCAGTTTTGCATGGATAGCCAAGAGATAGTCTGCTGGGTTATGGTAATCTTGCCTATCAAAACAGTGCACTGTTAACTCCTGAGTGTACCAAGTCATGTTATACCTCATTTCTTCTCCCAGCTGTTTGCTCCAAGTGGCATGGGGAGATAACTATGAATCTGAGAAAACTGGAAAACATGCCTATTAGTAGCAGGGACAAAAATCACAGTAGAAGATTAACAAGTAAGAAGCCAAGGAACTAATAGTGAGCCTCTAAACAATAATCATACATTCTATTCACAAAATAAATACATAAAGTTCTTGGCAGCAATCTTACCTCTGTATTGCAATCATTTCATGTCATTTTAACTATAAAGTGAAATATTTGATATGTGAAAGATGAGAAAGGTGGGAAAGTGGGTAAACAGGGATAAGTCAGTGAATACAAACATCAACATTTGGAAGCTGTCACTAACATGAAAACAAGAAAAGCTGCTAGCAGCAATGAGAGCCTGGATGTCAGAAATGTTTGTTTTCCACTCTTGTAAAGGACTCTTTCTGTGAAATTTAATTACACAATTAAAGTCATAAGTGTTTTCTGCACATGTAAGATCCACAATCTGCTGAGCAGAGCAGCTCTGTTTTGCAGCTTTATACTCAACAAACTCTGGTGTAGAAATTGTCTCAAGCTAAGCCAAATGAAATGCTTATATCTGACTGGGGCCTCTAATGGCTAGTAAATAAAGACCCTCCTTTTACAAATGCCACAGCATAAATGGTGTATACTGGGAAATATATGTACATTCCCTGATGTGGCTGTGTGAATGGACAGGAAATGTATAAAGTTTGCATAACAACATCACATTAACACCTCTGCTAAGACAAGATTCACTGGGGAGAAAAGCAAGCTGTGGCACTTGGTGTATGAGATGAGGCTAATTCCTCAAATGCTGTCAGAAAGAAAGAGGATTTAATTTATAAGCCTCTATTTAACTCTATGTCATTCTTGTACCAGGAGTTTGCCTGCATAGTTGTAGCAAGTGTGATGCTGTGTGGATGAGAAATGGAGCAGTAATGATGTAAGTAAAGATCTGCAATTCAATATATAGATCAGAAGATATTGCTGCCTATTATATTACATCCTCATAGCTTATCTGCTAGCACAAACCTCAGCTGCACTTAAGAAAAGTAATAAAGACAGGGATCACAGTAGGAAAATGGCTCCAAGGGCTGCACACGCAGGGAGTATGGGAACCAGAAGTGAGAAGACAATGAAATTTCTTAGTAGTTTGCAAAAGTGTCATAGTTTTAACATAAATTCCTATATAGATTCACACTTAAATTTAGAATCACTTATGTCCTTTCAACTTGGACTTACATTCAAGTCCACTTAAACCAGATACCTTCTGTCTTCCACTCTGTAGTAAGCTTTTTTTTTTAGAGTCTCAAGATAAAGCTTCCAACAGCACAGATTTTATACTATGACAATCATATATTTTCCTGAAAGTTTAATTTAACTGTCCAACATTTGGGAAACATCACCGTCGACCAGGAAATCGTTTGACTACATCTATTTCATTTTGATTAAAGAGATAGTAATATAGATGTTTATTTAAAGGAAGCAATTTCTACAGCTGTGCACAGACTCAGACAGTGCAAAACCATGATTTACCAGCTAACAAAAAAGACTTAAGTTTTAAAACCAGTTCAAAAAACTTTATCTGAACAAAAGTTGATTTTGTTGACATAGCACTCAAGTAGTGCCTGCAGATTGCAGTGATGCAGCTGTTAGTGTCCTGCTCTGGGGAATGGTGTTTTATAAAGCTGTCCTCCTTATGAGACTCTTTTACCGGTACCTTTGACACTGCTTTTGAGAAAATGTGCCAAGGATTTAAAGACTGGCAAAACACAAGAGACAACTTTAAAAAAAGGCATAAAGTCAGTTTCCCAAACCCATTTTTCTAGTCTTTCAGATTAATTAAATTTTCTATATCTTTAATTCCTAAAATTCTAGTATTTTTAACTGAATTGCAATGTCCTTTCTGAGATTTTTTTTTTAAGGCAGGGTATTTGAAGAACAATACCAAACTTGTTCTTTTTATGAAAAAATGCTGTGCAAACATTTTCTCTGTAATGTGGAAACCTCTCTTCCATGCTTTCAAAGTATGTGACTGGTTTCTGCTTTCACCTCCAAACAAGCTCATCTCTCTTTTCCAGTTTGATAAACTTTATTAAAGCATTGTCTTTATGTTATGTTTATTCTTTGGAGTATAAAACTTTGAATTCAGTTTGATTAAGAAGACTGGTGTGGATTTTTTTCAATGTTTGAGCATTATAATTAGGATCATTTATATTCTTCAGAGAAAATTAGAAGAATAGGGTAGCATTGTTATTTCCCCTTTCAACTAACAGATTAGTCCACCAAACAATAAAAAAATCATGTATAACTTTATTTATTCATTATACCCTCTATTTAATATGCTCAGAAACTTATTAGCTTATTCATCTTCTGTTCACTTGTAAACTGAACCACACAGGATATACAACAATGATTTATTGGAGAATTCAGAATATATTTCAAAGAGATCTTTCAGTGCATCAGGAAGTGTCAAGGCTTCTGCTTCAAAATATATGCATATATATTTCTTCTGTCTGAATTTTGGACAAAATCATCACTGCTGATACTCTTTTTCTCTCATAAGGAAATAAGTAACGGTGCCCAGAGTGCTGTCATTTATTGAATATCTTCCTGAAAGGAAAGGGATTGACTGACTATGACTGCTACAAAATTCCATCACTGTAAATACTAGATTATATTTCAAATAATAAAGTTCCATAAAGGAATTAATTCTGTCTGACAGTCATCTCCCTCTGAGGCACATTAGCTCAAGGCTATTGACTGGGCTGAGTACTGCTAAATATATAGTACATACTGAATGCTCTGTAAGAATAAAAATTGAGAACAGTTCTGATGCTGTGTTCTCTTCATCTGCCAACATATCTTAGCATATTAAAAGTGCCTAAGTAATACCAGGTTTTAAAACTTTCCTTGTAGGAGGCAGAACTTGCAAGTTTGAAGGAACTTCTCTACCCTTACATTCCTACCTTAGGGCGTTCCCATTGCAATAGTCAACTCCACACAATTGTAAAAAACAAGCAAATTCATAGTAGCAAGCTTGGGTTTTTCTCAGTCAAGCTACAAGACATGAGTTTGTCTGGGACCTTAGATAGTGGATAAATAAAGATGTGTTCTCTTGATGAAAACCAGTGTGGCCAGCAGTTCTGAGGCAGAGATCATCCCCTTGTACTCAGCACAGGTACAGGCTGTGCCTCAAATCCTGTCTTCAGTTCTGGGCCCCTCACTACAACCAGGACATGGAGGCGTTGGAGTGTGTCCAGAGAAGGGAACAAAGCTGTTGAAGGATCTGGAGCACAAGTCTTATGAGGAGCAGGTGAAGAAGCTGAGTGTGTTTAGCCTGAAGAAAAGGAGACTCAGGGGGGACCATATTGCCCTCTACAACTCCCTGAAAGGTGGGTGTAGCCAGGTGGGGGTCAGCCCCTTCTCCCAAGTAACAACTGCCAGGACAAGAGAAAATCACCACGAGTTGTCACAGGAGAGATTTAAATTGGATATTATGAAAAATTTCTTCATAGAAAGAGTTGTCAAGCATTGGAACAGACTGCCCTGAAAAGGGGTTGGATCACTAACTCCTTCCTCATGCGTCATACAGTGATTTATTAAGTAAAATACTGCACTGGTCACACTTTTATTGCAGTGGTTCTACACGCTGCACATACACATTTTAGGAATCACAGGCAGAATACAATAGTACTTTAAAAGAATATTCCTACGATCATATAGAAATTTTATAGGAGGAGGCAATGTTTATGGCAGGAAATCATCTGGAAGTCATGCTTCCATGAGACAAGGAAGAGACCTTCCCAAAATGAGCACTAGTAAATTATTCTAAGTTGGGTGCAGCTTGCACATAATTAAGACCTTGCATTCTAAGTTCAACAGCCCCAGAAGAAAACAATCGCAGATGTCCTCAAAGCCTGAATTTAGTAGCAGGAAAATCTAAATATGCAAATCTCAAGACTGCTTTGTTCAGTGCTGTTGCTGCAGGGTTCTTGTCTATAATCTAGCAATTACAGTATTTGCCTAGTGGTATGAACAATTCCCTATACAGCACTCTGCAGCTCAGCCTGATGCAAACAAGCTCAAGTCTCTATGCCAGATTTTGTCTTCAGATACACATGCAGTAATCCCTCTGATACACGTAAAACAAATTCCTTTCAAAGGAAAAAATGAGATTTTTCCACAGACTTGGATCCCAGTCTGTTGGCATTAACAAGGGTAAGGTAGAGAAAGAAACAGAGAAATCATGTCACTTACTCTTTGCAAATAAAATTCTAAAATAAAATAAATAAAATAATAAAATAAAATACACTTGAGAAAGCTAATACCATGAGGATGAAAGTTGCAGTGTTAAATTTAAAATGTGTTAACACAGCTGTTTCACACCTCTAAGTTTTATAAGAGAATCACATTCAGAAATATTTTTAGCTCTCCTTGGAAGGCTGTGAATCTGTAAGCCAAGGTATAATTTGATCAATGGCCTAAAATTGTAGGGTTTTTTTTCCTACCCAAACTGTAGTTGTATAATACCAACAATCTTCATTTCATTTGTGTTTTATAGAGTGCTGTTTCTGTGAGAAAACATGAGAGGACATAAATTTAAAAAAAAAAAAAAAAGAGTGAGTAGAGCTAGAAATAATTCATCATTACTTCAAGGTACCAAAGTCAATATTTCTATAAAATGCTATAAAATGTACTTTTTATTAAAAAAAAAAATAGACAACAAGGTTAACTTTTAAGACATAATAATCAGCATCTATGAACAGTGATTCACTAAAGCAGTTTTTTATACAGCAGTTTTAAGATTAATTGAAATTAAAAATTAAAAGCATATCTTCACATGAAGTTTTATACTATATTTTCTAAACAAAAGCGAAAACTTGGCAAGTTCTAGCGATATCTTGCAGGAGGTAATTAGATATTTGCTTGTGGTTTAATTACTCAAAAGCATACTACATTTTCAAATAGCAACTAAGAGAAATATTTATTTAAAATGTGTCTTAACTGTAAATGGTTACAGAATACTTTCAGAATTCATCTTTGACACATCTTTACAGCAGGCATACTTGCACACTAAGTGCTGAGCATAACACATTCCTGAGGTGTCTTTACTTCACTGATATTTTAATACCAATTTAAATGCCCCTTTTAGTCCAGACTCACTTTTCAGGAATACACTCACAAGTATCCATATTCTTTTTTTCTGTATGTGAAGAGTACAAGAAGATTCACTTTTATTGCTTGGTTAAAAAATTCACATAATTGTTTTTCTTTGAAAAATCTGATTTTTATTTAAGTGAAAAATACTAATCATTATTATGTACAAGACAGTAGTGTACTGCGTAGGAAAGAAAGAAAAAAAAAAAATCAAACAGACATAGAAGTTAACACAGCTTGGAAGACCACATTCAAAATAATGCTTTTCAAGGGTTACAACACAGGTGCAAAATAAGATGTGACCAGGCTGACATACGTGTACCTTCTCATCTGCAAGGTACTTTCTATACAGGTCACATTTTTGCAAAAAAAAATACAATAAATAAAAGCAGCCACACTTTTAATCTTTCCCTCCAACACAGAAATCCAGCTTCATGCTGAGAAGTGGGCATGTGTAACCAAAAGTTTTTGAAAGGTTGGACAAATGAAGTTCTCAGCAATGGACAGATGTTTCTGCTCATGCAGAAAATGAATTTACCACTAGCTACTAATCTTTGTCTCCTCCAGCTGCTCCATTGTATTTAGTAGTGAAGCTTGACCTGATAATATCTTATGCTCTTCCTTTGTAATATCCTTCAAGAACAGCAAGAAAACAAACAAGAACATTCCACAAAAAAAAATAAAATTAAAAGATCAAAAGGATTTTTATTGCCTTTTGAGATGTCCTTCAGTAATTCTTGGCAAGACACCATTTTCCTGGTAGAACACTTAGGATAAAGTTGAGTAAACTGTTGTTTGTACTGTTTTTAAAACAGTTTGTTTCTCCAGAGGAAATAAAACTACTGTCTTAAGACTAGAGTTCCCATATGAAATAGTTGACAAAAATCTTTCAAAAATAGACTTTAAAGGGCACCAAAGAGTTCGGGACAAACAGTATTCATCTCTCATTCAAGTGTGTACAGAAAGCATTAGTCTTGTCTGTGGACATCTATAAACCATGCAAAACTTCTGGTCTCCTGCTAGGGTACATGCACACAGAAGACTGTCAGCTGCCAGCAGCACAGCTCCACGTTATTCTGTGCTGTGCACTAGCAGCACATGCACAGTGAAATAACCTTGAGAAAGTAATGAAAAAAAAATTGAAAAACGGTGATGGATGTTACAAAGGAATTACTGGATGGCAGTTCAAAGCCTAAAAGGGAGGGAACAGTCTGCCATTATAGTTGATTCTGCAAGAAATTTTTTAGTTTCCCAGAAATATTCTCTTTTTCCTCATTTCTCCAGTCAGCCTAAAGAAAGATGCTGAGATATTTTGTCTGTTATGTTTCACAGATACCTCTTTTGTAATTCTCTCTCAGAAGAGGTAGCACTTTATAATATAATAAAGAGTCAAACAAAATCTCTATGCATTATTAAGATAATAAGTAAATTTATTCAACTACTAAAATAAATAAAAAAGATATTCCCATAATAAAAATTTCATAACACAGTGTCAAACTCTGAAAATCAATGAAGACTTGACTATTAGTTTTTAAGATCAGTCTGGTATAGTTATATATTTAAGTTAGGACATTCATCCTTCTTTCTTTACGTGCTATGATCCTTCAAACATACTAGAAATAGAAATAGTCCTCTAAAGAACATATTTTATTGAAAGAGAAATAGGAAATTAAAATCTATACCTTCCATTGCATTAAAAAAAAAAAAAATAGAAAACAAGCAAGCAAACAAAAAAGAGTTTTGTATACTTTCAAACAATTTCAAAAACATCTTAATATACCCATAGCTGAAGTATTTCATCTGGATCCTATCTTGAATAAACTTTTATTGGAATTATTGAAAAAAAATGGTCCCAAGATGCTCCAAATTAAAAGGTTATTGAAACCAATAAATTATTCAGACACAGTTTAAAATTCATTGTATCCACAGCATTTACTTTTGGATACATGTGTTACTATACATTTCCTCAGCTTGTGGTAGAAAAGTAGAGCCTATGTGGGTACCATGTGCCACATTTTTTTCAGTCTGTAAAACGAAAACTCTGCTAGTCAGAGTAGCTGCAGGAATTTATGCTCAACTATCAATCTACTCTCCAAAACAGTTATGTGTTAGGAATGCACAAGGAGATAATCTTAAGGTACCAGGAAGTGTAGTGGATTTTAGTTTTCTTTGCTCTACAAATATTTGAAAACTGCATTCTTCAATAACTATCATAAGCTCAACAACAAATTATACCTTTCTTTTCCTCTGAGAATCATATTTTTAAGGAAAATTCAAAATTTCATGGTCAAGACCAAGCAATTATTCTCATAAACATCACAAATTTAATGTTTCCCCTGGCAAACCATCAAAGAGTGGTTTTTTCTTTCAGAAAAAGTAGAAGTAAATAGACAAGTTCTGCATAAAATATGTCAGTGTGAATTGGCTTATGAACTACATCAGTCTAGACTGCAGATTTCATAAATATACTATACATTTTTCCTCAAGCTGTCTGATTTTTATGCTGACAGACCTATCACATCCTGTACAATGATCAGTAAACATCTGTACTTGCTCTGGCTCTATATGAGGGACTCCTCAAATACAGTGAAAAGAACAAGTGTGTTGAACCAAAATAAAGGTGTCTGTGCCATAAGAGGCATACAGTACAGAGTAAAAATAATTTCATGTTTGCAGTTTCTGTTGGGAGTTTCTGTTGATTGGTGTATTGGTTGCTTGGTTTGATGTGGGGTTTTTGTGGATTTTTTTTCTTTTTATTTAAGGAAAATAAGAGAACTTATCACCATGTAAATGGTAAAAGAATAAAACTGGTGATGGTGTATGTTTGTTGTGTTGCAACAAGTCCCCCCACTAATTATCTGAAAGACCATAGGATAAGCTTACGAAAAGTAAGGTGTTTGGAGAGCTGTTGGCATGCCTTTAAACATGGCATTGATTAACATATAGGGTGTGTTTTACTTGCTCAGATTAACCAAAATGTTATTTAGAATTTCAGAGATTTTTGCTATTATCAGGCTAAATTGCAGAGCTACATCCATACCATCTTTTGTGCCTTGTGCTCTGTGGTAATGGTAACTTTGGGTCACATTAGGCAGACTACACTCTGTATCTTCCAAGCTGAGAAACAAAGAATAGAAAGAAAGGCTCATAGATGGCTGTATTACAAATTTTCCAACAGTGTAATTCCCACAAATTTTTGTGGGCAGATCTGTCTTGTCAGTGTTCATATTAAAAAATAAATAAAAAAATCAAACAGGAATGCCACTGCAGCAGAGAGGATATTTGCTTTTCTGCTGGATGACATATGTTGTAGTTATATCTAAAGATTGTCAGTATTGGCAAGGCCATTTTCTAGTAAAATTGACTTTCCCCACTTCCAGTCTTTTGCAGCCTAGATTTCCTGATGCCAGGACTGACAGACTTTAGCAGAAAGAGAAATTCACACAAGTTAGATCTTGAGCATGAGGGTTCAGGTAAACTCTACACAACATGGTAGCAATAATAACTGAAGTATGGTCTGTAGGAGAGGTATTCGTGTCATGCTAGAGCTGCTGTGCAGGTGACAGAGTTTCCTTGGAATTTGACATAGCACATGGAAAGGATCTGTATTTTTATGGTGTCCTGGTTCCAGCAAGGACAGGGGTAATTTTTGCAGTAGCCAGGTGGGGGCACAGCTGGGACCTGGAGGTTGTCCTATACCACCTCACACCATTGCCCAGAGCAGAAGGAAGGGAGAAGGGGCTCCTCCCAGTGGAGTAAGTGTGATAGAGGGACAGGTAATGCCAGTTCTGAGCAGTCACATGTGAATTCTTTCCTTGTACCCTTTGTTATTGGTATTGCAGCTGTTACTGTTCATTTTCTTATCTCATTGCTGTTTCCAGTAAACTCTTCTTATCTCAGTCTGTGACCTTTACCACTTGCATCTCCAGTTCTCCTCTCCAGCCCTCTGCAGGGAAGGGGGTGGGAGAGAAAGGGAGTAGCACATGGTTTCAGTGGCAACATTAATTTGGGGAATAGCATTTCTAAATATATGGACACTTAAAAGAGAAAATAAAGTTGGGAGTAAAGTTGCTTTACTTAGGAAAAAGTGAGAGCAGTGCGCTTGGAAGAATGGTTTGTACTAAGTACCCTGAAAAATGGTAGAGGATTGATACTAGCTATCAGTTTAGCTTGCATGTGCCTGGACAGCTGTTCTAACATGTTTTTAATCTATTTACTCATAGGAAAATTCTCTAACCTATGATAATTAAAATTAGTCTCGTTTAAAAAGAATTTCCAGAGTGTGAACAGGATGAATGTACATGTGTATCTAATTCCCTTGTTGCTGCTGTTTTAATCTGCATTTTGCTATTTATGGGAGTCCAGGAAGAAGAGCATTTAATTCCTGAGACTCAGAAACTGACAATCTCTATTTGGCTTCTTGAAAGAGGAAATACTGTCAGAACACAAATGAGTAAGAATTGCTACTTGGGGAAAAAAAAAAAAGTAATACATCTGTCCTATTAAGTACTGTCCATTTTCATTGATTCTATATAAAATAAAAATCCATTCCAGGAATACTATTTGATTGTTCTAAGGCTGTATATTTGTAGCAAGTAAAAAATCCATCAAGTTAAAAATGAGGCACTTTTTCTTTGAGTAGATGTTTCTGAAAATGGATTGCTGATTTTCATAGTGAAAAAGCCACCCTGAACATTCATGTAATATAACATATCCATAGAAAGGTTTAGGTAGGAAAGCAAGTCTAAAGATAATCTAGTTCCAACCCTCATGCCATAGGCAGGGACACTATTCAGAGATTAGTTTGCTCAAATCCCCATCCAGCCTGCTGTTAAAAAATTCCAGGAATGGGGTATCTACAGTTCCTCTGGGCAGCCTGTGCCAGTGTCTCACTATCTTAATCATAAAAAATTTCTTCCTGATGTCAACAGGCCCTGGAAATAAATAAATAAAAGAAAAAGGGTCTCTCTCAATCTTTCTTTTATTTCTCTTTTAAACACTGAAAATCCATAAAAATATATTCCTAAAGCATTCTTTTCTCCAGGCTGCATGATTCCAGGTCCATGCCTTTCTCACAAGTGAGAACCCTGAGCTGGATGCAGCATTCCAGGTGGGGTCTCACCAGAGCAGAGGTGCAGAATCACCTCCCTTGACCTGCTGGCTATGCTGTTTTCATCAGTCCAGCACACAGTAGGACTGAAAGCACACATTGCTGGCTCAGATGCAGGTTTTTGTGCGCCAGTATCTCCAAGTCCACCTGTGCAGGGCTACTCAATGCATTAATTCCACAGCCTTTACTGATGATGGGGATTTTCTCATCCCAGCTGCAGCACCTTATATTTGGTTTTGTTGAAATTTATGAGACTATGAGATTAACATGGGCCCACACCTTAAACTTGTCAAGGTTCCTCTGGATGGCATCCCTTCCTTCCAGTGAATCAACTGCACCACTGGCTTGATGTGATCTGCAATCTTGCTAAGGGGGCACTCAAACTCATCATCCACATCTGTGAGGAAGATATTAAGTAGTGTTGGTCCCAGTATGGATTTCTGAGGGACATCACTTTCAAATGGTTTCCACTTGGACATTCAGCCATTGACTCCTTGTCATCCAGACAATTCCTTATCCTTCTAATAGTCCATATATCAAACCCCTCTCTCTCCAATTTAGCAGCCAAAATGCTGTGTGGGACTGTATAAAAGGCTTTACACAAGTCTAGGTACATTGTGCAGCAGTTCTTACTGTGTCTACTGGTGCAGTCAGTCCATTGAAGACTGTATTGGTTTGAAAACAAACCAGTGGGAGATCACAAGTCGGGATTAAAATTAATAGAAAAAAAAATTAGAAATAAGTGAAATAATATAAGAAAGAAGCACAGACAAAGTCAGATACAACCTGATACCCTATTAGGGTGGCAACAGCAGTCCAAACAATGCAGTCCAGTTAAAGCAATGATCTCATGGAAGGTCCAGTCTCCAGCTGAAGGTCCGTGGTGGCTCTTGTCCTCTGGTCACCCAGCAGACAGGGCTGAGGCCAGGCAGTTCTAAGGGCAGCTTATATCCAGGTGGGAATGCCCGGCTCCCCCCTCCTGGGTGGAACATCTCACAATAGGATGAGATAAGTCCATGAGTCATGTGGTGGTTTCTTGATGGCCCATTGTCTGCTATCAGGGGTGGGTCCTTAGCAGGTGATAACAGCTAATGGCCCACAGCTGGTGGCAATAGAATACTTAAATACATCTATTGTAACCTAGGACAAGATGCTACTTTATTTTACTTGGCAATAAAATAAAAATTTGGATGCTTTTCCAGTTCCTACCACACTTGTACTACTGGGGTTCTATTAAAGGCATAGTAATGTTGAAGATAGGGAGAAAACAAGGACCAGCTGAAAGTGCTTCACCTATCTGCAACAAGCTTCTGAAAACAAAAAAAAAGTTTGCAGGAGTATAAATATACAAGACTGGAAAAGACGCTTATTTTGACTACATATCAGACTTGTCTTTTAGAATTATCTTAAAATTATCCTGACACCAGATTTATGATAATTCTTAATATGACTGCAAATTGCTGGGAAATGACAGCACACATGCCTAACAGCAGTTGCTACAACTCTGAATCCATCTCACCTGCCGACCTTCATGTCTTGTATTTCTCACTAGTCTCCATGCTGGGCTTAGGTGTAAATGTTTAGATCTGTCTTTTTCTATGAAGTCAACCTTTTCACTTGCTACTGATCATGAGCTGCTTATCATGGAGCAATATGATTATGATACCTGCAATATGTTAGTCAGTCACAGCAATGTGCGACTCATTTCACACTTTCTGCATAATGCAATCTCTCTGTTTAATATGACTTAAGCCTTATTTCTAATTAGAAAATCAAAATCTTCAATTTAAAATGGCTTCATATATATGGGAAAAAAAAAAAAGTGAATTGCACGATATTTATCTCATCCAGAAATCAGAGAAGAAAGTCATTGCAGATGCAAATAAGCAAGCTTTGGCATAATAAATGAAGTCACTGCATTAATGAAGTGCTATGGTTGAAATTCTTCATGCTTACAAATCTTGACAATCTAAGACTTCTGTTTTCTTTCAAGGACAGAATTTTGTGTACTGGTGTTGCTTTAGAAGACCATATCACATTAAAGCATTTCATAAAAAACACATCTATACATGTGCAGGACTTAAGACACATGATGTCTTAACTTCATTAATACAGCCAGCTATATTTTGTTTAACACTAGATTCATTAGTAGCATAGATTTGATCATCACAAGAGTTTATTTTTCAATGCAGTATTGTCAAGTAATTGAATTTGTAAAAATACTTATTGATGTGACCCACCCCAACTTGCACACTGTAGTTTTATCATGGGTGCCATTCTAAGCAGTGTTAAACCAAATTGCAATATGTTTTGGAAGAGATTATCTTCTCCTAAATAGCACTGAAGGCTTTTATTAGTATTGGAGAGGTGAAGAAATATATTTGCCTGCTAGAATACTTGTCAGTTTTCAAAATCTGTCCTGTTTCTTTAGTGCTTCTCAGTATAAATTGCAATACTACCAGCCTCACAATGAAAATTTTGCACAGGAACACAAGTGGATTAAGAAACTGACAGTAGAATTCGTCCAAATAGGTGCTCCACAATCAAGCAAATCTCCTAGAAGCTCAGGTGTGGGTTGATGTCCAGCCCCAAAAGGACACCTGCAAAGTATTTCCTGGTTTGGTGGCTTTACATACCTGATGTCCCTGTGATTTAGTTCACAGCAGACTAGACTGGAACACAAGGAAGTCTCAACATGCTAATCTTGGCAAAGAAATGGATCAAAAAGTTCCCATCTTTCTTGATATCATCCCTGTTTCTGCCCATATGTTGCTTTCTGTCCTTTTTTTCAGAAGGTTACCTTTCAGATTAGATCAGCCTAGTGATTCAGTTTTTACTGAAGACAGAAAAAAACCTGCCAGCACAGCCAAGGAGATTGTGAAATCCTACAGAGGGGTGAGAAGAAGGAGGAGCTATTTCATGAATTCATTAACTACCTTTGCTGTCAAATTCAGCAAATCCTGAAGTACAGTCCAAGTAGACTACAAGAGAAGCAACACAGCAGCTAAGAGCAGCTAAGACAGACCTATGAAGGTCATCAATCAACTGTATTCATATTTCTTGTAAGATATTTATTAGGTATGGCTGCAAAAAATAAGGAAGCTTGACATTCTGGCATCCCAGGAACTGAGTGAACAGATCAGGGACATTATAGCTTTCATTTACTTATGGCTGAAAGCTTTTCAAGACTACAGCCAAACAAGCAAGTACAGGTAAAAAAAAAAGTAAATCCTAGTACAACTGCAGCCAAACACAAGTTTTTACGGAACACAGCAAGAGCACCAGAGGTATTTAAATCTTTTGCAATTTAGATGATACTATTACTCTTCACAGCCTGATAGCAAAAAGCTCTTCTCTTCCTACCACTAGAACAGCTTTTCATGGACTGCTGAGCCCAAAGTGGGTAAGACTGTAGCAAAAGGCTTTAAGAAAAAAAAATGGCTGTTATTTTCTAAGCCCAAAAAGAGCTGCTTTGTCTCCTTCCATCCAGTGCTGCTCACAGAGAATGGTACAGATCCTGCTGGGATGTTCTCGATTCCAAAATGACAAAACAAAAAAGCTAATACCCCCAAACTGCTACCACTTTCTATTTTGTATTTTTAGATAATGATAATTTTGCCTTGATACACATTAAATCTTAATGGGAGGATAGAGTTGTCTACAAATTAATCAGCAATGACAGATGCCACGGTCTAATTATAGCACTGAAATGTGAAAAAGAACTGTAATGAAAACTGATTACTATCCACATAATTTCTACAATTTTAATTATAATAAATAACCTAAATGACTGATTATCTAAGTAAGTCACATTTGCCTATTCCATTCCTCATTATAAAATTTCTATGGCAATGGAGCTGCTATGCTATGTATATTTGTTCCATTGGTTTACTTATTCCATTATTACCTATTTCAAATGTCTCTTTCTGAATCATAAAATTTAATTTGCATGTTATTTCTGTAGGGTGATTCTTAAAGAAGTAACACACAATATTTAATTAGTATTTAAGCCACAAATAATACAGAAGAAGAAACGTATCTTTGACATAGCATTGACCAGATAAGTGCAAATGGCTTCAAGTTGAAGATTTAAATAAGGTAGTAGGACAAATATCTTCACCAAAATGGTGGTCAGATACTGACATAGGCTGCCCAGAAATGTGGCCACAGGCTCTGGGAATGTTCAAAAAATGTGAAAATATGGCACCTGGGGGCATGGTGCAGTCGTGAATACAGTGGTGTTAGGTTAACAGTTGGGCTTGATGATCTTAAAGGCCATGTCCAAGAATTTTGTGATTCTATCTTATCACTTAAAAGTTAGAAACAGTCAATAAACCACCTAAGACAAACACCCTGCACAAACTTCCTTCTTTTTTAGAAGCCTAAGAATATCCAGTAAGTATATATAGAATGTATATACTTGCTGGATATATATGTCCACCATGAAGGGCTGATTTCAGGCCTTGTGAGAGAAACTCAGGAACTCTTCATGGAAAGTGGTACAAAATATCTTCTATGCTATTTTCAGTTAGAGCACTTAAGGATGATGATAGATGAAGGAAGTGGGGCTAAGAAGGCCTGGAAGAGCTCTGAAAAGAGCAAAATGTGTACAGAACAGAAAAAAAAAATCCTCCAAAAGAACAGAATTTCCTTCTAAAGGAAGGAATATTATCTCCTGTAAAGACAGATTTGAAAGTACCATACTCACATGAGCACTGAAGTTCTTATTTGAGTTCAGAACTCCTATTACCACCTTAAAGTAGGGCACTCAAGCAAACAAACCAATTTCTGGTGAAGGGAATGGTATATAAAAACTCTCTTGTGCATTTTAGTGTCTTAGTATACTGTCCTAAGAGTTAGAGTTTTATAGTAATTGTGGAGAAAATGGCCAGATAGAATCCCAAGAGGGCACTGAGTCCCTTATTAGATACCAAATCAGTTTTAACAATACAAAATTTAAATATAAGCAGTTCTCCTAATACACAAAGGGCAGTGTGTGCAAGCATTTCCTAGGCAAGCACACACTCACACACATATATAGAGCTCATTTTTGTCAAATTAAACATTTTCCCTGCACACTTTTGGCCGTATCAGGTAAGAATATCAAGCCCCTTCTGCAGCCCTCCTCTAAGTGCAGTTGCACCCTCCCTCTGCATATACACACCCTCACATGCAAGGAATTTGTGTGCACATGCTAATTCAAGCCTATATAAAAATAGCATCATAGTGGTGTTGCCTCTAGCTTTCAGAGGCTGGCCCACAAATCTTTATTGCTTGATAAACCATGCACTTCACCAAGACAGGCTTTGCACATGGCTGCATATGTGTCTCCTTTGAAAACAACACGACATATCCTGCAATGTTCAACTCACTTTTTAAAAATCCATTCACATTGAACTATACTCCACATAAGCCAACACCTGTTCTGAAAGACAGAAGAGTGTGTTCTGATGAGACAGGGAGAAGGGTGGGAAGAGATGCAAAATATTTAAAGCAGAAGTTCTGAACACATAACAGTCTAAATTGGCCCAGATGCTTAACTGCTTTGAGCATCCCTGGGCATACAGCTTGTGCCTAATGAAGCAGCATCAGTTTGGCCTTTGGATGTAAGCAACACATTCAGTTGCCCCTGACGCATCACTGAAAATAATTGGACCACGCTAAAGGATACCAGATGAGTGCCAGGGATATATGTCATTCAACATATAAATGTTGTAATTACTTCAGCTAGCAGAAGAAATGCCCAAAATAAAACCCTTATAAAGGCTGGCAACATAAAGCACATTCTCATTTTGAATATAAATGAATTTAAAAATAAAACTGTTTATTTGCTTCTCAGATTTGCAATGTTCCCTCTTTTTATCCATAATTTGCTGTCATTCATTACTTAATTTACTTTGATTCTGGTAAATTAGTTTTATTTTCTAAGCCTTCTTAGCAAGTCAATTAGACAGACGGAAAACTACCAGTATTAGAACCCATATTCTTCACCGTTCAGGGATTTTCATGTGTTTTCCAAACAAGAATAGATGGAATAATTGTCCTTCTTGTACAAGATGATGCTTGACCCAGAAAGGAGTGGTAGCCATTTGACAGCTTTAAAAATTAAATTTTGAGGATTAAATCTCATCTCTTCTGTTGCTGGTGAACTGGATGCAAGTTCTGTCACAAAGTCTTAATCTGATTATTTCACAGTAACCATGGAGCTTCAGCTCATAAAAACTCTGCTTCCTCAGCGCTCTTCACTGCAGTCAGGTCTCCTCTGCCTGCTGCTCCATCTAAGGACAGCAAGGAGCTTACTACAGCCTTGAAACAAGCAGGTGCAACAGCTTAGCAGAAGCACTAGCTGTTGATTATTCTAGGTGAAAACTTTTTGGATATGATCCTCCCAGTCAGTGAGATACCTGTACAAGCATTTTACTTCACCATGGTTCATGGAAGGAGGATGAGAGACAACACCCATAACTTGAAACAAGGAGGTTCACATTGGAGATAAAAAGCATCTTTTTCCCCTTGACACTGCTTGGAGGTTGGATCAACTAGAGAATTCTTGAGGTCCCTTCCAACTCGAATCATAGTTCTACATATGCAGAAGAAATGGGAATATGGTTATTACTAGGACGTGCTTTATGCATTTGAATGAATCAATACAGCCATAGCTACTGCTTCTCCCTCTGAAACCACTGACCACACCCCTTTTTGCTAAAGGTTCTGATAAAAGATGATACTGCAGCACACATGGATTTTTTAAAATTGTATATAAATCTTTAGTCTTTATGAAAATAAACATGCATCACACAGACTAAAACACATATACCCCTTTCACAAACCTGAATTGCTACTATTTCTTCAGTAGCCATAAAAGGATTTCATGTTATTTTAAGGATGTACTCATCAGGGAAATTAGACCTTGATATATCCTTGGTTTTAAAGAAAATTAATTAAATGAGACTCAAGCATCATTTTAAGTACTATATATTGTTTGATTCTCAAGCCTAGACTTCTTTAAGGTGGAGTTTTTGTAGTTTAGTTTGGTTTGGTTTGGTTTTCTTCCTAATGTAAAAGATCTCTCTTTCCCACTTCTGTTTCAGTTACTTGAACAAATATTGATAAAAAATGGCTATGGAGAACCTGTCAATGTGCCACAAATATATAATGAATTCATAAGAGGTAAAATATAATTATTCTTTTGATCTCTTGGTTATTATATAAAATCCATGCTGTTATTCATAAAAAAACAAGGAACAACATAAGATGGAATGCAGTTTTAAAGTTGACAAATCACCTAAATTGTTTTATAGCATCATTACTTGTGTGTTACAAATAATTTGATAAGAAAGAGATAATTTTCTCAAAAGGAACTGTTGACTCAGATTCCTAGAAGTATTTCTTTTCACACAAGTGTGTGTACCTTCAATCCTCTTTAACATCTAAAAGTCAGTTTGGCTAGGATACTAAATGCTTACTTTAAACACATTGATTTTCAGCTTTCAGTGTTAGAAAAAAATTTATCTAGTGTTTCATGCTGCAGTCCTCAACACTGGACTGGGGTGTAAGAGGCCACAATGTCAGCATGGGGACCAGAGCCCTTTATCTCACACACAATGTGACAGCAATGGATGTGCAATGAGGGGAAGGAGCAAGAAGAAGATCCAGGCCCTGACTACAGCCTGAGATGTCAGAATCTGCAGAAAAAAGCATCAACAGGCTGTAGGACTTTAGTCTGGGGGAAGTGCAGGGTGATGAGGTGTTGAAATGTAAATTCATGTATTTTCTTAGCCCAGAAGGCACTGGCTGTTTTGTTGCATAGTGACACACTTCCAAAGTGTGTCAGGGCATTCTTCAAGTAAGACCAAATGCAAGTGGAAATATCATGTGCAGAAGCAAATTTCAGACTGGGTCTGTCACACATAAATTAAATTTTAACATCCTGGTGTTTCATGATGACACTCTGCTAAATCACCAGAACCGAACCCTAGACAGTGTCATCAGAAGGCTGGAAGGTGAGATAGAGCACTGCCTCTAAATTAGTCAAAAGACTCAATATAAAGAGACTAAAGAGTAACAGTTGTTTTCAGACAAAATAATTTTAAAAGGACCCATTATTAATCTGTTAAAAAAAAAAAAAACAAAACAAGCAGATGTTTTGCTGCTATACAAGATTTAAAATCTTCACATGATGAACAGCTCATGAGTAAAAAAAAACAAGTTGTGACAGCCATTGCCTGTTTAAATCTTCAAAAGGATCAAAGACCTTTTTGTCTTTTGCTTCGTGCTCCTGGAATTGGTTGCAGACATTGTCAACATAATGTCAATGAAGTTGAGGAATTTTTTTTTCCAATCCATACTAGTGATCAAAACATTTCTATTCTTGACAAAGACTTCTCAAGAAACAAGCCTAAACCACTTACATATTCTAGCAGAGGAAGACAGTCAAAGAGAAGGCCAAGCCCACAGCAGAGTATTCTGAGCAGATGAATGAAAGCACACGCTTCCAATTACAAATGCAGAAACAAGTAAATGAAATCCTAGAAGTTTTACTAACTTGTGTTATTCTAATGCATTTTCTTTTGACAGATTGAACATATCATAGTTACAAACTGGTAGCTAATGGGAATCAGTGTCTTGACATGGAGTTTCTGTTTTGGAACTGCAATAGGCAGGCCCCCTGAGGTTCCCCCTAAAACTACAGGAATGGAGGGTGGGGGATTGTTATTCAGAGCAACCTATTCCCAGTTTTACCATCTGCTATCTCATGTTTAATATTTACATAAAGCTTAGAGAAAGAAAGTAATTATGCATCCAGTAAGAAAACCATGCATAAACATTTCTCATGACATTATTTTGCCAGTTTCTTCTCAGAAGTCAGTAACAGAAGAAGGAAGCCTGAATCCAGGCCTATGCTAATTGAGGTGCACAGATATTAATCAAGAAACTTAAGAAGAGAAAAAGGAAAGGATTTGGTTTCCTGCACTGGAAGATGATATCCTGGTGCTAATTCACAGGAAATTACAGGGAATAAACAGGAAAGAGAAATGCAGATAATATCATCAGGGACTGAAGAAGAAAAGACTTGCCCCAAACCTTAACATGAATTACTTCAGTAAATGCCTTCCAAAACAGAAGTCAGGCAACTGCAGTTCCAAGTGTTCCCAAAGATATACCAATCCCTAAATTTTTTTTTGGCCTGTTAGTCAGGTTTGAAGTCTGGCTTAGATACAGAAACTGCTAGGGAAAATCTTTATAGTTAAATACAGTTCAGTAATTTATTTTATTAAATTTTTAAATAAATTTGAATAAGTTTTCTACATCTAAATCGATTTCATTTTAAATCCTGTTACATGCAACATGACTGCATAAACAAGGCATTCCTTCATATTGAGTAGATAATTTTGGAAAACATCCTGCATCACCTTCTTTTTTCCCCCCGAATACCAAGCTGTAACAAGTTTTCTTATGTCCCAGCTGCACAATCAGGCTCTGTACAGATCCAACCATTTTAAGGGGTGAATGATCAGAAAGGAAAGCTATTGCTTGTAACAAAGCATGACAGGGAAGATGGAGATTTCCTAGACCTCATTTTGCAAGAGTTCAACATAGAAAGTGGGACCTCTGGGATAAATTGAGGGAAGAAGTGGCTCTTCACTTCCCACAAAAGCACCTAACATATAAATACTCAGAGTTTAATAAATAAAATGCTGCAGATCTGCTGGCCTTTGCTACAGACAGCTGTGGGAGTGGGGCAGGAACCACACTACTGACACTGAGGAGCACTGAGATTTCCAGTTTTGTCAGCAAAACAACCTCAACTTCCTAAACTTCCAGGTGCAACCCAGATAGTAAAATGCTTGGCTGGTCTTGTAATCTTAACACATCATTAATCCCTACTCACACAAGAGTCTTAGCTCTGATGTCTCTTGTTTCTGAACAAAAAAATAGTTCTGGAAAAGTAAACAGTTATAGCAGAGAAGCTGAGATCATCGTTGTTGGGCCAATTAATGTGATGTTTTCACAATTTCCACCAAAATGCCAGTCATGTGTTGCTAATGACTGGAGCCTCATCCTCCTATCCATATATTTTTCCTCCCCCTCTCCCACCTTAGTCTTTATTATGTGATATCCAAAATACTCCCCCTAAACTTCTTAATCATAATGCATCTCTTAATTGGACTCCATCCTACAAAATTATATTCTTCTGTGATATCTAAGAATACAGTGCTAAAATGTTTGTGATGAAGGCAAATACTTTACTAACATTGTTGCAGGATGGATTCAGGATCTGAACATTTCACCTGAAAGGACTTACAGAGTCCCACTGCTACCATGGAACACCTTCTCCCAGTCCACTGCCCAGAACCCTTCACTGGAAATCTCCTATGATATCAGGAGCAGAAGAGGTTTTACTTTTACAGACTAAAGAAAGTAGTTCCCCTTTCTGGGCACAGGCTTAATAACAGTGTTTTTACATATAGACTTATAAAAGTGTACCTTTTTGCACAGCATTTTCCAGGTAAAAGATGTAAATGACTAAACAAACTTTGAAGAATATACTTGAATTTGTGCTTACACAACTAAAAAAAAATCTTTTTTTTTTTTTTTTAAGCAGGAAGATGACACTTTCCTTTAGTCATTTTATCTCAGCTATCCTTTATTTCCTTTGTTTTATTATGCAATAGGAAACACATATTTCTCATCCCATAACCTAAACTCACAAGAGATGTGAGTTTGAAACTCCTGACCAGGAGGAACTGAAGTTCAACCATCTTTGTCCTGACTGCATTCTTTATTCTCTGATCTCCTATGTATGAAGGGTGGTCTCCCTAGTGACATACCTCAAAATCTTCTCCAATTGATGGCACACACTGAAAACACATAATAGACCTGGGTCATGAAAGACAGATATCTAAGCCCTAGGTATCTAAACTCTGAACCTTAACCAGAGATTAAATGAAACTGAGGTTTATTGAAAAATAAAGTATTTGTGTGCATTTTTAGTTTTTATTAAATCTTGGTGCACATAGAAATTTTAAGTATCACACTCTTAGTAACAAAAATCAACAAGAATTTTTCAGTCTTAACATTTTGAATTCAGATTTAAGCCACGGGAATCTCATTTTATGGGAAGGATGGGATGCTGGTTGAGGAATTGCGCAATTAAAATCTAATTAGCTCCACAAAGAAGGCTGCTATGGATGAACAAAAAAGACTCCTTGATGTCAGGGACAATAAAATACAGATTATTTTAGAAAGTTTAAGTATTTTCTTTCACTGCTTTGAATTGTAAGATATCCTACATATGAAAGATAAACATTAATTTGTAGAAAACGGTTTCAGCAGAGGGTGAATAACAGTGCAATTATGGAGCTGCAGAAATCTAAATACTCTTTATCTATTGTTTTAGAAGGTATGCACTATAAAATTGTACAAGTTATGTTCAATAGAAGCCCAAAGCTATTGGTATCAGAGGGCAACTTAATCTTTTCTAAAGCACCCTATTATAAGTGAAGTTAGTAGAAGAGTGAGAAAAAATGATAGGCTTCCTTTGCAGGGGCGGGCATTGTGGTCTATGTGTGTGTTTTGGGGTTTTGGAGAAAAGTGTTGCCTGAAAGTCAGGATAATGAAATTGATCATATAAAAGGTGAAGTTTGTTGGACAGACTGTGATTCATAGGAATGTTTTGATCTGTGTTTGTTTGTAAGTCTGACATTCACTGTCATCAGAATAGCCTCGAGCCAAAAATGCTCACTTTTTCATTTTCTGTAGTATCTCATGACCAGGAAGGCAGAGCAGGTAAAGATGATAATGCTGGAGATATTATCCTGTGAAGTAGAAATATATAGGAGGTATGCACTGCCTAAAAAGAAGCTGTAAATCTCATAAATGGATACAAGAGGAGTAGAGGGGAACACTGGAGAAAATAGAATTAGATACTTTCTTTTCAGCTCATTCAGTTTCAGTCTTCCAACACCTTCTTCACTGTGTCAGCTACAAAAAAAAAATATTATCCTGAGCATTTACTAACATTTCAGAAGATTAAACTGAATAATGATCACAAATACCTTATCGCTGAATACCAAAACAATTTGGTACAATCTAAAAGGATGATCTAAAATATATTTGAGTATATTTCGAATATATTTTTGAATGTATTTCAAAAACTTACCATTAGCTCTGTGACTCATGTTGCATTTTGACAGAATAAGTATTTGATAGATACTTTTAATAATAGTTATTAAAATTATGAAAGCAGGTGTACTTAAGCAAGCATGTTACTATGATAATTATCTTAGTAAATAACTACCTCAGTTAAAGATAGCCTACATTTTCAAGGTATGATCACAAGGAAGACTATATTCATAAGTCCATAAATAAATTTAGCAAATAAGGTAAATTCTGAGTCTTATGCTGCAAGGGATCTTGCATGCTCTTTTGCCTTTGCAGTGTTCGGTTTTCCATCTACTCTGCCTCAGGGACCACCTCTGTACCTTTGAATTAATCAAGAGAATGCAAATGTTTGCAAAAAAAAACCCAACCAAAGAAACAAAAAACCTCACAAAACAAACAAAAAAACCTGCTGCAAATCCAAATCCTCTTATGGTGTAAAGTTTGTTCCACTGATTAATTATAAGAAGTTTCATCACTTGAAAAAAAAATCAATTAAGTCAGTATAGATTATGGAAGATTTAGAAAATATAAAATTTGAAACATAGCTAGGATATATTCTTAGAAAACACACCTTCAGCTTCTAGTTGACTTTAGTAATCTATAGTCAGTAGCAGTAGTTTGATTTAAAAAAAATACTTTAATGAATGCATTTTCTCTGCAAGTTTTGGGCATGTCAATTAATGCGTTTTCAGAATTTCCCTAGATGATCTGGACTTCTGACTGATAAATTAAGGGAAATAATAGCAAGAAATTCATGACTTCTCAGGGTGGCAGCTGTTCTGAAAATATAAGCTGCTTTTATATTTTTTCAAAGCAAAGTCTGTACATAAACAAAGTTCTCCCAGGGTTAGATCATACTGGACTCAAATCTCACCAGGGCATACATTAGCACTAGAGTGACATATGGAATACCATCAGCAACTGGAAATTTTCAGAGGGAGAAAAACTGTGGAAAAATATCCCTTGGATAATAGAAGAGAGATGACATTCTCATTATAAGCAGAAACAAAATGAGCAGCTGTCCACCCCAGAGAACCAACTCTGAGAGACAGAGAAACCAGGACATAGTTTAAAGAAAATATATTTCCTGAGTCTAAAAAATGGTGTATGTCAGCTACAGATTGATAGGAAATTCATCAGAAGCAACATCACAGCAAAAGAAAAATCCTCAATACTGCAAAAAACCACCTAACTTATGACCCTGCTAACAGGGGATGAGGAGCAGGCTGAGGCACTCAAATTTTTGACTCAGTCTTCAACACAGCCCTCAAGTAGATGGACAGCAGGAAGGGGACTGGGGGAGCAGGGTGCTTCCTGCTGTAAGTAAAGATCAGACTCATGACCACCTGAGGAACCTGGACGCACCCAAGTCTATGGGACCTGATGAAATGCATCCTGTAATCCTGAGGGAACTGGTTTATGTAGCTGCCAAGCCACTCTCCATGATATTTGAAAAGTCATGGCACTCCCAGTGAAGTCCCAGGTGATTGAAAAAGGGAAAATGTTGTACCCATCTTTAAAAAGAGTAGAAAGGAGGATCTCGGGAACTATCAACCTCTCAGCTTTACCTCTGTGCCCGGGCAGATGATGGAACAAATCCTCCTAGAAGCTATACTAAGGCACATGGAAGACAGGGAGGTGATTTGAGACAGCCAGCATGGCTTCACTAAGAGTGAGTCCTTCTATGACATAGTGAGTACATGTTGTGGGTTAACCCAGACTTCTCACTGGTGTCTTTCAGGATAAAAAATGAGATCTTAGAGGCAACACTGGGATAGAAGCTGTTTTACACCTCCTTGCTGAAGATGGGGGACTAACCTAAAAGAGAAATTTGAGATTTACATGGTCAGATAGAACTAGTAAGATCCTGATAGACTCTATACCTCTATAAAACTATCTTAGACTCCAGTTCATATTTGCTTTTTGCTCTTTAACTGAAAAATATAAACCCATTACATAATGTCTTGTAATCTGTATATTTCAATAAAATTCTTCAAAGTATAATCTTATTTCTTTATGAGAAGAAAAAGTGTTATGAAACTACAGACTTTTTGATGTAGGTCTTTTAGATTATTTGCAGGAATTAACAGAGAAGTTCACTGCAAAACATAAATATGCACATTTTGAACATCCTCATCATATAAAACTCTCAAATTCCTATGAGGTTATGAGGAAACCAACCTATTACTTATCCTCTCTCCTATCTTCAAACATTGAATTGTCTTCACTAAAAGTAAGCAAACATTATTGGAATGAAGATGTGTCAGGAGTTTTAAGATAGAAATTAAGGAAAGGTTCTTCACCCAGAGGGTGTTTGGGCGCTGGAACAGGCTCCCCAGGGTAGTGGTCACAGCACCAAGGCTGACAGAGTACCAGAAGCATTTGGACAATGCTGCCAGGCATATGGTGTGACCCTTGGGGATGGTGTTGGGCAGGGCCAGGAATGGGACTTTCATGATCCTGTGGGTCCCTTCTAACTCAAGATATGCTATGATTCTATGATGTTTAATCTATATCAACCTTCACTTTAATTGACTATGGACACAAAATGATTACTGCTTAAATACACTACAATTTTGCTCATATCATTTTTTTAAAAGGGTAATTTCTTAGGATTTCAAGTTCCAAGTTTTTATTGGAATAATTAGATCCAATCTGAAAGAGTTTCCTTCTCATAATGATACTCTGAGCCAGCGATAAAATATGAAAAGCAAAATATGATCTTGACAAGATAGAAAACTTGACAAACATGTTTTCCTACAAAATGGAATTCATCTTTTAAAATTGGTTGCCACTCTGCTGTGCATGGCAGTAAAGACCAAGAGGGCATTTATAAATTACAGAAAGCAGAGTGCCAGTAGACAGTGAATTTTTATAGACTTGCTGAACTTGAAAGACAGATGAATTCAAAATTATTCTTCAAAGATGGCTGTGGGGTATAACATACAGGAATAGTTTTCAGTGGAGGGGTGAAGGTGTCTAAGTATCATTTTAAGAGCAAAATTGAAGTGTTTAAGGGCAAAAGACTTTAAATGTTTTATGCTCCCTGAGAAACTTTTCCAACATTATAAAAAAATGCATGAAAGACATTTTTCTATCAGAAAAAGTACTGAGGCATAAAGTCTCATTCATGAGATTTCTGAAGGTGCTTCATTTAAAGTCTAATAGTTTAGCCCAAATAGAGAAGTTATTTAAAACACTGAAGAAAATAAAAAAAAAAAAAAACAAAACCTGAGTTACATTTCAGTCTTACTACTTTGTAACAGAATGAACACTCAAATGCCCTCATGTAGATACGTTGAAAAATACATTTCTTCGTGAAAAATTCTTTAATGAATATCATGTTTTTATGCATATGGTGATCCTGTAGTTTAAGCGTAATGACAGATACTTGGGGCACAGAATTTTATTTCACATCTTACAATTTTAGTTATTTCAACTTATAAATTATTCATTGTGAAAATTTTACTGCTTTGTTAAGATGCTGGAATTTGGGAAGATTTTTTTTTTCTTTATGAAACTTCCTGTCACATACTCAATACCACTTTAAATAACTATATGTTAGATTCCATTATTTTTATAGGTGTGGGCATACCTTACCTCAGTGTCTCCAAACCAATAATGAAACTACTCTCCATCACTGTTAAGTTATTGTGATTTTTAAGTCAGAGTACACAGTGATAATGCGGAAAAGAGAATTGAAACATTTAGAGGTAAAAAGGTAGAGAATTTAAATTATCTAGATATGTAGTGAATAAACATAAGAAATGATATATTATTGCTTGCACTGCCTTCTATGAAATGTTATTATTCTCACAGAAATTTTCACTGGAGCTGAGACTCCAGTGTGTTATACTTGCATAAACCAGAGTCAGACTTCCATTAAAGGGGGACTTTATTCAGTATTACTGACCTGGTGAAGAGCTCTGGAGGTGACAATTTTAAACACACACACATGCACACACACTCCCTCTTTTTGTTTTTCTCAGCTTTATAATATTTCACTTATGAAATGCAATGAATCTTGTCAACAAAAAATATTTGTGTAAGAGGCTCACATCAAGCAGGGAAGCAGTGCTACTTTTGCATTTTAAGGTTAAAGGACTTTCCTAGATTCTCTACAATTCAGATCCTATATCCAATGGGATTTCATTTCGATATTTTCAGGACAGAAGCTGGAAAATAGTTTTGAAGCATCTCAATTCCTACAGAAGCACAACAAACATGAGAAAAAAAATACCCTGAGTACCAAAGATCACTATTTGGCTGTCTTTAACCTTGTGCCTAGACAAATTTCCTTGAAAATTGGACTGGCACAAAGAGAATTCAAGCTCCTAACAAAGGATATTCAGGATAAATTTTCTGCTTTTACTGACTAATATACTCCACTTCTTTATATGAGATTCTCCTATTAAATTTCAGCTGTGACCAGCCAGAAAAGAAATATAATGTAGGGCTTGTGCAATTACCTTGATTGAACATGTTTCTATGCTTGGACATTTTTATGGTCTCAAAGAACTCCTGTTCACTTACTGGTTTCCTTCAGCAAGAATGAAATAACAATAAGGGCATTGTTGTGGGCTTTTTCTTTTATGTACAAAAAATACATCTCCACAAATAAATATCTCAAAAGCACCATTCACAATTGGCTTTCAGCATGAAATAGCACAACACACAAAACCTGTTGGAACATTAGTCTGGTTTCATACAGTGCTTTTCAAATCCTGTGACAAGAGGTCTTTTCAAAACCGAAGACTGAATGAGGGAAGCATATTGACTTGAAGGCAAGATCTGCCTTTTTTGTTATTCCATGTGTCATTACAAGCTTTAAACATTAGAACAAGATTTATATAAATGATGCACTCTGCAAGAACTGCCTTTACTCTAAGAAAAATATCAGAAGCCAGACAAGATAGCTAGGCAAAAAGCCATCTAATTTAAAACCCGTCAGAAATAAAGAGCCCTCCTGGTGAGATACTCTGTGACAAGGTCTTAGATATGAGATCACATCCAAACCATGACTTCTGTGTAGAAGTAACAGCTTAAAATCAATTGCTTTTATAACCCCTTATTTATACCAGAATTGAATTATATCCACTAAAGAGCAAACTTTATCACTGTCTGTGGCTGAAGAAGTTAGTGCTGCTGGGTTGTACAGAGATTTAACCAAGATAGTAACCAGGGCAATTCACTTACAAAGTATTTACCTGGCAAAGGCAGCAGAATACTGTAATCAAACTCAATAGGATTACACCAACAATTAGGACTATAAAGTTAGATTCTCTACTATGCTATACCCTGCAGATTTGTACATCTATAGAATGTCTTCATGGGAAAATTTAAACGAGATCTGAATGATGGCATTTTATTTTGTGGCATAAGAAGCACATGTAGAAACTGTATTCTCTTTTTTACAGCCTTCTTGGGTGATAATCTGGTCTCCTGGTTGAATGTTTTGCATCACTGAGTCCAAATCCCTGTTAACACAGGCACCTATCACTCTCTCACTAGTGTATGTAGCACCATCTGCAAAGCCCCTCTTCTCTTTGCTCCAGTGCTGTGGTAAGAGACAGTTCTGGAACCTCTCTGCCATTGCAAATCCAAACTTGTTCATGGTCAGTCCGCACTTAACATGAACCAAGGCAATAAAAAAAAAAGCAAAGACCTTAATGATTATTATTATATTTAACAAATATTTATTATAAATGAAATTAATTTTTGCAATGAGAACACAAATTTCCAAGTTTCATCATTACATAACCTCCAAAGCATTTGAAGTTTATTAATGGCTTTTATGAGTCCTTCTACTCCTTCATGTTGGTATCTTATCAAGTGGGTACCAGAGCCCAGAAGCTTCCTCTCCTATTCTGTTGTAGAAAAGAAATATTTTTCCTTTGTCATGGAGAAAGGCAATAATTTCAATGATACACTGGAGAACACGAGCTAAATCAGCAGCAAAGATAAAGTGAGCTCTCCAGAATTCCCAGCCACTCCTGTTTGACTGAAAGCTCTGGAAATCACCACCAGAGTTCAAATTCCTCATAAACACTAACCTATGGGTATTATTGGGGTGCTGGAGAAGGACAACTTGTTCTTTCCAGACCTCCAGAAGCCTCTCCCAAAATGAATTGTACCTTTAATAATAAAACCTGTCCTTCCTCAGATTTCTCATTTATCCTGAGATTTCTCACCCATCCTCAGATTTCTCATCTCATTTTCTGCTAAACTAAGAAATGGTATGCAAATTATTTGTATAGGTGGCCAGTTTAGAACAGTTGCAGAAGACCTCAGAAGGGTCCTTACACAAACAATCCCTCAAAGTACAACTTCCTATCTTTTAAAACAAAACAAAGTCTGTAAGTACAGGAAATCCAAAGCTTCTTCATTTGTGAAGACAAAACAGTAATCTTAATTACTTAGATGCCTTAAGAGGCCACCTGAAAACAGAGACCAGGCAGGAGTAAGGGAATAAAGGTGGGTATTTATCTGAAAGGCCTTCAAAGTTACACCCTGGGGAGCCAGAGGGTGTTGCCAAAATGGACCTCAAGATGTACAACAGATCACGAGTTCTTCACACTTTTATAGGTTTGGTTCATTTGCATACCAGGGTTAATTCTCCAATTAAAGCTACAGTTTAATGATGTAATTCCCCTCAGCTTGCCCCTCTTTCAGAGGCTTTTGGTTTACACTTTTTGGGCCTAGGACGGTCTGGGTGTCCTTGAAAAGCAGGCTTGGAGAGGCTTTGCTGTGTCTGCCCAGCACGAGAGAGCAGAAATTAACAGGCTACAAGAAACCTCAGAGTTACACACTAGGCAGTACAGGTTTTTGAAAAATATAAAAGTTAAAGCCTAAGGCATCAACTTTACATGTTGATTCCTTTTTGAGGAAGATAAAGTTCTATATATTAAATGAAAGTGATGATGAGATTCATGTCAACTTAATTCTTACACTTAGGCTGGTATGCATTAAAAGCCATCTGACCTATTTTAGGAGTTGAACTGGCCTGTAAATATACTTTTTTTCTTAATTTTTATTTCCATCACAAGGAACTGATATGGTAAGCTAAGACTTAGACATTTAGGTTTCAAATGTCTCAGCTCTAAGATGTGACTCATGGTCAAGATGCTGTCACTCAGGGGAAGCACCAGCAATGAAAGAATTCAGCTTATCCTTATCCATTTACCTTCTTCCCAGGTGCTCCTCTAAGGCCAACAGTAACATTGCCTCAGTTGTTGCACATTCGAAGCCAGACTATCAAAAAGCTTGAATATCAGAGAATTGAAGGCTTGTGAAAACAAACACCAAATCCAGTACTAAACCAGATTTATTTCTTTTTTCAGGTGATGCTGCGAATACTCTGGTTGCTCTGCAGAATTCTCAGTTCTACTGTCCCAGACAAGGTCTGAGGATTTTAGTTCAGATGTTTCTCCCAAGTTTCATCAGTGTTCAAGTGACAAAAATCTATCTTAATCCTGGACCTGAAATTCAAGTATGAACTCTGTGCTAAATTTTGCAACAATCCCACGTTGTCATCACTGTCAGTGTCAGACAGTGAGAAAAACAAGACCCTCCTGTCTTCATTACTGTGATTCCATCCTCAAACTTTATAGCATTGGTACTGTCTTTCAGTAATTTTAAGACACAGAATAAGCCATAAACCAGGATCATGGCACTGGAAAGTGGAGTCAAAGGAGACTTCATATCTTAACTAAGATCTCCCTCTTTCCTGTTCTAGGCAAGAATGTGCTATGTCCCTGTATTTTCCCCACATCAATTACTGAATTTATTCCAGCAGAGCAGAGGAAAACAAACAAGAAGTTTAACCCCACCGTAATCAGACACCTCCTTTTTACTTTCTTTTTACCAAATTTCTAAGTCAATCCAGACCTCAGCATCCAAATCCAAGAAACTCCATAGATATTGAGAAGGATCAAGCAACATGCATAGCCATGTAATAGCCCCAGTGCACTTTGAATTAATTATAAACCCAGCAGGAACCCGTAAACCATTGCACAGAACAGCAACAACAATTATTCTTAACTGTAGGCCCAGCTGGCTCCCAATCTTAGACCAGCATGAGTTTTGCTAATAACCATGGCAATACCAGAAAAATAAACACCTTTGCTTAACACAATCATAATTTACTTGCATCCACCCCACTGATGTAATTTAACTTGGACTCTTTATTCTATCTGCTCTCCTCATGTCTCCCAACCAGTGTATCCAGGACCCATGACACCAAAATATATGCTGAATAACTGCATTGTTACCACACTGCAGAAGATCCACCAGCTAGAGCTGGGAGCACTGAATTGAAAACACTAGAAAATCTGTATAGGTCTCTCTTATTTAATTAATTTACCTCATAGACTGAATATAAACTTATGTACAATGTAAGGAATACCATCAGTGATAGTACCATCAGCACTGGGGACTCCAATTTGTGTCAGGAAAAATGATCACATAGAAGGTATCTAGAATTTAATTTTTATTAAATGAATAAAAACCACAGTTTGCCACTCATAACAGTAAAGTTATCAAGGAATGGGAGAAAAAAAGAATACCAAAATCTGAGTGCAAGTGAGTCAGAATACAAAATTTTCATTCCTCCAGACTGTTAATTCAAGAGAGGGTGCAGACTGGCAATTGCTAGAAATTAAATGGAAAGTAAGTTGTGACATTCTATCAAATTTCACCTGCAAGTGCAGCATACTGATAAAAATAAACTCAGCTCAACCCTTCTGTTTTCACAAAGAGAAATAGAAGTTAGAGGTTATTTTCTCAGTGTCATAAAAATGAATCTGTTTAATAGATTCAAACTGAAAAACGTTTTGCAGTTTTAACTAGTGTATTAATCACACTTCTTATATTCAGGAATGTAGAGTAACATTTTCAAAAGTGTCCAAGACTTTTCACTGGCCAGACATTAAGTTCTCTTTAGAAGTTTGGGTTTAGATCAAATGAAATGTGCAGAAGAGCAGTTCCCAACCACCACAGGTCCTTAAGTAACAATTCTGTGAAAGTAGCATTTTTGTAGCAGCCCTGCATTATGTACACCCAACTGTGTTCAATTTTAAGCTTTCAGATGCATCTGAATGCAAGCAATATCCCAGGATCATACACAGCATTTCCCCTCAATGTACAAACTGGTTCTGAAACAACTTCAAGAGAAATAAATGAAGTTAGATATACCAGTTTTATTAAAGGCATCACAGACTACTATAGTTTCACTTGTGTATTCATTGTTCAAACCCAGTCTCCCAAGGTGACATATGAAGATGGATTCTAATTCTTCCATGAAACCATACCAATTTCTGTGAAGCTTTTTTCAAGCATACAGCCTTATGAGTAACACAGACTTACAGCTCTTTGCACCTCATTCTTTCTGAAGCAAAAGCAGATAGGAAAGTACAATTTGTCTCTCTATTTGTCTTTTATTGGCTCTAATGTAGCAACATTACTCTTGAGATTCATTGTACTACCTTCTGTTTGTTTACATGCAAAAGATTGTATGTAATACAATGGAATTCTTTAAGATAAACACCAACATGCTTCTCCTCATATAACACTTCTTTAACTCACTCTTCATCCTCATTTGTGTTTTTCTTCTTTAAAGTTTTGCAATGACATATTTCAATATTTTTGTATAATTATTTGGCAGAATGCCATTGTAGCAACTTCTGCAATCTGTGCAAGATCTTTGGAAAGTATTATTAGTTCTGGAAAACAGGACTTTTTGTGACCCAGAAGAGTGAGATCTCTTGCTTGTTTAAAAGTAAAACATTTTTATTGAGGAAAAAATTCTTATACTTTGTTTCCCACTCAGACAGAGGGGAAGGGGGGCAAAGAGAGAGGAGGTTTTTGAAGTTTCATCAGATGGTATACAATTTGCAGCCATTCCTGGTGAGACACGCAAATCAATTCTTCTCAGATAGTTTTTTACTCTCCCCTCCCTACCTGAGATTTACTGGTGCAATCTTTCTCCTTTAAGTACAATGCTTTACTGGACAGAATCAGGTACATGTCATTGCATGTATCTCACATGTACTTAGCAGAGGAAGAGGAATTGAGATGAGGGAGTGGGTTAGTTTGCCTACTGCACCAACTTTAAATCAGTATCAATTTCCAGTGTAGGCAACACTTTACCTGGCATCAGCAATCACACTGTAGTGTGTAGGAGCTTTTCACACAGCAGTAAGAGCTCTAGACTCTTGCAAGCTCTGAGAAAGCTTTGGGAAAACTGGGACTGAGGCTGGGAAAACACAACAATGAGCAATACCTGTGTTTTATGAGCAACCAGAAAACCCCTGAAAGCAGAAGACAAGTTATTGGAAGTAGACTATCCAGCTAAATTGCCTAGAAGGACTTTGTTTTCTAAGAAGAGTTAAATCTATTTTCATATACTTAAAAAAAAAAAAGAAGAAGAAAAAATACATTAAAGTGGCTTATATCAAAACCAGAGAGCTCTGTCTTTCCTTTACAACACAAGATCAGTGCTGCAGCTGACCCATATTCTTAAAGGATGATTAGACCAAATGTCAGATTTAAGTGACCTAAATCTCCATGGAAGATGCAGACAGTCAGAACTGCACCACTGAACAAGGAACATATCCTGATGATGCTAAACTGATGTGAAATTAGGCTGGCAAACTTTCACTGCTATTCAGTTTCTTTCAGGTAGTCCATTAAATGGCTTGTAAATAGCAGCCCACCTACATTCAGAAGGAAAATTGGGAATTAAAATGTACATTAAAATACTCTAAAACAAGGAAATGACAGAATTAAGATTGCCCATTAAATCTTGACAGGCTTCCCTTGGTGTGGTGAAAAATCCCTTGGTCCTCAGGACATCTGTCTTGTTCATTCCTAAACGGAGACTACTAATTGAAAGAGTATATATACCATGTCTTGTTTTGCCATAATGGCATTTTTTTTCAAGCAATTTTTAATTTACTAACTGTAAGGACTTAAAAATCCCAGTTTCCTGTCTCAAACACTGTTAAAACCACAGAAGAACTTTGCAGAATGGAGCAGCAGGGTGGCACTGGCTCCAGACAAGGATTCCCTCTGTGGCAAATTGGGTGGAATGGCAACTGTTCATACTCATGTCACTGGTATCACCCCGAGATATGGAACTGATGGCATCTGTGACCCCAAAAGCCCCCCTGCCCACACACACTCACTCCTGCCCCAAATACACCTCTGTGGATTCCTGGAACCTGTACTATAAATTAAGCCACCAGATGGGAACAGGAGATAAGATAAAGGTGGTACTGTTGTCCAAACATGTTGTTGTTTAACCCAGCCAGCAGCTGAGCTCCATGCAACAGTTTGTAGGGAACTGCTTCCTGTGGGATGGACTCACACTGGAGAAGTTCATGGAGAACTATCTCCCATAGAGGGAACCCCCCACTGAAGGAGGACAAGGACTCTTCTCCCCAAGTAGCAGCAGAAAAACATGTTGAACTGACCACAAGCCCCATTCCCTGTGTCCCTGTGCTGCTCTTGGGGAGGAGGTAGAGCTGAAAAGGAAGGAGGGGTGAGGGAGAGGAGGGGTTTTCAAGGTCTTATTTTACTTATCATCATCCTGCTCTGATTTTGTAAGAAATAAAATGAATAAACCTCTTTAATTCCAGCCTGTTTTACCTGTGCTGGTATTTGGTGAGTAATCAATCCCAGTCCTTATTGCAACTCATGAACTCTTTGTTACATTTTCTCTCCCCTTTCAGCTGTGGAGGGCAGTGAGAGAGCAGCTTTGTGGGATACCTCTCCTAGGGGTTTCAATGAGCACATCCCCACACAGCATGCAGGTCTCAGAGGGTGACAAGCATCTGCAAATTACAATTCAAGGCCTTCAGCCAGGCCCTAGGAAACAAAGAAGGAGAAATTTGGAGATCAGAATAAGACTGGCTTTAGTGGCTTGCCTAGTACCAAAAGGAGTTCTGTGAACCAGGCAGAATCAGCAGTCACATCTTCAAGGTGAATGCATATCGTTTGGAAGAAGGCTTGGCTTGCAATGCCATCCTATTCCACACCTTGCTTATAACTGAGCTGGGGAAGCCACAAACTGCAGTGTCCTTCACAGACACTGCAAACCTGAATCACAATAAAACTGGTCACAACCCAACACTACACACTGAATAATTAAAAAGCAATCATAATCCTAAACTATTCATAACTGTGTAGAATTATAATTTCCAATTTTAAGAGTTCAAGCATGAATGAACAAAAAAAAAAAGGAAACAAACAGATAAATCTCCCTGTGTGATACCACATGCAGCCTTTTAGCACTGTTTTGGAGAGGCATTAGGACTTTCACAAAGTCCTGCATAAAACACTGCTTGTTTCCAAACTGTCTAGTATATCATTCAGTATCTCTCAATGTGCAGCAACCACTTTTCTAGAATACATATTGAGATGATGTATATAAGCTTTTAATTGATACAGAATTGCCTAGCTGAGTAAATGTGACCATTTTCAGTTGCTCTAAGAAAGTTTGGATTTAAGGCTTCAAAGATTCATAGTCCAAAGAAACATGTCTCCCAAATTTTCTGGTCATTTCTGAATCTATTTTGAGACAAGTCACAGAGAGAATCACTTGAACTGTCTCACCACAACCTCAAGTTACTCTCCTGAAATATCCCTCAAGTATTTTCTACAAAGCTGGCCTCTAAGCCTCTGACCTTTAGAATGCCTTTGAAGCTCCATAGGAGGAACTGTGGTGTCTTTTGCTGGTGTTACTCAGAAATCCATTAATTTGAGGAGCGGACCTTGAAAGCAACTCTGTAAAACTCCAGACAGCTGCTTTCTTTTCTCACAGTGCAGCTTTATCAGGCTTGTTTGTTGCTTATAGATTTTGCATGTTCAGTCCAGGTTTTAGGACTAGATGAAAGACCTTGGGACAATTAATGATTTCAGATGGCCCACAGAAATGTAGGCATACTTTCTTTCACACAGTAGAGCAGTTGTCATAATAAACATTTCCCAGATCCCCTGCACAACACTGGATGACAGCTAAGTTGCACCCACACAGCCTTCTGTCTAAAGATGGCAACAGAGAGTAGAGATGGTTAAATATCTTTTCAGAATGTTCTTCATCAAGCTTTTAAGGTAAGATCTCCTGAAAGCAGTGGAAGAAAGCTATATAGGCATGCAAAAGAGTATATATCTTGCCCAGAAGTCAAATTCATATGAGTCACTGAGTCAAGAGTAACTCTGTAGCAACAAATGGAATACATTTTCTTTATGTATTGGTACATGGTGCTGGTTTGGTACCATGCAGGATCATGTATACCATATAGTTTATAGATGGCTACAGCAAAACAGTATTTCTGTCCTGTTCGTTATGGCATCCACTGATAAAAGCATGTCCCACCCTGGACTGACAATTATCTGAAGAAGTGGCAATACAAAACAAATTGATAAAATGTTATTTCTAATTCTTTTTGGGGAATCAAATCTGTCTCAAATCATGCTAATGTAAATTACTGTGGCAAATGTGACATCTCTGTCTGAGAGCATGTTAATGTAATTTACCATAGCGAATATCACATCTCCATCTGCTAAAGCAATCTGTTAAAATTCACGAAGATTATTATCTTCAAGAGGAAGAGGTTTTTAATCTTTCAGGTTGTTGTTTTTAAGTTCCTTCTGATGGAAATATTATCTAACATGTGATGCTGTCTGGCAGTGTTTGATTAAATTAAAAATGGAGTATGTAAATTCCGAGCTCTTACCAGCTCACTGTAAAACAGCAGCTGCTAGAAAAATAAGGACAGAATTTCAATAGCCCAAAACATTTAATTTCAGACAGGACTTCTTCAGAAGTGGTAGTCAGACAATAGTACTATGAGAGTAATAGGATAAATTTTATATTTTCTTAAAATGCATCAACTTTTAACAAGTCTTTGCTTGCTATCAGAGACTAGAAAACCTCTGGTCTCTGATACCAAGCAAAATGTTCTACCTCAATAAGCTATGCAAAAATAGCAAAGCAAAATGTTCTACCTCAATAAGCTATGCAAAAATAGCAAAGCAAAATGTTCTACCTCAATAAGTTATGCAAAAATAAAAAAAAAAATAATGAAACAATGTAATGATTATTTCACTATAGGGTTATGCAGTGTTTAAAACATAAATCTTGCAGGCACTGCCACTGTGGAAATCAGTAAAAAAAGTCTGAAATACGTGGTGGAATCACATATCTTTCCTAAGAGCTACCCAGTCTGTGCTCATCATGCCTAATCTATAATAATATAGAAAGAAGGATGTTTTTACTACTAACTGAGAAGATTTCAAAGCCAAATGTAGGAGGAAATCACGTAACTCCACAAAATTTTACAAGATTCTATTACAGAATAGAATGCTCTAGTAGAATATTCTATTAGAGACAAGAGAATACTTACTCAAATGCTGAAATTTTTGTTGAAAACAAATTTCACTTCAGGTTTTTTTTTTGTTTTTTTTTTTTTTTTTTTTTTTTTTAATTTTAGCAATGAACAGGTATCACACAAAACATCCAACAGTATGGATTAGAACAGCCCTTTCAGGAGAAAAACAGATCGGACGCAAAAGCATTTCAACAGCTTTGAATAAAGTTCATTGCACTGATCAAAAGAGCCAAGTGTCCTGCTTTTAGATGCTTTTCCACTGTTTGGCTCTGGATTTGGCCAGAATGGATAGGGAGTACCGAGGGGCTTGAAGACTGAATGAAGAGAGACCACAGAGCCTTGTGGTTCTGGGGATGGAGAATAAAAATTCTAGGAGCAGCCGGAAAAGAAACTAAGAGGTACCTACTAGGGGAACGGAAGGGTTGCTCAATTTCCCTCTCCTCTTTCCACTCAGAAGGTGGCTTCCTTCCTGGTGGTGACAAAGCACTTCAAAAAGTCAGCTTTCAAAGTGAGACATCCAAAATACTTTTAAAAAACTCCCCGTTCCAGCCTCTTTCTAACTGTATCTGGCTGCCGGGCAGCTTCTTCACTTTGGGGTATTGACACCTGCTGGCCGACATAAAAATAGCGAACTGTTTTCTCAGGAACACAGCCCCAGTGCTGGGTGCATATGGTTTCATGTTCTCTCTCTGCCATATGTTAGAAACTTTCTGATTCAAACTGGTTGCAAGTAAAAATCATAATTTTATAACTATCTTTTAAAAATATCTGTCTTGGATTTTGTTTTACTGCAAATGCCAAGACACCCTGAACAATGGAAACATTACCAAGTCTCTCCAAATTTTCCAGTATGATATAAACAACAAAATTGTTCCTTAGTTTCCAATCTTCATGGATTCCAATAAATTCGAAGAACCATGTACTCCAGATTTTGCTGGAAGATAATCTGAAATGAAAGAAAAGAAAATGTGCATTTATTGAGTTTTAAATTTCTGCTCTTTCTATGTTTATGAAAACCTTCACCTCTTCAATTTTTATATTTATTTAGCTCTAGAATATAAATAAAGGACAGCATCCTTTTAAACATTTACACAAGTTAAATATTTTCAGTGAAAGACTGGAGAGATTCATGAGGTAAAAAGCAAGGGTCAGTAATTGCACAGGAATTACTTTTGGCTAGATCTAAAAAAGTTTAGAATCTGAGATATCATCAGGGGAAATATTGATGTTATTCCTGCTTTCACTCTTCATACAAGTTTTCCTGGAAATCCTCTTCTGATTATTCTCAGTGGTAGGATATTGCCATTTTGGTAATAAATTGTCTTTTGGTATGGTCCCATATGAACATTCTTAACTACTGAAAAATGTCTATTAACAAATACATGATAAATGCTATGACCAGTGTCCTACATCTTGCAAGTTTGGGTTTAAGGACAAATTGATTCGTATTCCACTATAATCCCACTGAAATCTGAAGCTCACAAGAATTTTCTCCTTAACTCTCCATCAAATAATCTCCCAGTAAGTGTTATTCCTAATTTTAAAAATAAAGCTTTACATTAGATATCATACTATTGGTTAATCACTCACTTCTTTTTTACAGATTGAATGTTAAATACTCAGAACAGTAAGGTAAATACATCAAGGGTATACATTCTGTTCTCATCTTTAATGTATATTAAATCCCTATACAAACATCTTAATTTAAGAGATTGAAGAGTAAAATGGTTTTAATTAACTGCACAAAAACTCTTAGAGCATTGACACTGACTTCATGATTTTCATCAATTTTCTTCAATATTTCTAAATGTTCCTTTTTTAAAAAAAAAAAAAAAAAAAAAAAGGAAACCTAAGAAGTGCTGCTTTGTTTCTCTCAATTTTTATTTTGGATAAACTATTGCATTCAGAAAGAAAAAAAAATTATTAGCCATGTTCCTGAGGAAGACTGTAAGATGGTTGTCACCATATTTTCACTGCAGGCAAGATAGAACTACTCATTTTCACCATTTCAGCTCACTTTATCTCATCCAAACATTCTGAGCTACTGCAAACTGAAATGTCACGATGCATGACTGAAGGGACATTGCAGTGCAGTACATCTTTAATGCCAGCTTTTTTACATTTCAATTTATACAGAATTTTCTCCACCTTCTCTAGCATTAGCAGACCAGTTTCATACTCTTTCATGAGAAGAGGAGGAATCATAGCCACTACTAGACAATGAGAGGCAGGAATTGAAACATTAATCAAAATGAGGTAAAAGAGATGAACAAAGAAAATTCCTTTGCAACCTTCGTAAGTGACAATAAATTGATTAAATAATCAAACAATATAAATCCAGACTGAGAACAAATAGAAGTGTCACGTTTCTCATGGTTAAAAACTCATAGTCTTAAACAGGACAGGGAAAGTAAAAATCAGTAGTATCTATGGAATATCAATGAGGTGAGGGACAGAAGAATCCTAAGAAGGAAAGACCAGAGTGGTCAGCAGTGGTGCACTGTGTATTTTGGCAGAGTTTGGTAGATGGAAGAAACATCCTTTCAGTATTCCACAGGGATTGAATAAATTTCTTCATCATCATCAAGAAGATCTGCCCATAAAAATGCTCTTAAAAATAACTTAATAATTAAAGCCCAGAAATGAACTTATTCCTTGCAATACAAAACACTGGTTAGCAGCTTAGCAAAATTACAAACATGAAGGGGTGGTTGATTTTGTAAAAAAAGCACAAATATGACATGTGAAAAAAGTGACTGCAAACCACTGTGATGGGAAGGATAAGTTGTAACTGATATGAATGACTCTGATGTTCACAATGCTCTTCTCACTTGTCTTACTTTAATTTGCAATTCTTTTACTTGCATGGTTCAGAATATAGCACTGTTTCACCCTCATCAATGGTGTTAGCTTCCAGGTCTTGCTGAAACCAACCAGAATTGTCAGAATGGAGCTAAGGGGAAGTAAATGCATAATCACGACATCTGGGGAGTTAGCTGAATTTTCAGTGTGGTGCTAGAAACTCTCTGAACAGCCAAATGCTCTTCGTTATCTTTCCCTGCTTCTTAGCTGTACTGTTCTTGCAAAAAATGGAAAGGAATGACATTTGGTTGTGTCTCATAGCTGGAACAGTCTCAGATGACACTTGAATATTCATTGTTTAGAAGAAAAGAGTTCTGGTAACACTGCTGATTTACTAATATTTTTATCATCCCTGTTACCGCTACTGAGACAAAGAAACAAGGAGTGAGCAGACATGAATTTAATACACTTACCTAATTCAAGCTTAATATACCACTTGAAAAATGGCAGTTTTCCACCTCAGTTTGCAGCATGTATTTCCACAACACCCTTTCACAATTGGAGAACAGTATATTCTTCACATTATTCTTCATATTCCCAAGGATGAAAGAAAGAAGTCACATAGTTTGTAACTAAAAAACCTTAAACAAATTGAGTACTGAGTGAAAATTTGCTGGTATGGAAGCAACTACATGAAAAATGAAAACTACTAACATCATACCTTAGGAAAATTCTGAATACTTTAAGTTTTGGTAATGTTTATGGTCCATACATTTGGTTTCCTATCTGCTGACAGACGTGCTCCCTCTTTCTGATGCAGGCTTGTTTGGAGTTCACAGGCTCGGTATCCCAGCCCTATAGAAATGCTAAGTTTCAGCTGTTCCCATTAAATAGATGGATGTAAGAGAAAAAAGTGCTGCCAACATGATATCCTAGCCCAGAACTTTCCTCTAGAGAGCAGGACTCCTGAGCTTTCTGGATATCAGAGACTTGTCGCCAGACAAGTAAAGCTAGGGTACTCCCACTACCCCCAAAAGAATGATGTGGTTACCAAACTCTGTTCTCATGAGTGTATGGGGACTTTGTTCAGTAACTGCTTGGTTTAAAATGCATAAAATGTCTTAGCAGCAAGGACTGTGGAGTGGCTCCAGCCCTTTCCCCATTATGCACCCGAACATTAATGCAAAGTCATGCTCCCTCGTGCATGTCTTCTTACACTGCCCCTTGAATCCTGTGTTCCCAATTGCATGATTCACACTTACCAAAAGACAGGAAAACCACCACTTCTGCCTAGTCTGTCTGTGCTGGTGCTCTTCTGTAACACAGTAGATGTGCCTAGAACACACACTACTGAGGAGTGCATAGACATTAAACTGACTGCTTTGCTGGGCTCCAATGAATCTCATACATGCCAAGAACAATATCACTTTGGTTTGCACTACAGGAGCCAGGGGTGATCCAGACAGTCCTGCCCAAATGCATTTCCTCAGTACTGACACTCAGGTAAGGCAGAATTTCAGCGAGCTCCGACTGCACAACACAAGCTGCTCGCCTATTTAGGCACCTGGCCCTTGGCATGTGCTTGTGAGTCTCAGCGTGTGCATCACAGCACTTAAATCTCTTTTTGTATCCAGAAGTTCTGAAACATTAACCAATATCTACGTAGCTGTATCAGCAAGCTGATTTAAAAATATTAACTGTTCCGTCCCCTAATAGACTCTGAAATATCTTGTTTCTGCGGTTTGGAATTTTACAACTTGGTTTTAATTACCCTTGGATTATAATTTTCATATCTTCCCTAATGTTAATGATTTGAAGAGATACAAGACTGCCAGAGAAGAGAGAAGAAAATAATGTATTTACAAATGTAATGATAGGACAGCTTATAAAACAAGGGTCCTTTGTTTAATTTGTATTTCGTGTTTGATTGCTTATCTCTCTGCATGTGGTCTTTGCTTTTTACCTTTCTGAATTTCCAGGAGAATTTTGTTATTATACACACTGACCTTTTGCAAACAACGTAGGGAGAATGGGGAAACATTTAATCAGTTCAGTATAAATTTCAACCACTTCAAAGGTTTCATGCAAGCCACAAAATATTTATTAAAATGAAGGTTACTAGTCTATACTGGTGATGTGACATGCAATACAACAGCTATGTATAAACCTAATTTCTAGAATGTGGGGTTATAAGCACTATTTCTCTTTTCCCTGATAAAGAGTATCACTTTATTGAAAGAGAAGCTTTTCCTATTAATTTGGAGATTTTGCTTTTTGAAACATTTTGCATGTGGTAAGGGAGAGAAGAGGAAGCTGAAGTTTACTTCTGAGGTTTCAGCAGGTTAAGACAACTAACCTATTTTTCAAAACTGTATGAAGAGATTCCTGATGGCCTTTGCCTTGTGGCTCTTGGCTTTGAGAGTGTCATAGGAGACAAAGTTCAGTATTCACAACGTGGCTGCATGTACCCCTAGCTATGAGCCATCAAAAAGTTGCACATAATCTGTGTGTGAAGATTTGGGATCATTTCTTCTATTACAAGTATGTTTTACTTATAATGGAACTTTAACTTTTTTGTGTTCTGACATCACACAAAACCTTATACTTCTGGCAATGACATTTTAGTGGTTTTGAACTCTGGTTAAATTAAGTAGTTTAACCAGTAAACTTGATCTTTCTTTGCAAATGAAGTAGGGAAGAATTATGATTATGTAAGTCTCTTGGATAAGTATTTCATACTTTTACACAGCTGGATCTAAATTCGTTCCTCCCTCTGAACTCCCTGGATAAACAGCATTTGGCTTCCTAGCAACCTCATTTGTCATCAGTCAGCCAGAAAAATTACTGCTACTCAGTTTTAAAACAGTTTGATTTGAAATTATGAAAAATACCTGTGTTACAGATGTACAATTTCTTATGCTGCAAAATTCTTGCACTATGCAGTAGAAGCAGGCAGGAAGAGATTTTTCGGGTGCCCTACTCTGTTAATTTCTCTCCTGCTCCTTACCTTCAGTGAGGGGAAGTTGCAGGCATACCCAGGAAAAAAAAAAGAAAGCAACATCCATTGCCCTTTGGGCATAACAGAAACTTCAGTGGGGATACAGAGATGTGATGGTGAAAGGAGCTCAGCAGAGGCCAGCCAGATGGACAGTGGGCTGAAGTTCATGGCATGCAGAGTGAAGCTGAGAGCTGGGTTTATTTGTTTTTCACAAGAAGGCAAATGGTGACCTGGATGGAGCTGCTACCTAACAAGGCAGCAGGGGGATGGAGTCAGACAGTCCTTGTTGGTGCACAGCAGTAAGGTGAGGGGTGATAGACACGTGTTAGGAAAGAGATCACAATGTAGGTGATCAGCCACAAGAACAGCTTACCCAGCTGATTAATGTTCCTCCTTGAAGGTATTAAAAACCTGACTGGACGAGGTCATGAGGCCATCCCTGATTTGAGCAGAGATTGGATGAGATAACATAAAGAAGCCCCTTTACTCTATAATTCCAGCTTTTGAACATGTTGCTCTTTCTGAAGCAGTTGTGTTTCAACTACATAGATTTGCTAGGCATTTGCTAGATGCCTACTGTAGAGAGCATGTCCCTCACCCTGATCATAAGAGTCAGTTTAGGGTTCTACAAGTGACTTCAGCAGTAGCAGACTCTGGTTTCTCTTCCAAGTATTTGTATTTATTCATTGATGCAAGTTTACAACTTCTTATGCTCATAAAGAAATGCTTGAAGTTGTTTACTAACAGTTCTATTTGATTTAAGGCATATGCAAGAGCAAAGTAATCCAAATTCAAGCGACTTGAAACTGCTGTTAATCTCTCTCCATGATGAAATAGTTTGTTTCATCTCAAAACTCATTTAATAGCTTTGCTTTTCTGTCCTGCATTTGCCTCCATCTGTACACTTCATTTTTTCCATGGTTTTTCTCTGACACTTCAAAGCAGGAAAATAGGGCAGGCAGTATAAATCAGATTAAGTTTTGCCTTGGTACGTACATTTTTTTTTTAAATAGGACTGGTACAGAATTTCATAGTTTCCATGGCTGCTACTATCCTACTGAGTTCAACACCACAAGTGAACTCTTACAGAAACTCCAAGAAATAGTCGAACACAGGAGCCTGTGTACCTCTGAGTCTGGGTTTATAACATTTGATACTGCAATACTTGGGTTATGTGTTGCCACAGTCTTATGCAGATATGCCACAAACCTCAATCAGACTTAAAATTACCTTTGGCAAGACGCACAGAATTTCGAATCTCAAGGTTTTATGCCATTTTTAACATCTTTTTGAAGTCCTAGTCCTTCACTCCACTGAGCTATAAAAAAGAGCAGATAATAATTTAGATTGCAATGATACAAAAAGACCTGAATTTCTCCCTACAAATATACACCAGGCAGAGAAGGAGAAGAAGAAAAATATGTTCATGACCAGCATGGAAGCATTCCCCAGGCACATTGTCTGATGATCAGAAACAGTATCAGTTTAAAGGGAATCAACTGTTGTTGCAGCACCTATAAGTCAATGAAAATATGACCAATTGCTTTAAGAAGAGGGAAAAGTGCCATAGTTACACTGGTGGCACTGCACTCCCATGTAAGGAGCATTCAGTTTGTTTCAACAGATTTGCAAAGTATTGTGTACATAGAGGTCATCCCTCTCCAGGGTAGGCTGCCACTCTGAGATACTGAAGAAAAGCTGTATTCTCTTTGTTTCTCAGTTTAAAATATGAACATATTAAGTCTGCTAGAATTTATAAAATCAAGCAGTATTTCCTGCATGTATTTGGACAGTGTAATTCAAAGTTAGTTTTTGTTTAAGCCTAGTACTATTTTTGATCTGAAGATGTTAGTCAATAAGGTATTTTTGCATGTGTTAATGCTATTTTTAAGTGGTAGCTAATTTGTCTCTGGTTCATTGAATCATATTTTTTGAAATTTTCATTTCACAATTTCACATTAGTTCCCTAAAAAACATACTTTAATAATATCTTTGTAAATATTTTCTCACTACTGCTAAACACTGCTGCTAATTCTAGGCATTTATATGCAAACACCACAGGTGTAACCACAAGTAGAGCTCTGACTAGGCAATTAGTGCAGAGGTCAAGGACAAGGATGTAGTGGAAACCAGATGAGATGGAGTTTTTTGACACCAAGTGAACCAGTGTGCCTTATGGGTGCACATCCAGAGGAACATCCAAGGTAGAAGACTGTAGTTGTCTATGCATCCATGTTTCCTGCAGCAAAACCTGCTAAACCTACTGCTTGCAGTAACTTGCCTAGCCTAATTCCACCACAGATATTCTGAACATTACTGCACTGCTGGGGAAAGACCCCAGCTTAATAGGTTTTCTGCTGCTGCTGGGGTATGAAGTAAACAATTGTTTTAAGGATTAAACTATTACTTGTGTTTTCACTCACCCAAACCTGTTCCTGCACTGTTCAAACCCAACAGAAAACAAAATATCAAATACTGTGGGGGCCATTGGGCCCACTAGACAAAGAACAAATAGAGTCCTGTGGTGGGACAAGTCCTCGGTTTCTTTCTAGCTTAGGGTGACTGAAAAAGCTTCCTCCAGAATGCTCTGTTCTGTTGTGTTACTGTACCCCAGTTCTGCTCCCCTGGTTGGCTGCGCTGGCTGCCACACCCCTTGTTAGCTTATTCGCCCTCTCCCTGACTGAGAGTTTCCCTACTGGTTCCTTTACCCTGGCCCCACCTTTACACCACCCCTTGCCCTCAGATCATTGGTCCCTGATGCTCTCTCCACTCCACTATGTAACCCTGGACCCCCGACTGTTTGTGGGATAGTCTCTCTGGAGCGTGGCACAAGTGTGGCTGCAATAACCCTCTCCCGTAGAACCCCATGTGAGGACCCTTCCTGCTCCTTCCTCATTGTGCTGCTTTGCCAGCCGTCCGGTGTGTGTGTACGTGTGTGTGCAAGTGTGGTGGCTGCACGGAGCAGCTTCCTCCTGGAGACCCCTTCTGAGCATCTTTACCATCCAGTACCACCGCCACAAAATACTTTTCTAGTGATAAGTGAATTTTTAATGGAGACATATTGGAAATATACAGAATTTTTTCAGATGAGGAAGCAGAGCAATTACCCTATTCACACAAAATATTGAGAAACCCATCTGAAAGCCTTAATGCTGAGGTACATCATTTAAATGCAAGACCACTACTCTTTCCACATTAAAAAATGGTAATAACCATCTTTCAAACAGAATTACTGGAGAGACGAAGAGAAAGCTGTCTCCAATCTTAGCAGGACTGATTTTTTCCTGATCTTGCATTCTCTTTCACTAAAATAAGTGAGAAAACTATCTGCCATCCTTTGAATTTTAGTATTCATGGCTGTACATCTCACCTTTAAATGCTATGAACACTAGAAACCCAAACCACTAATAACTTCCTTTTTTAAGTTTAATTTTCAGAATGTGACCAAGGTATTTATTCTATTGACTGCACTCTTTGAAGTGCACAGAGAGATATCCTGCAGAGACTAAAGCAACTCTATATACTTCCCATGGGTAAAACTGCTGTCGTCTTTCTCGTATCCTCTCGTATTTCTAACTGGCCTGATTACCCTCACAATGGAGCCAATTTCACACTGGAACTATTCCACTATCTTCAGAGAAGGTTGCCTTCATTTAAATTTCATCTGAGAAGGAGTGTCAGGCTCCAAACATGATTTAATCCACAGAAAATTATAAGAAAGTTGAAATGATTCTGTTTAAGTCTTAAGCTATTTTGATTCCATCTCTTTTAAAAGAAAAGAAAAAATCTCCTAGCACTGAAGAATCAAAGTCAAGAGATTTACCCATCATAATCATTTGAGTTACGTGGGTAGTTTTCTCTACCCTACACTCCAGTTTCTAAGTTCTTCCAGTTTTCTGGTTTTTTTACTCCACTTCAAGGGAAATGAAATTAGCACTGAACAAAATTTTTTTTCAGGCTGGAGGTCTCAGACACAAAGCATTTTCAACACCCAGCAGAAATTCTCTAGAATTATAACAGTATTACAGAAGTTCATCAAGGCAGAACTAAAAAACAACTGGCGAGGATCATGCAAAATAAATTAATGAAACATGAACTATACTATTGGGATGTACCTTATGTTAGATGTATTCATTAGTCTTTCAGGGCTTCCTTTTCTCTTTCCATTATGATGTGACTTTGTAAGTGGAATCAGTATGATTCTGAGCATTGACGACACAGCACTTGCTCCAAAACCCAAATTATTGCAAAAAGATATCAAACACATGATGAAAGTCCTAAAACTATTTCTAAATAGAAAAATACTTATATTTGGGGGTTGGGGAAGAAATGTGTGGCCATTGCTTGCTTTCCAATTATTTTCTAAGGAGAAATAGCAAACTTTACTTATCACTGAATGTGTGTAATGCAGCACCTCTCTCAAGGAAAAACAAATTATATTTTCCTTTCATCCTCTAGATCCCAGACCTGTCCTGTCTCCTGCCCCACCACTCTGATGAAGCACAATCCATCATGCAGAGGGTTGATTCAGACCTATGAACGTAACAACTATTTGTAGATTTCTTGGCTGGCTGATTTCCTTTTGATCAGCTCACAGCCAGCATCTACCTGCAGCATCAGTAGGAACACAAATTCAGACCTCTCTAATATCCTGAGAGGGTTATGCCTTTCGGTTTTTGTCAGATTTGTCTAAACAGGCCAACATAAAGGAATTACTGTGGTGAACTAAAGATAGGCAACATGTTCATATAAGCCTGATATTATTAAAAAGTTAGGCTACAAGCATTATCACATTTTTATTGCAAACAGTGCTGTTCTGTTACACTTTGTCTCGTTTGTATTGGGTAGCTGAAAAACTGCGAAATTACAGAAATTCTGAACAAGTATATCCTGAAAATCCCAACAAAAGACTGTTTATCATCCCCTTGAAGTACTTTCCTCTTCTGATTCTGAGAAAACTTTTCATGATGTTCTCACAGCTTAATGCAATGGTCCATGTAACTTAAACTTTAAATTAAAGCAGAACAATGGAAATGCTATGTTTGCAGTACTATTTGTTTGACCTGAGATTGCCTTGGGGTTTATTGTAAGTTTGGTAGCTGCAGAGCTCTGAAAGAAGCTTTTAACAATTAGCTAATTTACTGTCTTTGGACATATCCTGAAAGGTAGAGATACTCAGTTCATTTTTATTTCTTAGCTCAGACTTGGACTCTTTTGTGCTTACACTGGCAAATACAAAATCGTATATAAGCAGAATAAATAACAACTTTCCAAGAAAGAAGTGAGGCTCAAAAATGAAGGGACTACAGCAGTTAGAAATAAGAGATTGCATGTAGGACTATTATGAATTTCACAGTGAGAAATAACTTCAGAAAAACAACCATTGTTGTTCAGTATATGCAAATAGAATAGTGCACATGTAGAATTTTTACACCTGTGGAGATAGGAGCAATGAAAAACAGCTACTCTAACATAAAGTATTATCCAGCTTATCCATGATCATGTCTGATGGTCAGCTGGCACGTATTTCCCACAGAAATAACTTCCATTGTCTCTTAATCAAGTCGGTTCTATGGTTGAAGCTAATTTTTTTAAAATTCCATATCATATCTCAAGGAGATTAACCCATCTGAAAGAAAATAATAAATGGATCCTGACACAGTCTCTTTGCCATTCAAGTCTCTGTCCGACTAGTTTTTTGATTAAAAAAATCTTCCCTCAATTAAATAGTATTTCCTATCAGATTCTGCATGTGATTTTTCAGGAAAAGTTCCATTTTGTTGAAGCAACACATTCTCATGTAAAAAGCCTTTCCTGTGGAAAATTTCCCACTAACTCTAATCCAGTTCTCTTCCTCTAGGTCCCAACAAAATTCCTTCCTGCTCTGCTTTCACTATAATTTCAAACTGGCCGTGCTGCTGTCCTAGAAGTCCTTAAATAGCTTCCCCAGAGGTATTTTGACCACCTAAAAGCCAGTCAAAGCTGAAGCTTTCACCCTCCCTGTATTAAAATGCCTGTTCTTGAAGCTACAAGATGAGAGCAGCAGCTCCAGGGCAGAGGTTTTAAAGCACTCAGAATTCTAGGATGCCCTTTGTGCCACCTCCTGCCCCGAAGCACATGTACAAGTGCACAGAGCTGCTCAGGGACTCCCAGCAGCCTCCCCCTGTGCTCCCCAGCCCTGAGACTGCAGAGCAGCACCAGTGGGGCTGATCAAACAAGGCACAACTTGTTGCCATCTGTTCTCAGGTGCAGTGCCTCTTCTAATCTTCCTCAGCCATCCTAAGGCATTGGGAGAAGTCACAAAGATGAAGAATTCCTCCTCACCCCTGCATGCAAGGCAGGCATTCTTAGAGCAGAAGCTGCTGCAAGGCAATGCTCTTATAAGACATGGTTATTTTCTTCAGAGCATTTTTTCCCTCCTACAGTGCTTCATCACAGCTTAATTCTGATTTTGTGCCATTGCAAGCTCCAATAGGTTTGTGCTGCCCATATAAACTAGGAAGACTACAAGCCCCTAGAGGTGCACCAAAGATGGAAGATGACTAAGCTTTCTCTTCAAATTTGTGGCATACTTAAGAGTTCTACAAAATATTTGCTCAAATTAATATTTTTCATTGTTTGATTTTGAAAAAAATAGCCAAAAAAAGTCTACTGTGAAACTGAATTGAGACATATACAATTGTCCAAGTTCAATCAAAAAGCAAAGAAATTCAGCATACAATCAGCAGCATTCTAACAATGTGCGTAGCTGGGAGACGTAAACCACTGTAAATATAGTATTCAATACATGTGGTATATGCAATACAATGCCATGTGGAAGCTTATTTATCTGACAGTGGCCTTAACAATAAATAGAACAGACTTGACAAGGACAGACTTAATGATGTGGCACCTCATTCAAACCACTCTTCTGTCTCGGGACAATGGCTAAGAATTCATCCATTCCTAAGTGGGTTCTTCTAGCAAGAACTCCTATTAACCTCTTGTGAACCTTTGTTAAACTGAAGAGTATTAAAAATGTTCTAAACCAGTAAATGGTGAAAATGTGAAATAAATGTTGCAGAAACACAAATCCACTAGGATTTGTTCTTTGAAATTTTTCACTTTGCTAGGATTTGAAGGCAAGGACTTATTTTCCTTCACAATAGGTATAATTTGAGTGATTGGTTGCATAGTTGAAAATCAGATTTAGTCTTTTTGAAATATGCTTTAAGACCCTCATATATTTGAGCCTACTTTTGTTTATAGCTCAGTAACTGCCTCACTATCTTGCATTCAAAAATGCAGCAATTTTTTCCCTCTGCTTATCGTCAGTTTGTCTAGAAAACTATGTATCTTGTTTATTGATTTTCTTCTCAAAATATCTTTCAAATAATTTAAAACTTTTTCTTTTGAATATACAAACCTATAAGAAGAAATGCTATAAAAATTCTTATCCCAAGGGACCGCAAGACTTATGTTTCTATCCAAATACAAATTTTCATCATGGACACAGTACAGTCCTTGATTCACAAATCCTATGGAATTATTGTAAAACATTAAAAATATATACACACATTCATACTTCTAGTCAGTAAAAACACTGAGAGAAGAAATTATATAGAACAGAGAAAGAACACAACTCCTGAGTTTATGGCTTCTTAGAATGAAACAGAATCCACAGAGAAATGAAGTGTTTTATTTGCTTAATTTGTTTTTATTCCCAGAAAGACATTGACTGAACAATTAAACAAACTCCAAAACAGTGTGAGAGGCCACTCACCATGACTCTGAACCACAGCAGAAATTAAGGGATGATCTTTAAATTTAAGATGTATTCCAGGATTAAGATGCCACTGTAAGCAAGTGAGAAGGTGAAGAATTTTATTCCTTCTTTTCTCACCAGCAGACTTTGTGGCATCTGGATCCATGATGACTCTGACATCAAGTCACATTTACCTGTTTGTCCCAAAGTGCAGCCATGTATAATCATCATATTGTCTATAGAACTTTCTCTATAGAAAATTCTCCCTTCCCAATATACAAATATCTTATTATTTTTATCTTCAAAATTACGTGGAAATTGCTCTCTCATCTTGGATTTTTTTGTACTGAACATCCAAATAGCCTCTTGGCTCTTCCAGTCTTTGCAGTTTTTCAATAGCTTATCCAATTGCTACTTCTATTCCCCTTTTAATCATTCATACCATGCACGAACATAACATATTCTCTTCAACTCATGCATGGAACATAACATATTCTCTTCAACTAAGTCTCCGTTAAATTCAAGTGAGAACACTTCATTAATTTTTCCATATATGCACATATTTCTTGAATTTATAAAAATACCCTGCCTCTTTGACTACCTTTTATACCCTTAACTCTTTTTAGCAGAGACCATGTTTAATTTGTCTATTCGGAATCTGAAAAAATATTTGTACATCCTGTAAAAATATCAATGTCCTTTATGTATGTTGGATCATAAACTGAGCTCTGTATTTTCTGATCACAAAGATTTCAGGTATTTTTGAGTTTTCCATTATATATTTGACACACTGTTGTTAGGAGGTGTGGGTCTGTTAAGAGATATGGTGACTTTTGAATAGCTGGTTAAATGAGAAGATAAGTGACTTAACATGGGGATATTTTAACTCATGTCACAGACAATCATATTTTGTGAGCCTGAGTCAGGCAGCCAATTGAGAGCCACATAAGCAAAAGAGGCATTCATCTAAGATGACATGGCCCTGTCAGTTACCCTTCCCCCACTAAGCAGTCCTGACTTCTTTGCCTGAAGAAGTAATAAGGATGTATGTCAGCTAACAAGAGTAAGGAGAGAGACTCTCCCAGCAATAACATCAGGCCTTCCATATGACCACAATGCAAGACCAACCACCTTAATCATCTAAACAGCTAACTCACAGCTTTGCTGTTACACCATGGACTAGATCCACCTCCTTGAAGCACTAAAATCCAATTTTAGCAACTTTCTGATAGATCATAATCCAATATTCCCCTCCCCACACCATTTTCATTGCATACATCCAGTAACCATGCCTGGTATCTGGAGTACAATAATTTCTTAGATTAATCGAACATCCAAAGTTAGAAGCCATTTTGAGATTTTTTTTCTGTCTACATTAGAAAAGGAAGACCCAGGGATCTACAGGCTGGTCAGTCTCACCTCCACGCCCAGCAAATTTATGGAGCAGACTGTCCTTGAAACTATGCTAAGGTACATGGGAAATAAGGAGGTGACTGGGAATAGCCACCATTACTCCTCTAAGGGTCAATTGTTACTGACAAATTTAGTTGCCTTCTGTGACAAGGTTGTAGATTTGGTGGATAAGGGAAAAGCAATGGATGTCATCCACCTGGACTTGTGTAAAGAATTTGACACTGTCCCACATGATATTCTTTTCTCAAAACTGGAGAAATGTGAATTTACATTTGGTGGATTGACCAGTTGCTGGATAAGGAACTGACTGCTCAACTGAACAATCACTTCCATAGAGTTGTGGTCAAGAGCTCATTGTCCAAGTAGAGATCAGTGATGCGTGGCTGTGTGAGCTGACAGAGGCAGGAAGCCAGAACAACCACAAAACCACAACTGAAATGTAAAGAGTACATCTATTTCCTTACCTCACTAACCAGAGGATCCCTAAGCAGCACCCAGGCGGAGACACAAAAGAGGGAACGCAGGCGCCACCAGGCTTGGTCCATCCTAGCAAAAAGCAGACCTGCTCTTTGCACCAGTTTATCTGGGGCCTGTGCAAATGTGATTTGCCAGCATGCTGTGACCTGCCCTGTGCTTTTTATGATCTCTGAGCTTTGGTCTTCTTTCTCCCAGAATAGGGAGCTCATGCATGTCTATGCGAGTGCCTCCAAGTCTCTCAAAACACCTACTTTGCACAGAAATTCTACTTCTCAAAAACCAGACAGAGGATAAACAGCAATAGGCATAAAATATGGGATTTCCCACACCCTTGACATTCCCAGCTGCAAGGCCATTTAAACAAATCTATCATCCTCCTCACCATTACTGCACTTTTAACCCTTTCCTCCCAAGACTGGCATTCTTCAGGGGCTGGTGTTGGGACCTGCAACATCTTTGCTGGGGACATGCTCAGTGGGATTGAGTGTACCCTCAGCAAGTTTGTCAAAAACACCAAGTTGAGCAGTGAGGTTAACCCCCACAAAGGAAGGAATGCATCCAGAGGACCTTGGCAGGCTTGAGACCTGGGCCTGTGAGAGTCCAGTGAAGTTCAACAAGGCCAAATTCAAAGGTCTTGCACCTGGCTTGGAGCTATCCCAATCACAAATACAGGCTGGGTGAGGAATGGATTGAGATCAGACCTGGGCAAAAAGACTGGGAGATGTTGGTTGAACAGAAGCTTGACATGCCTTGGCATCACATGCTTGACCCCAGAAAGCCAGCTGCACCCTGCACCAAAGGAAATGTTACCAGCAGGATGTGGACTTGCTGCAGGAAGTCCAGATGAGGCCACAAAGATCAGAGGGTTGGGAGACTGGAACAGGCTGACCAGAGATACTCTGGATGCCCCATTCTTGGAAATGTTTAAGACCAGGTTGGAGGGGGCTTTGAGCAAGCTGGCCTAGTGGAAGATGTTCCCTGTCCATGGCCTGGCATTGGAACTATATGATCATTAAGTTTCCTTTCAACTCAGGCCATTCGGTGATTCTATGATTAACAGGCTGTCTTTTCCCAAATGAAAGTACAGGAAAAACACAGACAACTCACCCCAACCACCCCTCCAAGTTATTCTTTGAATTACCTTTGCAAAGGTAGCAAAACACTGAAGAGTAACTGTGGTCTTCCATTTTACAGAAAGGAAAAAGCATAAAAAGATGGTGCAGGAGAACTCTACACTGCAGATTATGCTAAGAGGAGGACTTGGTGACTCAGTCCAGAAGACAGAAAAGCCTTGCATCTTCCAAGATGAGGAGGAAATAGAGAAGGACACTCTCATCCCTGAGTGCAACTTCAGTATTATGCCTTCTGTGCTATGACTTATTACGATTTATATGCATCACTGAAAAAAATTTGTCTGTTAGAGAAGAAATCTCTATATTTACATTCTTGTGGCTTTGCTACAAGACCTCTAAGACATCATGTTAGACACTCATCTGTATTGTCCAAGTCAAGAATTTATTTGTCTTGGTTCCCTTCATAATGTTGTGAGAAGAAAGGCATAAATGAGCTTAAAGTCCCTTCAGGAGGCCTGCTGCTCCCCCTTCAGACAGTTGGAATAAAAGTCAGTCTCTGCACAGCTTTAAGACAAAGCAAAGACATGAAAATAAACATGTTACATTTTGATGGCCATATAAAGTTTTCTATTATTGTGTTTATCATCAAATAAAATTCTTTTCCACTTTTTCATTTTTAAATTCCTTGTGCAGATGTGTGACAAAGAGTTAATCAACATAAATAGAGCAAATAAAATATAATGCAGGATTAAGAAATAATTAATAAAACAAAAAGCGTTGGCAAGAAAGTGGCAGATTATTTGGAGCCTGATATATATAAAAGCTAAAACATAGTAGGTGGCTGAGGTTATTGTATTTTTCTATTAAGGAAGAACAGTTTCTTGGCAGATTCTGTAGGCAGTAAGCACCTCAAAGCTATTTTTAGCTTTGCATGCAATTAGGCTGCTGAATCTAATGGGAATGCATGAACTCCCCTGTGTAGCTCATCCTCTAGGATGTATTTATCTCATAGTTTTGTGTTACTTAGCAGTAGAGAAAAACCTGCTTGCTCCTATTAAAAAAAAAACTTAAGAAACATCTATATTGAAATGTTTGCATATTCTGAATGAGCTACTTACTTCACTTAGAAACAGCAAAATGTAATTTTCAGTCTATGTTAAAAGAAACGGCTGTAAAGACATTACATTATCTTAACAAAGAGGCTCCTTCTCCCTTGAGTTCAGGATCATAATTCCACACTTAGAAAATATTTGGGGTTTTTTTTACCCTTCTGTCTATCAAAACACAGACAGTTGAGAGTATATGAAAAAAAAAGAACACTCTTGTCCAGCTGACAGTGGTGCAATTATCTGACAATTTTCCCATCATTTGTGCTTGAGGGCACCACTTTAAAGCAGGAGCAGTGCTGAAAGGAGAGATTGGTTATTTGTAAAAAATAGCAGGACATATCAGCAATTTCACTACAGGCTACACAGCTTTTCAGAACAACCTTGAGATGAGAGAGTAGAAACCTAAAATTTTACTTATGCCTAGGCTGAAGTTTGATTAATTTTCAGAAGACTGCAATACATACCTATAAACTTTAATAAGGAAGCGAGACCTTGATGACACAAGAGGTGCCTTCTTATATATTATCTACTAGAGTAAATTAATACATGACGAGTTTTAAGTAGTATCCAGCAGGAGAGTAGAGATTGCAGCAGGAAGCTCTAAACCTATAGCATTTGGTTGTAAATTTACCAAACCTGGCATTACAACTATTTCTGTATGCCTTATACTGTAATAACTATTCAGTAATTATTGACTTAAAAGGGAGGTAAGCAATGAAACCTCTTTGCAGATCTAACACTTAGCTCTTGTCAAAGAGTAGAGCATTCTAAATTACTGATATGAAAAGGATGCACTCAATCTTTTGCCAGGGCTGTAACACTACCTTCAAAACTGCTCAATGTGTGTATTGTTAAATAGCAGAACTTTTCAACTCATGATCTATGAACCAATTCTGCTCAATTATCAGAAAAAACAAATCTGTCCGTAAGACCATTGTCATCCCTTTCTTGGTCTAAATAAAGTTATTATCCAAAAACCTAGCTGAAGATCTCTGCCTGTGATTTGCTTTGAGCATTAGTGGTGCAAGAAGCTCCACTTACTATTAGAATTTGCCACTGCCCTTGCTAATGGAGCACAAACTGAGATCCCAAAAAAGCATGACCATCAGCTTGTATAGGCTGCTCTCTCTCTGACAGATTTGACAGACCAAAAGCAAAAAGATTATAGAAGATTAATAAAAAATAAATTAGATTGAGGAAGCAGATGAAGGAGACCTGCTGTAATAGCTGTTGTGGTTTTTAAGCAGGACACAGCATTGGAGCTCTAACAGGAGGAGCAGGTCTAGTGATCTCAGAACAAAGTGATCCTGGATCTCAGGATTCTCTGGCAATGGCATGGTAGGAACCAAGACGAAGTACCCAAGGAAGAGCATAAAGTTTAATACAATAAGAGCAAGATGAAGAAGGAAATCAGAAGACTTAAGAGATATTTTGCAAAATGTAAAGGAGAAAGGAAGGAATTTCAAATTATTATGCAATTAAATATTAATAACCATATGGCTGATAGCAAGACTCGTGGGTTTCCTGGGTTGACATTAGGCTGGGAGTGAAAAGGGGGTAAATTTTGCTAATCTAGTGAAGAAACATGTTTCTCACAATACCAAAGGGTTGAGGATTCAAAAGACTTGAGTAGATGTCATCCTACATACTCGTCTTACACATGCACATAGAAGGAAGTAGAAGAATGGGATTGTCCTGGAGTTCATAGTTTCCAGTCCCCCTCTGTCTGTCCTTAAAAATAAAAGGTCTTTGCTAAAAACCAAACAGAGATGTATAAATAAAAAGGAAAGATATAACTAAGAACTCTTCCAGGATTTCATCTGAAGGAAAAGTGACTACTGGTCTGCTGCTTTATAAATCTGGAAAAACTATAATTTTAAAGAGAAATATAAATCTTCTCTCTCCCTGATAAAATTTACTGCTCTTCATAAACTGCTTAATCATGAACTTACTAGTGCTTTTGATTAATGGCTGGGGAGAGGAAAAAAAGTCATATTTTATCTGAATAAGAAATGGCAGTTTTGTAGCAGTGAGAGCCATAACAAAGCGAAATCTATAACAGAAAGGAAATGGCTTCTTTCCAGCTTGTGCAGCGCTGATTGAGCTTTTAAATACTAAATAAATCTATTTTCCCAAACTGCAAGAACTTTCATTTTTCCAAGAAAAAGCTTAAACCTGATATCAAATACATTAGCAAAGTCTAATGCAGGAGGAGGGAAAGAAGTGCTCTATTTTAACCATTCCTTTAAATTCTTCAGGTGTTCTTTAAGGGGTTTTTTTTCCTCCTTAAATAGAAATATTGGTGACTTAGGAAAGCAAAAGTTTTACTGCATTTTACCACCAAACATGCTATATCACCTTTAGAATCTCTTCATCTAGGTCTCTGGCTAGCACACACTACTGCAGTCTAAGAATGTTCAAGTATAACTCCTACCACTTAAAACACAGTTTTTTCAAAGACTTATGGACATGGTGAACTTTAAACAGAAATTACATCACTTCTTTTTTTTTTTTTTTTTTTAATTTACAATTTAAGTGAAGGAATTCACCTTTTTTAAAGTTATCCAAATACGCATATCTCAGGAAACCAGAATCAAAAAGCATGACAGATGACGGCAGGTAGAAAAATCGCTAGCATAAATCACTGTCTTTCACAACTGTGAGCAAGAGCTGTTCTGGTGGTATGTGGGGACATGGAAGACAGACTGATCTTTCAAAGGGGTGCAAGCTTGCTTCAGCACATTGAGTCAAAGAAAGTTAAGCTACCCTTCTTAAATTATGTAACAGCTGCACAGAGGTAACCTTAAAAGTAATGAAAGACTCTTATGGAGAGGTGGGAATATTGAGGTTAAAGAGATACTCAACTAAAATGAAGATAAATCAGGTGATTTTCAAAATATTATTGTGGTTGGCAGGCTCCAATGGATGTTGTGGGATTTTCCTATCCGTAGGACAGAAACGTCACAGTTCTATGAATTATTTTTCATTAGGAGAGAATGTGTGAGTAACAACTTACAAATTTAAAATTTGTAAATAAAGAACACCTTTTCATTCACATTGCCCCCCAAAAATAATATTAATTATTCATCGCATTACCTAAATATAAGTAAACCCCTTCCTGCAAATATAAAGTGAATAGTTCAACAAAGCCAATGAAGGTCTTTTTTTTTTTTTTTTTGCTATGAAATACCCTTCTCTTTAAATCTATCTCACTGTTTAACAGGAGTGACTCCACCAATACAAGCCTCTGCTGCTTCTCTTGGAGCTGATCACGTTTTATCAGAAGTAAAATCAATGTTCTACTTGTGAAAGAGAGGTCCAGGAGAAACTAGAAGTGGAGCCTGGCTTATAGAGTCATTACTCTTCTGCCTTTTATTACTGAATCAAATGAGTTGCTAAATCAAGTCCATCATTAACACCAGACCCTCATGAATTGCAGGCCAGTCAGGTGATGACTGCTGTACAGTCAAGGTTCATTCAAAGAATTTTCCATTTGCTTTTCACTCCTATAAGTTTTATATAATTTGTGCAGTAAGTGGAATGAAATTATTTATATAAAATTTGCCATCTTTACAAGAGAAGCCAGCAGTCTTCTCTGCCCTTCCCAGGTGATGGAGGTGGAGGGCTTAACACTCTGGGTCTCTTTCTAATTTTGTGTTAATCTTTGAGTTATAATAGATACAGCTATACTAATTCAACAGGAGATGTTGAGGATAGTTATTTTCATCTTTAGTAAAGGCCAGCCTAGTACTGCAGATGAGTGGGAACTGTGAATACAAATCCTTTTTTGTCAGAAGTCAGAAGCAAAGACAGGCCCTGGATTTAAGCCTATGATAGAATTCACTAGACAATCGCATTAAAATATTCTCACTGCTCCCTTTCAAAACAAGATGAAAAGAGAAAGCAGAAGCCAGTACAGCAGCACTTGGCAGAGTTTAATTATGTTAGACACTACTTTTCTGAGCCAAGCTACTTATACAAAGGGTTAATGTTTGCCTAACGTGAATGTTTTCATAATGCACTATCTCATCAGAGGGAACTGCAGTGTTAAGTACCATAAATAATGAACTAAAAATAATAAGAATTCCTATTCTTTCCATCAGAGTGTTCTCCATCCAAACAACTTATTTGTCAGTCATGACAACTCTGAAAGTTGCAAAAAAGAGATAGAATTGAAAAAAATTTGGTCTTGATCTGTGCATGGCAGGGAACATCTCCTAAGACAATAATTACTTTTATGGGGAGAAAAGTACACGAAGGAAAAATGTAAAGGTTTGATGGACTGGCTGAAACTGGGGCAAGTCTCAATTCAGTGTTTATCAATTATATCAAACTACCTCTATGTTTAAAGTGTTGGGTTTTTTCTCTGCTAAGGTGCTGTTTCTGCAGTACTCAGTTCTCAATTTGTTGCCATGTTGTTGACTAGAGGAGGTAGTTTGTGTTGGTGGCAAGCTTTAAATATTTATGTTAGCAGAAACATAAGGCTTAGCACCACTGCAGTGGGAATAGGATGCTCTGAGGGTACATACAAAATATGAAGGGTTCAGAGGAATACATTACACACTTCTGAGAGTTTTTCTTCTTTTGATAACACAATGAATTTCAGCTTTCTAGAAGAGATGTAATTTATAACCAAATTTCTATTTCCATTCCCTCAGATAGAAGTGTTAACATATACAAGCATTAACATTGCTGGCACAGAGACCCTAAATGTATAATCCTCTCTTCCTGACCTACACACAGTGATCATTTGCTTGCCAGAGAGTACAGTGGCCACAAATGTTTTTCCTCCACACTTTTTTCTGTTCTTCCCTAGAGGTACCTGTCTTGCACCTCTGGGTCCTTTTTCATCTAAATTAAGCCATGTCATCATCTCCACAGTCTCTCTTCAAGAAATTATATCAAGCTCTTATAACTAAATTAATAGAGAAGTAGTCTTAAGTAAAAAATACTTAAATAAAAGTAAAGTAGTCTTAAGAAAAAAAAAATAGGGGGACTGCATCACTTAAGTTATCACATTTGCTTCTATTTCTTAAACTTCTCATTTTTATTAGAAAGGGAATCTTCAAAAGCCCACATATATTGAACATGAAAATGCAATTCTATCCTGATCACCTTCAGATATTTTTTGGAGTAAGAAACTATTTCCTTCTCTCTTCCTCCCCACCCCCACTTTACTTCCATAAGAGAATATAACTGAGGAATGTTGAGATGACATTGGTCAGAAACCAGGCACCAAGGATGACATCATATATTGCAAATATTCTGAACAAAAGACATTCATTTCATTGGTTTGATTTCGGTTTTTTTAGGTTTGGTTGGTTGGTTGGCTGTAGTTTATTTTGATTTTGTGTAGTGACTTTTTTTTTAAAGCCCTGTTTTTTATGGGGGTCCTTTTCACTTCACATTAGATCGTTTTGAATTCCAAAATTAAGCGTTTAGACTTAAAACTTATCAAAACTTGAGATTCAGTTGTGGTTCAAGAATGTCTTTTCTCATGCAAAATTAAGTTTCCTTTTCCTGATGCACTCCCATGTGTGAAAGACAAACTCACCTGAAGTTTTTTTACAGTTTTATTGAAGAGAATAAAATTCTTTTCTACCACTTTACCATCCTTGTTATCCATGGGATTCTACATAAGAGAAACAATGATTAGTGGTTAAATAGGTAAATGATAACCAGCTAATCTGGTGTGAAACCACATAAATGTAGTCAGTAGAGAATAACCCTTGCATTTTTCTTCCTATTATAAAAATACATGTAAAGCAGTGGTTCTGAAACCAACATCACAATACCAAATTTTTTAACAAGAGGAAGAATTCAAGATTAATGCTATTTTATAAGGCTAGGAAGCAAAGCAGCAGAACTACATCTTTTTTGGGAGTCTTGATATTTTACTGAAATGTTTGACAGCCTACTATTTTAGTATGTGCTTGCACAGTTCAGAGATCTTACTGCTCCAACTAGCATTTGAGGGAACATAATTTTACCAAAGCGACTGAGTTTTCAAACTCTTGATGTAAACACATTTCAAGCAGAAAAACTTATTTGTCCAGTAGTTTTCAGTAATTTTTTTTAAATTTGGTTCAAAGGCAGTCCATGCAGCTTCACCCTGAACTGCAGGCTCCAGTCCAGGAGCCAGACCTTTCAAAGGAAAAGGTTGTCTCCCCTCCCTATTTTCCTCCTGGGGCTTCCTAGGGAAGAAATTCAGAAAAGGAGCCTTTGTCAACTTTCCTACTGTAAACAGGAGGAGTATGTATTTGCCAAAAAAAGTCAACAGTACAGAAGGATGTTTGAGCTTATCTCACATTGTCATTGTTAGAGAGACAAGAGGTTTTTTTTAATTCTATACCAATAACACCATGGCAGGGGCATGGTTTCGGCGGGGGTGTCCTAGGTTACAATAGATGTATTTCAGTATTCTATTACCACCAGCTGTGGGCCATTAGCTGTTATCACCTGCTAACGACCCACCCCTGATAACAGACAATGGGCCATCAAGAAACCACCACATGACTCATGGACTTATCCTGTTGTGAGATGCTCCACCCAGGAGGGGGGAGCCAGGCATTCCCACCTGGATATAAGCTGTCCTTAGAACTGCCTGGCATCAGCCCTGTCTGCTGGGTGACCACAGAACAAGAGCCACCACAGACCTTCAGCTGGAGACTGGACCTTCGCTTCAACTGGATCACTTCATTTGGACTGCTGTGACCACCCTAATAGGGTATCAGGTTTTATCTGACTTTGTCAGTGCTTTTTTCTTATATTATTTCACTTATTTCTATTTTTTTTCTATTAATTTTAATCCTGACTTGTGATCTCCCACTGGTTTGTTTTCAAACCATTACAAAGGGCCAGTCTTACGTTTTTGCCTTTGTTGAGAGAACCACACCAGGCACTGTCTTCAGGAAGTATTTTTGTTTGTTTGGTGGTAAATACCCTTATGAGGGTAAAACACTGTCTCTTTTGTACACTCTTTAATTCATATTGCTGTGGTTATTGCAATTTTTCAGCAAATTGTAATTCTGTCTTCCAATCTCTCATAGTGTTTCCTCCCCTATTAGAAGTGGGGGGAAGAGGGGAAGTTTGAGTGGGTCTAATGTTCCCAGCACGAGCATAGTTTGATAAACGCTAGCACTTGAACGTCATGTTTTGAACTACTTTAGTCTCCCTTGAAGTGCCTTACACTCAGAGTGCTTCCCCTGGGAATCCAGAAGACCACATACAGGCAATTTCCCATCTCAGTGTTGTGGCAGAGAGTTTATTCCCTTTCATAACAATCTATTCTTCTTTATGGAGATGAAAAATGGAAAAAGGGAGGGGACTATGACCTCAGCAGTATAAGGTTACTAAATGGCTGAATGTGGCATGAAGGTTTTTAGGTTGTTTGCTTCTGACACAAGAGTGGCCTCTTACACATTCAAAACCAGTACGTCTTACCCATGAAGGTGCTTGAAGAAACCATAACTTGCTGGTTGGAGACTATGTGCTCTTTCTGGAGGGGCTGCAGGACACCTAATTCTTTCAATGATGTAGCCTTGGTTGAGAATCCTCCCAGTAGTTCTTGCAGCTACCATTCTGGAGGGGTCTGTTCCTTTTTGGCCCTAGGTCCAGAGATTAATTTTGGATACTCATTTAAGTGAAAGAGATACTTTTAGTATTACCTTAGCAGATAAAGCTTTCTCATGTGATGAGTCACATTTTAGGCAGTTGACAATGATGTTTCTAAAGAAATTCTGCCCTTAAGGACATGTAAGAAATAGAGGCATAAATAGCTATTGGCGGTGTTTTTTTGGTTTGTTTTTTTTTTTCCCTGTGAGGTGAAAAAAAGATGCTAAAAAGACAGGAGAAAAAAAAAAAAGAAAAGAAAAAATGCCAGACATGCTAAGGGAAATGTACCTTCTACTAGTAGACAAGAACCTTTCCTTAGCTTTTATTATGCCTGCAGATGAATGTCATAACTAAACATAAGGAGGTTTGCATTTTTCTTCTGTCTTAAATCCCACTCCTTTGATTCATATGTCACTTTCAGTAAAAGAGGTCACAGGCAAAAAGTGGCATCAGCCATTATAATTTTGGCAGGCTGACAGTAAATTTTGTCACCTCCTACAACCCACATGTCACATTATAGCATGATTCTATGATCATATCCAAAGCTAGCCAGGATCTGGTGCAGGCTCTAGAAAATGAATCTTTAGGATATGGCTCCCAACTTAACTAAGCAATTTTGTATAGAGGAATGTGAAAAGGAATAGGAAGTAACAACATTCTGCCTTTATCCAGCATATTGCCAAGGAAGTGTTCTCATCTTTTT
>VXAC01003556.1:267051-282393 GCA_013399225.1 Rhipidura dahli | reverse complement strand
TTTTTCTTTTTTTTTTTTTTTTTTTTTTTTTTTTTTTTTTGTAAACTGAATAAACCCTATGATTGGATTTTACAAATAAAACTGAATTTGAAAGATAAGTCTGCATTCCTTGAAGGCCAAAACAGTCAAGATTATTGTGTATTTTCAGATTCCTCCAGACCATAAGACCTATTACTGCCTCAAACTTAGCATGCACAGGATTTGTGCCAGCTTATAAACTGCAACATATGAAAAGCCTTACAAATCAGTGCAAAATTAGACACAGTAAAATGGTGGCGGAATCAATCTTTAAGTAATCTTTGTAATTTCTAGGGATACCTCACTGAATGCTAAAGTTGTAATGCATGCATCTGGCCATGACTGTGATAGTATGCCTAAGGAGACATATTTCCATTGAAAGCATGAATTGATTTTCTTTATTAAGGCAGAGTTAGTTAGAAGATAGTATCACCTCCATTTAAAAAAAGAAGACCATAAGTAGATATGAAAAAACTGAGCTCCAAACCCAATTTTTTTCTGAGGAAAAAATAAAAAAGGCTTATAACAAAAACCCTCAGCATTAAGCAGACACTGTTAAATAAATTACTGTTAGAATTTTTGTTAATCCACAAAAATAGTGAAAATTGTCAAATCTTACACTGTGAAGAGGTAAAAATTGTGAAAAATGCTAGATTCAGCATTTGTCTGACTACTATTACAGAGCTCTAAAGAAGTTCTACTCTTAGCTGTCAAGATCCTTGAATCATAAATATAAACTGCAGAAAGATACCTGTGAAAAACATCTGCACTCTACATTTTGCATCATGGGAATATCTGAACAGAAGTGGAACACTGATATCTTTAAAATGTTACACATGACTTAATACAAAATAAAAATTCCAAGTGATATCTATTGAGCTGTACATTCAAACAAATGGAGCAACTGACACTGCCTTTGGAGGGATGAAAAACAGTCCTTGGAATTCACTTTGTGCCTACTAACCACACTGGGACTTAAATCACTGCACTCACTGTGCTTTCAAACCTTTTATTACAAGTTCCAGTTAAAAAAAGACTAAGAAAAACCACACCACCTCAAAGAACAGTCCTGAGAAAAGGAATCTTTTCCTATTAACAACTCTCCTAATTATTCAGAAAAAGAATTCATGCTTCCTTTTTTATATTCTTATGATTTAAGTACTGCACTCTTTATGATTAAAAATAAAACTCTCTGAAGAAAAATCTTATCTAAAGATTGAAAAGCCAATGCATATGTCACATTTTTTTACAGGAAGACAAATATTTCCTTGAGGAAAAAAAAAAGGCATAGGAGATAAATCAATAATAAATATAGGATATACTCCACCTGTAGCTAGAGAATGTATGAGACAGGATTGAAATCCCTGTAGCCTCTGGGGTTTACCATAAATACAGCAGCTAGTAAGCCTTGGACAAAGCCAATGTAGGTAAGAAGCTAACTGGACACAGGCTATCTTCTTTTCTGCTGCTTTCTTAATCTTCTTACTTGACAGTGCATCATGGTATTCAATTCCCTGAAGTGCTTTTAGCATGTTTAAAGTGTGGCAAAAGTACCCAAATAGTCATTGCACATAGAAAAAAAATGAAATATTGAAGCAGATTAAGCACTTTACCAGGGTCAGGACATGAACTTGTACCTCTGTTGATATCAAAATACAAGTTTTTTTGTGATCTGCTTATTATTTACAAAATCAGATCATATGAAGGGATTTCAAACATTTTTTAATTAGTCAGAGACTAAACAAATGTAGCATTCATTAACTGTGGATATCCATAGTTATTAACATAGTCCCAGTGGTACTTTCCTTTTAATGTCTGGTACATTCCTCTTAATAATAAATTATATACCAGCATAAACATTATATTGAACAAAAAAAAAAAAAAAAAACCAGAAACAAAACATTAAAACATGTTGCTTCACATTTTTGAAAATATGAGTGGGCATAATTTTGCAGAAATTCTTAAGAGAGATACATATGGTCCTTTAATAAATGTTATATATTTTCATTGCAAATGGCTTTTTATGCAGAACTTTACCATTTTTAATAAACCAGGAACAAAACTACCTGCTCTTAAAAAATTTAGAAATTAAGAATTTCTTTTTTAGAGAAAACAGTTGCTCTCAAAAAGGCTCAGTCTTCAAATATGGTTTGTATGTGGCTATTGTTTAAAGTTTCCTGAACTGGTCAATTTAATCCACTAAAACTCCACATAGTAAAAGAAAAACTAAGTTGTTTTCTAAGATTCTTCTTTTATGAGAAGATGTAAAAATTCACATCCAGAAGAAAGAAAGCTATCTATTGTCCAGACCTGCATGAATAAGTGAAAATACTTTAGATATTAATTCATAATTTACTCACATAAATTTTAAAAACAGTGAGAAAGATTAGAATTGCTTTTAAAGTAAACAAGGTCATAGAAGCTAATAAAAAGGGGAGGTTCTAAGCTCTTACTGTAGCTACCAACTATGAAATAATCATTCATGTGGGAAGGTTCCCAGTTACAAAACTGAAGCCTGGCCAACTATTATAAGGTTTTCTTTGCAAGTGTCACTGGAGGAAAAAAAAACTTGCAAACTAAAAAAAATTGATGTTTCATTCTTACAGCTACTATGAAGGTAGAATAAGGATTAGAAACCATCCTTCCCAGAAAATAAACCCCAAGGAGGGACACTTTCAATACGTCGATGTAATTGCTAAATGTGTCACTTAAGGAATAGCTCAGAGGAGCAGGTTTCTGTATGTCTTGATGCCTTGATGATCAGAATAAACCAATTGTCAGCTGTTAGCTAAAAATTAAAAGTTCAAACTGAAGGAACAGACTAGTAGTACATAAAGTGAAATTAAGGATAAAAAGAAACAATTAAGTTGTAAAGATCCTTGTCTGGGGCTTCATCTACATGGCGTTAGAGATACTTGAAACAAAATTTACCTATAAACTAAACCATTCTTGATTTTATAGAGATTTATATAGGGTGACCCAAAGCCTATAGAATCTCAATATCATGTCCCAGTTATAAACTATAAAAGTTTTTACTTTAAACTTATAGGAGTGAATATCCTATAAATTAAATAAAAATAACACTTATTCTCATCAAAATTGTAGCTAAGAGAGCATAAAGTTTTATTGCCTGAAAATGTACTAGAAAATGAAAGATGAACTTTTATTCCATATTTTAAAATAAGAAGAATGAAATAAAACAAGGTATAAAGTTGCTAAAACAAACCCCAAGAGAAGACCTTTTATGGTCATTCACTCAAAAAATAAGTTCAGGATTGCAAAGAAATTAAACCTTTTGAGATCTCATGCATGTATTGTTGATAATTTATTAATTAAACTTTTTCACTTCCTGGTTAAACTAAAAGTATGCTAACTTAAAACTTTATCTCTAAATATAAATTAAATGCTTGATATCCAATACACAGAAGATTAGACACTGTTTTTTTCTAAACAGAAAAGAGTCACTCTACTCTGCCTTTTTGCGTGGAAAGTGAAACTGTATATGGTGTAACAGTCATGACTAAAAAAAACCTTTAAAATAATTTAGTCTACAACATAAAAAATAAAGTTACTAATGATGACAAAAAATGTTACTGAAGCAGACTGTGCAAGGAATTTCTTTAAGGTACTAATCAGACCTAAACCTGATTAAGTGTCTAATTGGCTTGATTACTGATGGCAAGAAAACGTGCTGTAAACCTGTTCATGGGAAGAGTTCTAGAGGCTTCAGGGGAGTTGAAGAGGCAAGATGTTTAGAAAACTAAGATCTATATTTTCTAGACCAAAATTAGCACCTGAGATAGCAGATTGCAAGAATGAATGTGCCCCTCCACCACCAAAGGCATCAACAGGCCAGGTATGGCTTTTCTTGTCTATTATAGACTTGTTAATACTATATCTTTTTTTAAGAAGGTATTTATGTAAGTAAATGCCAAAGGTTAGAATTTCAAATATACTTACTGGACATGGTATCAATCTGTATTTAGGAAAATTTAGTAAATGTCTTTATTCTCCTCTACCCTACCATCTTTTCTTTATGAAGAAAATATAATTTTTTCCTTTTGAAAGATGCTTTTTAAATAGGGCTCACCTGAAATAGTACAGGCTTATGTGAGGTCATGATCAACACTGAAAATTGGAGAATTAGAGATATTGCTGCTTTTCTTATGATGATATATTTTTCTTCATCTTGTTTCCTTCTGGCAGAAAATGTCAGTGTGTCCTTTCTGAATATTAGAATGTCATGCAGGTATATTTCAGCCTGCTTCCTGATAAACATTGGAAAGATGAAGTAATTTAGTAGCTTTTTAAAGAAATCTTTTTTTCAGCTTGGTTTAAATAATGTAAATCCTCTTTGAAAAAAATAAATTATATTAGTCTATATTCTTATTTAGTATTTCTTTGCCGTAAAAGTTGATTCATTCCTTTCAATTTAATTAATAGAATATTTTAAACTGAAGCAAAAGGGTAAATACTCTTTCTCTTGTTGCCTTTGAATTTTTATCTTTCCCAGTAAATTCCCAGAAAGTGTTTTTTGGTTTTTGACATAATCAAAACTTTACAAGGCAAAATGACAACAATTTGTAGTTCCACAAAATGATTAGGGAAATGAAAATGTTCTTTAGTATCAGCCTTAGCTATTAATCATTCATGCTTATTGAAACGATTTAAACTCCTCCATTATAAAGTTAATTTTAAATAAGGGGTTTCTTTTAACACATTCACAACAGTTGAGCATATTCAAAATTTCTGGCATAACTTCTGGGAACTTTGATTTACATGTACAAGAGTTCTATTAATTTTACAGCTTTAAGTAAAATTGATAGAAGCAATAATGTTTGTAAGAAAGATTCACTTCCTTGAACTGATGTTTTCTAAACATCATAGGTTTGTACAGCCTCAAGAGGTGTGGTTTAATCCAGCCCAACTACAATTCAAATTTGATTTATCACTGTTATAAATAAGATGAGCAGGCATATCCACACTCTTTTTGTCATCCACAAAAAATGGCAGAAATGTCTGTGTTCAATAACCTTTATATACTGCACATCTACAGGCACTGTTCATGCTTCTTTTACAGTTCAGTTTTCTTATGTCAGTAAAATACTGTTTTAAAAGAAAACTCCTGCATATCAACAAGTTAGTTCTCTGCAGGCTGACATCTCACTTGGCAAAGTGCTCTAGCAAAACAGATATATTTAGATTTCACTGAAGACACGGATTACTCTTTTGGTGAGAATAATTTCATACATCAGTGCAACACTCAGATCATCTCATCATCAGCCTCCATTCTTCAAAGATGCTCCACTGCTAAGATGGAGGCTCGTGAATGGATCAGGGATTAAGGCATTTCCTGTCTGCAAGGAGATACCATCTAAAGAGAAAAGAAGTACATAATATCTGGTAACTGATTAGTATACTAATTAATGCACTAATTTATGTACTTATGCTGTTAGGAGGGAACCTGAAACAAAGAAACCAGTCTTTACAAGAAAACATCATGCAAGAACCTTGAGTANATATATATATATATATATTTAGTTCTCTCTACGTATGTATGTTAGAACCTCAGTGCTTGGTTCTCTGAATAAAAACAGTCAGGAAAACACAATTTTCATAGAAAAAAGCAAACCCCAATTTTTTCTCAAAAACACAAAAAAGAAGGTCACTGATATAGGAAAGGGGAAAAAAGTGCTAAGACCTAATGAAGACCTAAAAGCTCCTGATATCGAATAATTGTTCCTGTATGCTGATACGACCTAACACCTTTCCCTATTAATAGGGAAATGCTAGACACCAGGAAAACCCATTCTGTCTGGGAAAGCAAATATTCATGGTCTTGATTAATATGATGCTGTTACACAGTACTGTGAAGACCTAGGACTCCCAATGCTCACCTCACTCCTTCCTTCAAAGGCCACTCTGCTAAAGCTGAGATGAACCAAGGTGTGTGAGGATTTAGTTAATGGACCTAAGTCAGTAAGTGTGGGAAGAAGTTGATTTTTTGCAGTGAGAGTTGATGCCATCTCAGCATTTTGTAGAGCTTGGGGTCTGCCATTGTGGTGAGGTAACTCAGAATAGAGCAGGTGTGCTCACCTAGCAGCAGGCTCAGGCTGGAGCATGACCAGCTCAGGGAAGCACACTGGTTCGTGGCAGGCTGCACTGAGCAGGGCAGCTCTGTTAACAGGCAGCAGCAGAACTCTCAGCTAAGCAACTGGCTTTGCACAGAGCATGTGAAGATACCAATGTTTGATTTCATCATCCATCACAAGTCCTTTTTCACATCCATCTGGAAACACACACAACACCCAGGAACAATGGTCAGTGTGTGGCAACTGAATCAAATTCCTACAAAAATGCACAGACATCAAACCACCCTTATCGTTCTCAACAATGACCGTCTGCAGTTTCTAATCTTGTTTATTTTTTTAAGGATGAAAATAAAACAACAAATGAACCTCAGAAAGAAGAGGCCAATAATAAGGCAGAGCCCGTACCAAACCAACAAGGTCAGTAATAAGCCATTTATGAGTTTTCAAAGCTTATCTGGACACAATGCATACATACTGTATAGGATTTTAAATGAAACTGTTGTTCTTCCTAGTGCTCTGGCAGGAGCTCTTATTTTTTATTTGTGGAAGAAATCTCTGAATTGTCATTGACTTCAGACCAATGATTTGTTACAAGTATAGGAGGGGTATCCAACAATAACAAAAAGCAAACAGCTTTCAAGCACACCATCCCTTCATGAGCTTGCCCACTCTAATCAGCTAGTGTAGGAAACTCTATTTCCTCTTACTGCAATTTGACTTCATAGAAATCTTAGAATAAAGTTATTTAGGAGATTAAGAAAAAAAATGCAAATTTTCAATATTTCTTTTAGTGATGTTTCTCACATGTACCAGAAAAGATAAGGCAGACTTTAGGATATCTGACATTCAAATCTTTCACTGAACAGCCATTCAAAATTTAAACAAACAAACAAACAAAACCCAAACAAGCAAATAATTGAAAAACAAAGTAAAAAGAAAGAACCAATGCCATTAAAAATATTTGCCATCACCATTCAGAAGTTACTCAGGACTGGTACATGGGAACATAGAACTCAGGGCAGTAAAACAAGGTAATTATTTGCTGGTTTCTGAATACAGAGGCAGCTTCTCATGGCCATCCTGCCCGCCCTTCCCCACCTCCAGTAGCCAAGGCTGTTTTGCCTATACCAGAGCCTAAATGACTGCTTACACCAGCTACCAAAATAAAGGCTCAGGATGGGTAAAGCAACAACTGCTGCTGCTGGGCCCCATCGCCTCCTCCCTCCCTCCCAGCATGAGTGGTGCAGCCTTTTCCTTTTCCATCCTCCAGTATTGGAGAAAAACAGAGTCCTGTCCTCCTGTCACCTCATGCTTTGCTTTTAGGAGAGCAGTTCATGTTCATTGCACTGAAGCAGCAAAGCAAAGACTGAGTAATCTGCAGCTTTCTGTGATAAAGAACAACTAAGAGCAGAGACTGGAAAAAGATTACAGGAAAACTCTCATAATCATAACTTGTGTTTGTGTAATCATAGCAAGTGTCACAATTTCTTTCCTCATATAATGAAATTTTAAACAAAGTCCTTTTAATGCAATTATCTTGTTAGGTAGTGGCTGTAGCATGAAATCGAGGGAAAACAAAGTCTGACATGAATCAACTGCAGCAACAATATAAAAAACCAAATTTGATACTTGGCTTTTTAGAAACACTAAGACATAGATGCTATGCCATCGCAGAATGAAGTATCATTATAGAAATTCTTTTGGTTTCCATTAAAAACTTAATCTAATATTTCAGATTAATATAACCCATTAAGATATATTTTGGGATACTAAACTACTTTTTTTCCTTCTAAAATATAAGGTATGTGGTGGTATAGCAGCAACTACACCATTAATTACTTCAGGAAATGATAACACAGCTAGGCTCCACATTTTTTGGTGGTATTTTTAAATGCATAGTTGTTTGGAAGGTACTTGAAATTTCATTTTCAAACAGCCGCAGGACACTGAGGGTATTAACGAATTAGATAGACAACGGCTATACAAGCCAGAGAATTTACACAGGGATCACACGTCAGGAGAAGCTTATGAATTTCACCCCCCTGACTGTAAGTCCCTAACACCTGAGCCAAATAAGAAACTTCTTTATCTCTGGACAAAAAAGCGAGACTGATCTAAAGCAGTTCACAAGAGGGTCTAGATAAAAGTTCTGCAAAATTTTGTGAACTTTGTGTCAGACCTAAAATCATGTGGTTATCTTCTGGAAGAAGAAAATGAGAATTTGTATGGGTAAGCAGAGGATGAGAGACCAGAGAAAGCATTTGATGTTGTTTGTACAAATAAGGAGAGAACTATTAAAAGCACATCCAGGGCTCAAACAACACGCAGATCAGCAAAACAGAGAACTTCAAATGTGTTAGAGAAAAGCCTTTCCAAGGTGTCTCGTTACTTCCTCTGGTATAATCAAAATTAAATAGACCAGTAAAACCCTTAATCATAGTATCAGTTTGCAGCTCCACAGTGCTAAATACAAATCAACAGACTGAGTAGAGCTTATCTTCACCCTGCTTCTTTTCACATGGCCAAAAACAGCCATTACCTTCTCCCTTTCTCCACATACTTCACAAAGCAGCACAATGTTTCCAGAACACATGAGAATCCGGGAAGAGGTACCACTGGAGCCTGTTTAATTAAAACTCGGCCACTTAGGTCAGTCAGCAACTCCTGGTACTTTTGTCTTCTTTGTTGGCTGCTCATTGCCCTATCTCCACTTCCACAGTTGCCCCTCCCCCCTTGCTTTGTGATTAATTCTCCATATAATTAGTTCTCTCTGTAATTAATTCTCTGTGCTGTCAGTTTGTTCCATAATGGATTCATTTTTTTAATTTATTCCCTGCATTTTTTTGTGTATTTAGCAAAGTGTGATTCACCTAATTACAGGTTCTTTGTGATACTGAATCCAATTGCTATAATTTCTTTGCATATTTATCACCTCCCATAACAGGCAGGCTATACAAATACTTCCTTTGTTTTACCCACTGCTGTTCAATAGCTCTGTTGGTGGTTATGCTCTTTAGGACGCATCCAGCCTCCACCTGCTAGCTGGTGACTGCATTACCATTCTCTGTTTTACAATTTCTTTCGTCCTCCTTACAGATAATTCCAGTTTGATTCTTTCCAGCTGCATTTTAGTACTTCTCTGAAGTCTGTCCTCATCTTTACACTTTTCCCTTAGTAGAGACTAGTCTGTTTCCAATATTCTGGGTTTTGATCTTCCTACTTCTACTAAATCAACAAATGTCTCAAAGATGTTTTCCAGAATCATGTTCACATTTATTCAGCTGTTACTAGAGTGCACATTGACACTGCTTTGTTCTTGGCAGAACTTGAGTGAGAAAGCTAAAGTAAAACTACCATAAGTATATCTACACATTCTACAGCTGCACCTCTAGATCATAGGGTAGACAGAACCTCGCTTTTGGGAGATTACTAAGTTAATGTTCAGTGGTGTTTAGTATCTTTAGAGCCTAGATGCTTTGGAAAGAATCTCAAGAATGCAGTGCAGAACCAAAGAGGAAGGGCTGCTCAAAAGGACCTTCAACCCACTCCAGACTCCTGCTTAGGTACTTGAGGAACAGTCACTTTTCCACTGAGAAGAAAAGTGAAAGCAGAAGCTGTTGATAGCTGCCCCTAGGCAGTAGGCTCTCTTATATTATCCTATGTGTTGCACCTTCCCTCTTCCCTAATAAGAGAGTTGGAACCCATATCTCTCACTTTCTTGTAGAGTTCCCCAACTACCTGTGTAAAGCCTAGACTAGGGAGGTGTGGGAGGTAGTTCTGTGGCCTCCCTAGCCTCTGGGCCATGGTGCAGAAAAGAATGCAAAGCCCTGTAGAACCCGAGAAGTTAGAATGCAACATGGAGCATGGAATGAACCTAGAAGTTAATCAAAACAGTAGCCATGTAGAAAGAATGAAGGACTTTGATTTCAGTATGTATTTATATTACAACATTGTTGAATCTTTTAAAAAGGGGAAAAAAATTCCTCCCAAGGGGTATTTGACCCTATTGCAAATAAATAAGGTCCAGAGCCAAGAGCCTCTCTTCTCAGAGGAAAGTCTTGATCACCAGCTGTTATACAGAATATGCATGCTCTCTCTTCCTGGAAACAGAAATAGAGAAGATGTATTTATTGAAGGTACCAAAATCCTATTGTGTAAAACCTTGGCTTATTCTGGTTAATTAGATATCAAATAACTCTGCGTGGACTACAACTGAGTTAAACCTCTGAGAAGGGTGATTTGAATTAAATGTGAAATTTTGCAGTCCAGACCTCCCTTTGGCTTGTTATGAATTTGACCCTTAAGTTGCTCTTAAGCAGCTTTTCAAAACCTGTCCTTTAGCACCAGAAAATCTAGAGTTAAATAAGTGGTTTTTATTTCAAAAAATATGCATTAAGTATGTGATTTTATAAGCTGCAGCCCAATGAACTAAACCTGCCAATCCAAAGAGACTTTGAAATAATCTTATTCCTTGTTGCCTTATCCTTTATGCTTGTCACTGGCACTCAGAAACAGGCAGCTATTATTACCATAGGTTTTTTTTTTTTTTAAAGATTACCAAGGACTTGAATATGTTTAATCAGCTTGCTTCCACTCCTGCTGATGTGAGATCTTTTAATTCCTCCCAGATCTTCATTTTCCACATGAGTGACAGGTCTAAATGCTAGGAAAACAAACTCAACTTCTTCATACAATCTTTCTTTCCTTATAGAAAATAAACTGAAATAATACTTTCGCTAGCCACTGAAGCTGATGGTTGAATTAAGACGGACCTACTTACTGATTGGTTTATTTCACTCCTGCTGATTTGAACTTTTTTTCCCTGTACATAGCATTTGTTCAAAAAATGTTGCTTGTAAAGTCACAAAGATGTGCATTTTGTAATGTCAGAGCTGATGTCTTTTCTGTCCTTCACCCATAGGTTTCCTATGGGGTTTTTTTTTCTTGAGATATTCATGACCATATCTCCACTTTTAGATATTTTGGATGGCTCAAGAACATCTCTGGGGGCAAGGACAATCAGGCAAATGACTCACTATGTCAAAAATATCACAGGGAGTTTGTAGACTGGTTCTCTTATTCCCCTTTCATTGCTCCAAATGCAAAGTCAGTCTTTACTCCAGCTATTCAAGATAACCTGCTCTCCATGTTACTCTGAAGGCAATACCACTTAAAGCCAATTTGAGACTTCTAACATATTTTGAAATGTTTAATACTTTTGCAAAAACAGGAAATGCCCCCAAAAAATCACAGATTTTAAGTGCTTAAAATACATTTCTAAGGCATATATGTCCCTGCTAAAAAGAACAGATCACTCAAATATTAGTCACTTTGCTTCCTACTAGCGGACTCTACCATGTCTTTATACAATGTTTCCTGTTTCAAACAATGCTCTCTACCCTCAAGTGTTTCCACACACCATTAAAATTGCTTCTGTTTTTTGTAGATAATCTAAGATAGTTTTACCACAAGAGCGTGTTGAAGTTTAACCCCAGCAAGCAACCAAGCCCCACACAGTCTCTCACTAACTCCCCAACCAACAGAATCAGGGAGAGGATCAGAAGGGTAAAAGCTAGAAAACTTGTGGGTTGAGTTATTTCATCAGTTTTTTAGGGAAGGCAAAAGCCATGCACACAAAGCAAAGCAGAACAAGGAATTAATTCACTTCCCATTATAGCTGGTATTCTGCCATCTCCAGGAAAGCAGGGCTCCAATCATGTGCAACAGTTACTTGGGAAGATAAATACCATAACTCCAAACTTCCTTGCTACTTCTTTCCCCCACTTTATTTACTGAGCATGGTCACTATATAAAGTGTCATATGTCCTGGAATATCCCTTTGGTCAGTTAGGGTCAGCTGTTCCAGCTGAGTCTTTCCGAGCCTTCCATGCATCTCCTCACCAGTGTGGCAGCATAAAAAGCAGAAAAGGCCTTGGCTCTGTGCAAGCCCTGGTCGGCAACAACAAAAACATCTCTATATTAACAGCCCTGTCTTCAGCACAAATCCAAACACAGCCCTAACGCCAGCTACTGTGAAGAAAATTAACTCTACCCCAGCTGAAACCAGCACAGAGCACAAACATCAAGCTACACAAAGTTTTCGAGTAACCATCATATATATGTATTCAATAGAAGAAAAATAAATTATTCCTTTATATTAGTCTTTTTTTGTCTACCATGACAAAACTACTTCTGATTTCCTGCCAGGTATCGGAAAACAGATCAAGATAGTTCAGGCCAATCAGATTTGCAGGATTTTTTTTCCTTACTGAAGGGAAAAAAACCCCAAATATTAAATGTTCTTTAAATAAACATTGCCTACATTAATCCTGGTAATAAACATCAGAACTGAGTGTTAAAATTTACAACTGTATTACATACAGAGCAACTCAATTGACTACGTTTAGTACGACACTATCATTGTGCAATCATATAGTAGTTTAAGCATTGGTGTATTTTAAAATGACTACATTTTTATAAAAGTCACTAAAAAGTTAGCAGTAGAAGAAAGTGTTTGACCATACATTTAATCAATATGAAATAGACATTATGCTTGGGTGTTCTGATGGAAATACCACTTCCACCAAAGAAAAGATAAAAGTGAGACAATGTTTTGTGAATCATCCTATAAAACAATATATTGTGGATTCAAAATTAAATGAGATTATGCCAGTTGATGATTAAGTTGAACTAAAATGTGCTTTTGAAAAGAAGAATGAAGAAGCCCAGGAAACTCTTTGCTTTTTATATAGGCAACTGCTAGCCATGACAAGTTCTACTTTTACATATACCCAGCCAGTACGGACAGGAGAGGAAGCATAGATGTGATTCTGGTCATACTGCCAGTACAAGGCAATGGAGCTGGCTGGGAATTCTGGGAAAGAGATTCTTCCCTTCCTGAAGTACACCGAAGCAAAAGCACTTTTTCTATTCTATAGAAATAGACTGTTACTATCCAGCTTCTGACATTTATATATACCATAATATCTAAAAACTAATCTTTTATTGACATTTTGCTTTGCTTTTTTTGGGGGGGAGTTGTCATTTTTTGGTTTGCTGATTGGGTTTTTTTGCAATAAGGCAAGTATATTTGTGATGATAATAAAATTTTAAAGCCAGTGACTAGTGACTGAGAGGTCTATGTTTTATTAGTTCCTGGAATAAAGTCCCTTCAGACTGACTGCTGCAGAGGCATGCCTCCTGATGCTGAATAACCAGTAGTGCTGGTGTTCTTCACAGAACATATAAAGTGCACAGCACAGTATAAAGTGCTTTTCCTCTCTCCCTGACCTGCTGCAGCTGCTTTCTCAGGCAGTCTCTTCCCTTGCTCTGAACAGCACTCCAGTCTCCATACTGACCTTTGGATGGAACAAAAAGAAGGAGCTGTCCTAGCCAGGCTGGAGAGGTGGTAATTACATTTTGCAAGTCCAGGGCTTTTGAGTTACATCAGTAACAGCGGAAATAGGACTGGGAAGTAGAAGAAATAATGAATTAGTGTAAAATTATGGGCTTAATCTTCCCTTCTTCATGCTAATTTCTTACTACAGAAGAGAATAACATCTTAACACTCTTCTGCTGGAAGGATCATGTTAGTGGCCAGGGAATAATATTTATCTGAGTGGATCCATGGGGTTTTAGAGTCCTTTGCTGACAATGTCTTTTTCCAGAAGAGAAGTTTGCAGCACCTCTTTAGGCTAGCTCCGTGACAGAGACTTTTAGATCCACCAACACTTACAGAACCTGGACTGAGAGCTTTAGCAGCATCAAAATGACTGTTGCAAGAATGGCAACTCATGTGGTTTTTGTGTTTTGTTGTCTCTGCCTGTAACAACAGCTTTGTCTCTAGGAAAAGGTCTTCTGGGACTAATGACTTCAGTTTTAGGATAGTGGAGTTGGTCCTACATGAGCAGGATGAAACCAAAAAGAACTTTGCCAGCTCTTCCAATGTTATGCATAGCCTCACAACGTTCTGCTTTTTGAAAACCCATTATGCAAAGTGTCAGACTGATGAGAGCTATCAAATTATTTTTCAACATGAAAGTTTAAAACAAAGACATGGGACTAATTATAAGAAATCATCACTTAAGGCCACTTAAATGGCAAGAAACTATACCAGTTGTTTCAAACTCTACAGATTTCCTGTTTAGGCTCCTTTGAAAAAGTTACTGGTTACAGAAATGAAAAAATAGACTAGGCAAAGTACATCATATTCATCATACTTATTAATATATAATTAATGATATATTTCACTCATAATTTATTCAGCAATGAACAGGACTGTCATGGCAGCTGAAGCAACAACATCTTCAATGCATTACAAACACTGAAGTATAAATAATTTTGCTAGCATTTCTATTCATAAGTAAATAATCTACTCCTCATTTTTCTTCCTGTATTTCACAAGGCACTTCTGGACAGATCTATCTGTATTCTACCATGCTGCATGACTTCTTGTCCCTCATGAATTCAGAAAAGCTCTGAATTGACCATTGTTGAGCTGGCTACTGATGATTCTTGTTTATAAACACAATTAAATTACATATTCTAAAAGGTGTACTTATCATAAACATCTTGTGTACAGTTGACACTAAAATAGATTTATGCAGGCAACTGTTCAGAGGTCAGGTCCCAGAAGCAGTGTCTTTTAGTGCATGTCCACTGAAGAAATAATGTCAGACAGACTGTGATTCCTTCAAAAGTATTATTATAATTCTTTTAAAATTCATTTTCAGAAACTAAAACCATTTTTTCTAGATACAGAATCAGCAAAAGCACCTGAGCCTTCAAAACCTGAAAACTCAACTGAACCAGCTAAGACACAGGAAGAGAATCAACCCAAAGATGGACAAGAAGACGCTGAGTGAGTAAATTCAATTTAAAAATTTGAAGTTTCTACCTGACATCCTGAATTAACATTTCTGTGTGCCATATATCAGTTCTTTAAAAGTACCTCCTGTAAGGATCTGAAGAGCTTTATTTCAATTTCAAGGTAGCATATACATGAGGCATTAATTTATTATGTGCTTTTGATGGTTTGTTGTGTACATCATCCAAAATTGAAGGAACGAGGAAAAGGATTTTCTCAACTATGATTATATGCTAATTTTAACAGTGCAGCTGCTCAATTATTACTATTTCTTAGCAAAGAAGGAAGTCCCAGAATGCTGCCCTGAATACCTAGAAGGTTTTTCACATCATTCTGACTTGAAATGTTTTACCCTGCACTTTTTTT
>VXAC01003556.1:167634-267020 GCA_013399225.1 Rhipidura dahli | reverse complement strand
TTTTTTTTTTTTTTGGAGTTATAACATTAAATCAGCATTAGTCTCCACAACCAGAAGATTAGTACTATCTCCTTCTGAGAACGGACAAAAAAACAAAACAGTAATATTCCTTCAGGGGAAAATCTAGGGTCATTCAACCTTTGTAAAAAGCTGAGGTGACTACTGTTTTGCTAAAACAGAAATAAATATGAAGTCTAGAAAACAATAAGCATGGAATAGTCCAGAATCATTTCAGAAGCAGAGGTTCACAGAATTCTTTGTGTTGGAAGGGACCTTTAAAGGTCATTGAGTCCAACCCCTCTGCAATGAGCAGGGACAGATATAAGAGGATCAGGTTGCACAAAGCCCAGCTGACCTTGAATGTTTCCAGGGATGGAGCATCTACCATCCCTCTGTGTAACAGAAGCCATTGTAAAAAATTTCTTCCTTATATCTAATCCAAATCTGTCCTCTCTAAGTTTAAAACCGTTAAACCTTGTCATGTTACAACCCCTGCTAAAATGTTTGCCCCCATCTTTCTTATAGGCCCCCCTTAAATACTAAAAGGCCACCAATAAAGTCTCCCTGGAGCCATCTCTTCTCCAGGCTGAAAAACCCCAACTGTCTCAGCCTTTCCTCATAGGAAAGGTGCCCCAGCCTTCTGATCATATTTTTGGCTCTCCTTTAGGCCTGCAGCAACAGGTCTATGGCAGGCTGAGGACTTCAGAGCTGAATACAGTGCTCCATGTAGAGCAGAGAGGGGCAGAATCACCTCCTTCACCCTGCTGGTGTTTCTTTTGATGCAGTCCAGGATACAGTTGGATTTCTTGGCTGCAAGTGCACATTGCCGAGTCATACCCAGCTCCTCATCCACCACCACCTCCAAGTCCTTCTCCCTAGGCCTGTTCCCTATCCCTTCGTGCCCAGCCTGTATTGATACTGGGGGTTGCCCCAACCCAGGTGCAGGACCTTGTAGCTGACCTTGTTGAACTTCATGAGATTCCTGTATACCCACTTCTCAAGCTTGTCCAGGTCCTCCCTTCGGATGGCAGCCTATCATTCAGGTTTGTCATCACACCACTCAGCTTGGTGTCATCTGCAAACTTGTTCAGGGTGCACTTGATGTCACTGTCTCTGTCATTGTGGAAAATAAAGGTCTTCATAGAGTAGCTCAGGTTGGAAGGTTCCTCCAGAAGGAATGAGGTCCAAATTTCTGCTGAAAATATTTAGAGGTTAGACCCAACTCCCAGGTTAGATCAAGGCACCCAAAACTTTTTTCAGTATAACTGTGAATCTGTATAATCAAGAATGGAGTTTCCATAGTTTCTCTGGGCAGTCTGGTCTACCCTTTGACCACCCTTATTTTGAAAATTAAATGGAATTAAGTTTTCCTTTACTTTGACTTGCTTCTTTTGCCTCTCATTCTCTCATTCTCTTGTTGTGCACCTCTTGTTGTGCTCTTTCTATATCGGTGTGTAGTTGGCTTTCATTGCTGCAACAACACACTGTGGATTCATGTTCAATTTGTTTTCCACCAGGACCCCCAGATCCTTTTATGCAAAGCTGTTATCTAGCCAGTCATCTCCAAGTCTTTGCTCTCACCTGGCCTATTGCCATGCATCATGAACTTTCTTTTCTGCCTTTTGAGGTTACTTTGAGGGGAGAAAAACAAATACACTCAATACAGAACTCCTCCTGCTTGTCTTTGCCTTCTATTACTTTTATTATCCTTTTGACACAAAGAATAAAGTCTTCTCCTGACATGGCGTTGATTTATGGAGATGATTACCTATTTCCTCCCCTTTACTAAGACACACTTTGTGTCTGGAAATAATCAAGCAAAATGCTACTGCACATGCCTCTAAAAAATAATAGATGCAGTTAAAAATAACACTGACAAGAAAGAATGGAAAAGTTATAAATAACTTAGTCACTTCAATGCGAATTGGTAGGTCAAAAATTAAAACCTAGATAAGAATCTCCTTATTTTTGTCATGATACAATATGTTATTCAATGCTTGCAGTTCCACTGGTAAATCTTGTAACCATGGTTAAAATAATTACTATGTGCTTATGAAACAAAAGGGTATGTTGCTTATTAGTAGAAACAAAATCTGTCTGTTAAAAGGAAATTTAAATTATTTATGTTAAACATTGCTTTCTCAGAGGTGTTCTGACTCAGTGTCATGTGTGTATCCAGATACACCTAGTCAATCTAATTTGAGAAACAGCTTCTAAAAATACGGTAAATATTTGGTAAATTTACAGTCAAAACAGTTACCCACTAAATTATGCAGTAGAGTCTGGAAGGCACGGCGCTGGTGTGTCATTGCACTGGCATGAAACTAAACTAACCAGATCTGTTATATGCCTGTCACAGCTGGAGGAAGAATGATTTTTTAAAAGTGCCTTTGAGAGAATTTAATTCATTGCTTCTTAAGGTTCATGGAAGTCTATTTAGACACCATTCCTGATCAAGGTTACTGCCTTACTGAATCTATGTGCTCAAATTTGCTCACTAGAATATTTTTAGGGAAATCAACTGCCTTCATCACATGAGAAAAGCTGAGAATTTGAGTCAAATAGATACATGTGATCTACAAAAGAATCAGTAAATAAAACATGCTCAAATCACTGTTTAGCTCTGAGGCCAAATAGAACAGTGAAAAATGGCTCCTGAAGAGTTTGCTCACTGCTAATTTCTACATATTTTCATACCTGTGAGTTATTTGGAAAAGTGTTAGTTTTATTAGTGAAAGCCATATCAAGGACTGTTAAGAAAGTCAGGATAGTCAACTAGGAGTCCCATTGTCCAGGAGTTTTATTTGTCACTGTTTAATCCATATTTGGATACTGCTCAAACAGAGATTAGTAACTAGGAATGTTGTCTGTTGGGCAACACCAAAGTGTGTGGTGCAGTCGATGCACTGGAGGGAGTGGATGCCAGAGGTGGGCCTGCATAAACCTCATTAAGTTCAAAAAAGAGCGGGTGCAATGTTCTGCACATGGGTCACGGTAATCACCAGTATCCATAGAGCCAGCAAGATGAACAGATTGAGAGCAGACCTGCAGGGAAGGCCTTGGAGGAATATTGGTGAATGAAAAATTAGCCTTGGGATGGCAGTGTGTGCTCAAAACTCAGAGAGCCAGCTGTATCCTGGGCTGCATCAAAAACAGTGTGGTCAGCAGGTCGAGGGAGGTGATTTACCCTCCTCTACTCCACTCTGCTGAGACTCCACCAGAAGTGCTTCATCCAGCTCTGGAGTCCTCAGCACAGGAAAGATACTGACGTGGTCTAGAGAGATCCACAAAAATAATCAGAGGTGGAGCATCTCTCCTGTGAGGAAAGGCCTGACAGAATTGGATTGTTCTTGCAATACTACCAGCAGTAATAATTTTAAAGAGGGCAGATTTAGACCAGATGTGAGGATGAAATTTTTTTGTAATGAGAGTGGTGAGACACTGGTTTGTCAGAGAAGTTGTGGATGCCCCATTGGTAGAAGTATTCAAGGTCAGGTTGGACGTGGCTCTGAGCAACTTGATCTAGTGGAAAATGTCCAACAAAAGATGGCATGTCCCACAAAGCAAATGGGATGGACTAAAAGATCTTTAAAGATCTCTTGTAAATCAAACAATTCTATGATTCTATGATATTGTTATGGAAATCAAGATGGGTAAAATCACAGGTAGAATTTCCTTAACCGGAATTTCAGACTTTGCCCAGGTATATTTCAGGCTGCAGCAAGGGCCTGCTAAGAGGAGAGGAGATGGGAGCCGAGGAAAGCAGTGTCCTTGCCAGCAAGGTTCAGCCTCACAGGGTCTGAGCACAGCGAGCAGAGCAAGGTCCTAGCAACAGGCTCCATCAGCAAGGCAAAGTGATGGACCAGGTTTAGAGTCCATCCAGGGAGTCCAGTCAGGAGCAAAAAAGACAGGGTCAGAGACAGGGATGGAGACAAGGCTACAACAGAGGTCCAAAGTCTATCTGGGAGATAGGATCAGAGAGAAATGGAGGTAGACACACCTAGAAATAGCTCAGGCAGTGACCAAGGCCTGACCTGAAGAGAACAACAAAGACCCACGGGCAATAGAATGTGGGTGGAAATCCTGCTGGAAGTCACAGGGCAATTTATTTAACTTATATGGACTATTTTCTAATACTAATCATCTGTCAAGAGTAAAAATTTGATCAAAATTTATTTGATCTGCAAGAAATCATCAGTATACCCCGAGTGAGTAATGTACATAGTGAAGTAAGGTTTGTAGGTACATATTTTTTCACAAATCATATGCATCCAGAGCACATAAACTTTAATGGAAATGTTAATAGAAAAGTTTTCACCTTATCTGCTGTTACTATGACATTTAATTTTTTTAAATGCACCTATGCAGTCTCAGACACATACAATAAGTAAGAGGGAAGAAGGCAGTTTTCCTGTTTGGAACAGCACATTTTCTAAATTTCCTCTAAAAGAGCATATATTTTTTTTTTGCTTGCTAAGTGAATGACAACATTGAAAAAGACTGCATTTGCTCCTAAAAATTCCCACAGACACTGTTTTTCTGCAAAAAAAAATTAAAAAGGAAAATAAATAAATAAATAAATAAATAAATGGGGGTAAAAAAACCAAGTCTTTCCCTCTCAGCACACCCTCATATTTTAAAATACTGCAGTACACAGCGATGGACATTAATAAAGAGTAGAGAGACACAGCACTGGTCTCAGCCACCTGAACACTATGTCTGACAGAAGAAATCCCCAAGAATGGATGATGTGCCAAGCCTAGAATTACAGCCTAGTGACTGAGAAATTTAATGTCTGTTTCCTAATGGCTTGGATAGAATTGCACACAAACTGGCTCTGTCTGCCAATATATTTTTTCTCCCTTCTATCTTTATTGATAATGTAACAAAGCAATAGGTAATTTTCATTAATAGCTATTTGCTGAGCAATAATAACCTCTGGAAGGGTGGGCTAAGACTACCCTGTCTCTTCACAGCAAGAAATGAGGGAGCAGAAGAACACTCAGCACCTCATTTGCACTCTAATAGGAGACAGAGGAGTCTTATTAAAAAGAAACCAGCATAAAGCTTCAACATATGAGACAAAGAAGTTGCAGTAAGTCCTGGAAAAAGTTGAGTAGGGAAGAAGGTAAACAAAGCATCTGAGAGCACAGATCACAGAAAATGGAGGGACACAAAGAGCTTCTATGACCTCTTCTCTCCTCTGTGTCTTTTAAAAGCCTTTAAGCCCCTCTTGAATTTGTAAGAGTACTTCATCTTCCCAGATTACCAAAGAGATTACAATGTACTATTTATACTGAGGTAGTGCACTGAAACCCCAGTCAAAGATCATGAATCCCATTGTGCAAAATACTGCGTGAATTAATAATTCATATTTGGAGGCTAAATATTCAAGACCACATAAAGGGAAAAAAAATGCAGCAGGTAACTGGGACTTCCTATGCTTTTAGATTTTATCTCAAAATCTTACATATTCTCAGCTATGTTTAGAGAGGAACAAAAAGTTGTATCTGAAATTCCACCTTCAGAATCTAGCTGTTACAAACAAAATATGTTAATATAAAACGCACTAAGGAAATTTTAATAAAATATTAAATTTATACCAAAAAGAAATAGCATTCCCACCCAGAAAGTGTACTCATCTGATTCTGCTTTTTCAAATGGAGAAACACAGCTTTCAACATTTTCAAAAAAAAAAGGGAGCTCCAGTAGTGCAAATTTCCATATGAGCATGAGTGGTTCAGGTAAACTGAACATCATGCTTGTGGTTTGCCTTTCTCATATCCACATCCTATTACTTAATAGACTCTACCAGTCCTTCTATAAAGAAGATTTTTTTTCCTCTTTAATTTGGCTAATAGCAAGTAAAGAAAACAAAACAAAGATTAAGAGGCAATTTGCTATGTGGTGCACAGCCAGGTTAATAAAGAGAACTCCTGCTGGTAGCATGTTCTTAGTGAGTAATGCACTTCATTTACCTCAATAACCTCGACCAAGAAAATTACTGCACTTATTAGTGCTTGCCATCCGCCAGTTACAACACATTAGCTGCGCCTTAGAGAAACCATGTCTTATCACAATAACAAAATCTCAGTACGTTAGTGAGACAGACCCGGAATCAACCCTCTGTGGAGTGTCTAGAAATCCTTGATTGCTGTAGGAACACCAGGGATGTAAGAAAATGACACTCAGGGCAATAAAATCCAATCACATTTAGATGAAGTAAAACAAGGCCAGTGCTGGGCCATACGAAAAATCCCAGATTAAACACAGTTACAAGTACATTTTACGGAGAGGCTAATACATTTCCTTTGCTGTTTCCAGCTAATCACTGCAGTACTTGAAATTGTAATCAGATGGAATGCATCCAGCATGCTTTTTAAGCCTGACTGAAAAGACATTAATGTGTTAAAAAAAAAAATACTTTTCTTAGCACTTATATTCCCTCTGCTTAGGCCTTTTTTTTTTCAGAGCTTGTCACTTCTAGTTCTTGGACTTGAGTTTCTGAAATGACTACACTGAGAACCTGCAAATTAAATAGAAAGGTGATGGTGTGCTGCCTGTACCAAAATGGATTAAACTTGCTGTAATCTTTGCTGAGATGTATTTTCCTAGAGCCTGTAAATTCTATCCGATCTGCAGGATGCAGTTACCCTTGCTATTTAATGTCACTCACTCTGCATGGCAATCAAGTAGGTAGCCTGAAATTAAAAAGTAGTGGATTCAGAAGTTACTCACTGAAGATTAAATGAAGCAAGGAAAGGAAAGGAATGTGATTATACAGACTGAAATGCTGCTTTTTGTCCCCTTGCATTATTTCAAATCATATGCTCTTAATATTCACATATATTTGTTTCTAACAGTATCAATGGAAGAAATTGGTTTTTTTGAATATGTAACAAAGAGTATAGTTTGTCATACTTTGCCACTGATTGATTTCTTTAATTAGAACCAATTTCTGTGCATTTTGTGTAAATCTTCCATTTACCTAATATTTTGCAAACTAAGAAGAAATTTTTGTAAAGGAAAAAATTATAATTTACTCAAAATGTTATCTCTGCTATTATATGTTGAGTAGTTTTTGGGGAAAAAAGCAAAGTAGTGAGCATTTTGACAGGTACACTACTATATGTAATATAAAACATTTAGATTTAAAATTAATTTGTATTTAAATCACATTTGTACCAAACATTTGCAAAAATACTAAGGTGTTTTTATGTCTAAGACATAATGCTTATTATCATTTAGTAAAAGAAAATTTATTATTACACTGTGACAAGTGTAAATATTCCTGCCTATGTTTAACCTTGCCCAACATATTTTATTAAAACACCCTGTCTCCAGTTATTTACTGTTTTTCCAAACCTTGGCAATTTAGTATGAAAACATCCCATGTTGTACAGCCCCAGAGAGGAACAGAGGAAACAGTGACAGGTGGAGATGCGAGGATCAGATGAGAAGTCAAACACATCTGGCAGCCCAGTTTTCAGTGCCCTGGGTAAATGACTCTCAGGAGAAGTGTGATGAGCAGGGTCTGCAGGGAACACTCCTGCTTTCTTGCTGCATTTGGAAAGGAAGGTGTCAGGATCTTGCAGAAGGGGAAAGGATGGTGTTAAACAGCAGTAAATGGAACTCATCTCAGAGGAATAGGTTCTTTGTCTCCAAGTTTCTTTGTGATCCTGGGAAAGGTGCATGCAGTGAGTTCCTACACAGGTTGCTGTATAACAGTTTACCCTAATGAAGGTAGATTTGTAACAAAGACAGTCACACCAAGATAATTTGATATAATTACCATAGGCAACAATGGCCATGGCATGAAGCCCAATGTACTGTAAAAGTCTGTCAGGGTTCCCACACGGGAGCAACTTCAGCTGCCACACAAGCTGAATCTATGCCACTGCTTCTTTCTCTTTCTAATTTTGCTAGTTGAAATATAGCTTCCTGAAGCTAATATCAGCAAAACAATTCTCATTTGGGAGCACACACTGAAAATTATAAAATTAACTGATATTCTTAGTCATCATACAATTATTACCCTTGTACCAAATCTTTTTTTGTTTGAAAAAAAAACAAACAAACAAAAAGCAGAGAGAAAATTAAAATGTGTAAATGGCTAAAAACTGAGATGAAAGAGAAGGGACAATACATTTTACCCCATGTTCAAAGTGCTTAGGACAAATTGTGCCAAAAAAGATTTACATTGAGGAAAAATACCTGTTAAACGAAGCACATAAATAAATTCTTTATTAAGGTTATGGAATACCCATGACTAGAAAAGAAAATGCTAGATAAGAGTCTGTCAGGTGTACCTCATCCTGCTTTGGGCTGTGGGGAGAGGATGTCTCAAACTTCTCTACAGCTTTATGGTTGTAGGATTATTTTAGGGAGTCTACGAAAACAGATGAGATATGAAAGCATCTATTGGAAATTAGGTTCTTCAAATTTGAGACTTTTTTCCCAACCTTTTGATTCATTCATAATGGGAAATTTTATGGCATTTTCCCTTTAGCTTTTAATTCCAAGCATATTAAGAAAAACGGAAAGAAAATAGGAAGAAGGGTTTGTGCTGTGCTCATGTACAGCACTGGATCATACTCTGATTAAATTATTTTTTACACGGCCCTAAATTACAGGATTATGTAAATAAGTTATGAGTTTGCATTTAAATGTGTTTGAATGTAACAGACATTATGTGTACATGATAAGAAATGTCTTTTAAAATTCCTGGTAAGTGGCAGACATCCCAGACAGATTTAATTACTTACAGATAAGAAAGCCACGATCACACAACAGCACCAGATAAGGAAATAAATGAGAATTATTTCCTTAGACTATTATACCTTTGTTTTGAAGCAATTAGTATTAGAAATTATGCTGCCCTTATTTTACATATCATAGTAAATAGCTAGTGCAATTAAAAACTTTTATATCACCAGTTACCTTAAGAAAAGGTGATTTTTTCATAGATAATTGATGCTTTCAACACTCATGCTGCTTTCAACTACTTTTATAGTTCCTACTGCAGAATTTTTAATTAAAATAAAATCTTATTCACATTTTAATCTGGTACCTCAGTGAGAGTTCCATGTGTTCAGCATTGAGACAGACTTCTCCTTAGGGAGTACTCTAAAGAAGATTAGAGGATTCACAGATTGTTGTGATTTAATAACTAGGAGGATTGTCAAAGAAGTTGCTGTGAAAAAAAAATTGAGCTAAAAAGCAGTAATCTCTGCAGCCTGGATTATTTGACTTCAGTCTGCATTGCGTCAAGAAGTTTGTTCTGAGTTCAATATGAGCAGATAAGTCTGAAAGATAGTGCCTTCCTTGAACACTGTTACTTCCATATCTGTTTTGCTTTATGAATACAACATGAGAGCTGGGAAATGGAACATCTCTGCATTTCATTTCAAGAACACTTGCTTAGGGCCCAAACAAGCATGATTTCTGCACAAAGATTCTGAACTAAGGGAAAGTCATGATTTCCAACTGGAAGATTTATTTATATGTTGTTTGCATAAAGCTCATAAATGCTTATGGCCCATACTTGCTTATATATATGTAAAACCAAAACAAACCCAAGTATTATGATATCACAATGTTTAAATTAATGAAAAAGGTAATAAAATATATAGTAAGAGAAAGGAACATCACTTTAAAATAAAATTGCATTGTGAAGAACAACTCAATCCTAAAATAAAATGAAAATAAAAATGTGTTTGTTCTGTTTTATTGCAAAGAAATGTTAATATAATGCCAGTATTTCAAAAATGCAGCAAATAGAAAAAGACATAATCTTTTGTATCAGTAAAGATGGGTCTTTATCAGACCCTTTCCCTTGTCAAGGGTGGTTTGGATTAGATATTAGGGAAAAAAAATCACTTAAAGAGTGGTCAGGCATTGGAATAAATTGCTCAGGCATGCATCTAAATGTGGCACTTGGTTTAGGAAAAATTATGATGGTGCTGGGTTGACTGTTGGGCTAGATGATCTTGAAGTTCCCTTCCAAATTTGATGATTCTGTGATTAGAGGAAAAGATGATGGGTCAGAGGAAGACATTTGTTTCAAGACTGTTAAGGAAAATTAAAATTTCATTAAGAGCTTTTTGAAATTCCATGGAATCTAATGTGTGAAGAGCTTGTTCCAAGACTTTAAGATAATATGTTTATCTTAGAAATTTAATTTCTTAGCATTTGAGCTCTTAAGATTTTTGGAAGTAGACTAAGTAGGTGGTAAAGATACAGATTAAGTCACTTATCCACTTCCTAAACCTTTATATATTTCAAGTTTGTTTGTAGGAAAGGATTTCCTGTCATGCTGCATACATTCTTTTGCTTTGCCTACAGCAGTCTTCACAATTTTAGCTAGTATAATCTTGAAGTCTGTCACACTTTTTTCAACCTCTCTTCACTCACAGTAAAAGGCCTCCTAGAATTCTGGCATTAAAGGCTTAGAAACTTTCTTCAGACGTTTAACTCGTGAATTCACTGTGCTTCTACTCACACTTATTCTTCTCACAATACCTTTTCTCAGCTCAAATGCCTCTTTTCCCATGGTCCTCCACCAAAATTTGAACTTACAGACAATGATCTTATTATGTCTCCATCTGATTTGTTGTCCTTTTCAAAGTCATGTTCCCAGTGGCCTTGGCCATTCTAAGAGGCTTTATCTAGAGCCTCCTATGGGAATTCAGCTTCTGAGTATAGCTGGCTACAATAACTCTCTCGTGAGCTTATATCCCAGTACCAATGCTTACTTCCCTGGCAGTATGTCATATTCATCCTACAGGTACATTTGCACTGGTGTTTTTCATAGCCAGTTTGGGTATTGTGTCCCTTTGATTAAACACTTGGATATTTATCCTTTTGTTGCCTGCAGCTGATGATCCCAACATCTGCAAAAGAAATTCTTATGAATTGATTCTATGTCTGCAGTATGGGGTATTAGATTTATCCTCATTTCTATTACTTGGACTAAATAATTCCAATTTTCCTGCATAGGAACCATTCCTACTTCTTAATCTTCCAAATCCAATGTCCTATTAAACATCATTAGTAGACTGCTACATTTTGTACCAAAATCATGAAAGGGAATATTAAAACTCACTCCTAAAACCCCATCAGCATCCTGTGCAGGTAAAGGAGAAAAATAGTCTCTCTTCACAGGCAATTCAGAGCAGAAACCTCAGAAACCTATCTCAGTCATTCTGAACATCTCCTCAGGGAAGCCTTCTTTGGACTGTAGACAGCATAATTAAAATAGTGAAAGTTAGCTTTTTGGAATACCTCTGTTGCTGTACCAAGAAAGTGACTAACATGTTGGGTTTTTTCTATTACTGGTTTTCCTAGTAATTTAGGATGAGTGATCTTAGGCTTGGAACTCAGGGCTTCTATGTCATTACTCACACTGGGAGTGTCAGCAAAAACTGAGGATGTGTTTTTGAATCAATACATTTCATGCTACCTGGAATTACATTTTTCTGTCTCACCAAAATCTTTCTCATCTATACCATCATGTTTTGTGTATTATCATATCCTTCTGAAAACTGATCATCTGAATTAGAGATTCCCCATAATTTATTAAGAAAAGACAATTTTTTTTGAAGACACAGGTTGTAAATGCAATCATAAATCACAGTGACAGAGCACAATAAAAGCATTGAAAGCTCTATTGCAAGTTCAAGAACCCTATTTCCATGCAATTAGCAGAAAGTTATCTTAAGTGCAGCAGAAAAAAAGAGGGTTATAACTGAAATCAGCAAAAAGTGTTATGGATATTTTCCAGGCAGCATACATTTATGAAATACACTTTGTCAGGGATCACCTGGTAGATAAAAGATGGAATCAAACTCAGGTATTTGGTGTTCATGGCCAGAAACAGGAAGGAATTAAACCCTAGACTGCAACTTAGAAAAGGGCAAACCTTCTGAAATAACTATAGTATTTCTTATCATTGTTTGTTTGAACTCTTAACACAGAAAACTTTCAAGCCACAGTACTTAACAGCTGTTGCATACATTAGTACACTAAACACAGTATTTCCATAACCTATTTTAAGATGTTCTTTAATTATGCTATAGGTGTCTAAATCTCCTCTTGTAGCCTGGGGAGAAAAAAGGCACTGCAACTTTATCACTAAACAAACAAATTGAAATCTACATGTTACAAAAATAAAATCCACAAATTAAAAATATCAGAAAACCATATTATTATTATTATTATATTTCTCATGTTACTTATATTGCTATCATTAAACAAAATATGTTTGAGGTAGTAACTAGAATTTGTGCATAGTACATGAATTGCAGGCCTGATTTTCATTTCCTAGGCCACATGAAATTATTACTTGTGCAGGGAATAGACATTTCCACTCTGTAAAGGACTACATGGAGAGTAAGTAATACAGACCTAGGCCTGTTGTAACATACTGCACAAAGGTCAAAGATAAATTGCTTAAATAAAAAAAAAAAAACCTTAAAGAATAACAGCTTAGAAACAAATCCTCACACCATATGATGCAAGAGAAGGAGTCAAGTTTAATTAAAAGTAATTTAGTGAAGTTTAAAGGGGCTTCATTAACCCAGGCAATTTAAAGTGCACCTCCACACGAAGTATATATACAATAAACATCCTCAGATTAACAGTGTTCAACATGCGGCCTTTTCCATCTGTATTAACCAAAGAAAATTTAAAGTAAGAATTTCGTTACAAGAAAATAATGAAGCAGGAGGTAATGCAAGAAAAATGATAAGTAGGGCAAGGAAAATCAATTTCTCATCAACTGTGGGGCAAATTACTTTAAAATAAGTCACACAGATTCTAATCAGTAGCAAATGGAAACATGGTTCCTGTGTGTTACATTGCACCAAAGTCATGGTAGAGGAGACTTTAGCTTTTGATGGAAAGTCTGTGAAATAAGAGGAAAATCTCAAGCAATTTGTAGCTTATTCCTAGAAAGAAGATAGAAGGGGCCTTTGGCATGACACTTATGATAAGTGGTATCTAACTATAAGATAGCTAAAAACCTGACCAAATACAGCAACAGCAAAGACTTAAGAATTATTTTAAATGCTTTGCATAGAAACAAATTACTGTCAGATGTTAGCTCAAAACAAGAAAGGATGTCATTACATTGCAGATGGCCTGAGCAAAGGGCCAATGTGACACAAAAGGAACTGTGATGAGATTACTAATGTATCAGAACTGTTTTGATTAATCTCCTGTCTGGGGAGTTTTAAGAATTAGACAGTACACAGGAATTAAATTAGAGGAATGACAAGTATATACTTCCAAAATTTTGCTTCTTCTACTGCTTCTAACAGCATATCTCCACTTTATCCAATGGTTTTATTGCTGAAGGATTTTCACATGCTTAAATTATACTTCCTTGGGCACAGTGATTTGTGTTGCATCTCCAGAAAACTGCTTCTCAAAAAGCTACACACATCCCACTCTGACAGACTCTTTTTTTTAGTTACAGATCTTTCTGTTAGAAATTTCAAAGTAGGTTTAGGTCTTGAGGAGACATGGTGTTTATTCAAAGGTCACTTTGCAGTGGTTTTCATTTCTTCCCCACTGTAATACCACTTTCCCCTCTTCTCACATTTGGGAAGATTTTCTCAAGAATTTGGGCATTTCAAGCATATGTCACTCTTGGTCTGCCACTGCTCTTGCTTTAGCCACAGCCCTGTGGTACTGGGGACAGAGCTGAAAAACTGCTAAGGAAGAAAGAACAATTCCCTGCTGTAGCCCCTATATTGGGCATAGCTTTCAGGATTTCAGTACAGGGGTGGCAACTGTGACCGGTCCGGGAGGAGACCTTGAGCTGCCCTGTGCCAGTCACAGCTATTTCCAGCCATCTCTGACATCAGTGTGTCACACCAGCTAAGAAGTGTTGAGTCTAGGATATAGAAAATAATCCCATGTCCTGGTCTCTATGCAGAGAAAGTCCAAATGCGTGCCCCAGCTGACAGCTGAGTGGCACTCAAAAACAACCCCAGTCTGCATAATCAGACAGTAGCAAGTAATCAAGGATGAAATTTCAAGTAAGAATAAGCACAGAAGAGTTGATCAAGAATCACTTTCGTCAAGATTTTCTATTTGACTGTCCAACATGCATAAAACCTAATGAAAGCATTTAATTTCAGTGCAGAGTAGGAGTTTTCAGGTGCTTGAAAATCAATAGTCCTCAGGTTTGAAGAAAGCTTGTGAGTGCTAGAATATTAGCTTAGTGTTACCATCAGCTTAGTGTGACCCTGAGCAAACTCTTAGCAGAAAAAGATAAAGCCTCAGCAAGAAGACAGGTGTTTTGTTTCCCCTGAAAATAGATGCATTATTTTTTACCTTATATTAGCCATAACAAACCATAAAAAACATAAATGAAATCAATTTTTCCAACACTATAAATTAGAAAGTAAGCATGTCTCTCCTCCCCCATCTGCATGTCCTGTCATCATTAGGGTATCACCATATAACAACGAGCACATTTTATACAGATGTGAAGAGAATGCCTTGCAATTTAGTGAATACATCAGGTTGGCTCTAGACCTCACACTGCCCCAGCAGAACTTGGTGAGAAGCAGCAGCGAGAAGCCATTAGTGCAGTAGGATAAACAGGGTACCCTGACCTTCTCTGCTTGAAGTAACACCCAGACTGCTGCTGGCAGGAGGAGGTAACTTAGGTTTCCACTTAGCATGAATTAAGTGATATGAATAAGCATTGTGCTCAATAAAGATCCAGTCTTAATACATGACATCAGCCCAGAAATAGATTTACCAATGTTTCCTTCCACTGATTTCCAGTACATTAACCTTTTTTCCCCTTTTGTTGTAATTAGTGCACAGAACCCTAAACGTCCGGGTGTCCAAATAAATGAGTTTGCTGATGCCCAACTTCAAGAGTTTATCAAAAGATTGCGTGAAAGGGCAGATGTTTATAAAGAAAAGCTGAATGACCCTGTGATATCTTCACCTGAAGCAAGTCCTCCATCTTGTAAGTGATTCTAGAAATATGTGTGTTTGTTCAGTTTAAACCTGAGAATAATTTTGTGGCAACAGAAGATACTGTGATAATTATTTTGTAAGTATAGTGTGTTTATCCACTGGAAAGGATCCCTTTGTGCCCACTGAAGTCAATTTATCCCTATTTCTCTACAGTAAGCCAGAGTCCTTAGGTACCTTGTCCCTTTGAATGACATCACTGAAGAATTTGGGGAAAAACCAGAGGCAGTATCTAGAATAATCTGTGTCAAGAAGTTTTCTGTATTTTGAAATAACTCCCAGACATGATTATTTGTGGAGATGAATCAGAAACATATGAAGAAACGTATATATCTTATGAGTGGATGTTAGTCACTTTGATATGAGATCTGCTCTGTAAATAAAGTAAAAAAAATTTTAGCTTTGACAGAAATCTGGACCCAGAGAGCACTTTAATTCCAAGCTTTAAATAGAACAAACTCATCTGACATTAATTAATCATTGCCTTTTGACAAAATATGAAACATAAAACAAATCAGTGCTTTTCCTCTTCAGAGGAAAGTTTGACTTTCCTTTTCCTTTCCACAAAGAATTGAGTGTGGTGGTTTTATGTTCTGGCACCTCTTAGAAGCTGTCCATCACTTATATGTTTTTTAAAAAGCTGTAAAAAACAGTGCCTGAAGAATATAAACTATACCAATTGATAAGCAAATTTCTTTTTAAAAATTATTTCTTTGCTCATCTGCCACTTTTGTTCTCTTTGTAGAACTTATGACCTTTATTTCCTAACTTATTATAGAGGCAGTTATTATAGTTTGCCAGTTTACTGCTAAGACTGTGTATCCTAATCAGAGCTAAAGCCACCAGAATTAATAGGACACATGCAAACAACAGTATCCAGCTCAAAGATGGAAAAAACTGGGTTTAAAGGAGTGCTAGAAGACTTTTACAAGCCTATAAATATACAAAACCATAGGCTTCCAACTAGTTTCACCTGCTGCATCTCACATATCAGGTATCGGGAGAGGAGAGAGATCAGCCCATGGCACAGGTGTCTTTTCTTATCTCCATCCTCACTGCATTCATTCTTTGCAACAGTCATGTAAAGAGAAATGCTCAGTTGCATTAATGAATGCTGAATTACAAATTAACAGTTTTCCTGTCAGTCTTATAAAAGGCTTAACTTGTAGGCACTGTCCAGGGAAATTCAGCAATGCAGATACTGTACTCTGTAACATAAGTGCCCTGTTCATGATAGCAGATGACCATATTTATACCAGTGGTGGTTTTCCTCTTTAAATGTTTTTCTATGTATTTAATATAATAAATTGTAACTTTAGTCACTGCCCAGTGTTTTTAGAAGATACTTTAACATAATGAAGCTTTTGTTCATATTAAAACAGGTTGTATTAATTGAGCCATTACTAAAATGCCAGTGTTTTTGGTAATCTATGTGTCTAGCACCAAAGAAGCCTCCACCCCCACCAAAAGATGAAAAAAAAGATGAAAAAAACGATGAAAAAAAAGAAGAAAAGAAAGAGGAGGCAGAAGCAAAGCCAGAGGAGGATCATTACTGTGATATGCTGTGCTGTAAATTCAAGAAACCTCCACTGAAAAAATACTTCGAGTATATGAAGCTACCAGAGACCATTGACTCATACACAGGTAAATTAAAAGCTGTGTATTAAACTGGGATAAAGTAATATTGAAGTGACCAGGTATTACATGGCACCTGTGAGCCACCCTACACTGCACATTCCAATTTGCAGCTCCCAGGGACAGAGAGGCCCTGTCCTAAACCACATTTATTACAAACAGGGAAAAGTGACACCAGTTGCAAAGATGGTATGCAAACTGACCAGAATCAGAACCCAAGTATTCTGTCTCTTGATTTGGAATTTGTACCATTCATTGGAGCCAAATAATTCTTTTGTCAATTATACTATGCATGAGCAGCATGCAAAATGATCACATAAGTTTCTTCAGATGCACTGAATTCTATATACTCTCATTTTTGCACATTCCTTATGCGACTCCTCTTTCCAAGCTGTATCCCTTTACCAGCACGTCCAGCTGCAAAAGGGTGAAAGGTAGGTTGCTCTGGGCAGAAGCATTCCCAGAGACTGCAGCAGAATGAGTGTGTCTAGAAGAATGACAACAGGCTCCAAGTTTATGCCTCTACCTTCGATGTTTTCCCTTCCAGATCGCCGATACGTGGGGTGGCTCATGCTTGTGACAATCGCCTATAACTGGAATTGCTGGTTTATTCCCCTGCGCTACGTGTTCCCATACCAAACTCCCAGCAACACAATCTACTGGTTTCTCATTGATGCCATGTGTGACATCTGCTACCTGTGCGACTTATTAATTTTCCAGCCCCGAGTGCGGTTTATCAGAGGAGGAGATATAATAGTAAGTGTTGGAAGTGGGACTTCCATGGCCAGTAGTGGTGTGTTAGAGTAGAAATTCATCCAACCTGACACTGCTTTTTTATCACTATGTCAAATCCACGTAACTTTTTTATTTATCAAAGGATACAATATTCTTCTTCACTGACCTTCCATTCTACGCTGATGTTCTGCTGTCCTATGTAGGAAGAAACATATCCATTACCTAAATCCTTAAAAATTGAAAAAAACGGATTTGAAAGTAACAGATGAGAGCAGCTGAAACAGGCATATATCTCTAAACAGATTCCTCACTGGAATCAGTGATTATATCATATGTATTCGTGCATATATACATCTGTTTGTATGTTTGTGTGGAACTTTCACCCTTCTATTTGCCTTGTGCCAGAATCATAGTTGAAGACAGGGCATTGTGAGATGGTGGTTTCATTTTTTTCCAAAATCAGAGCAAATCCCTATAATTTTAGGATATTTTGAAAATAATTTGAGGTAATTTGTTTTGAAAAAACATGTATGTTCAGTTTTGATTCTTGCTACTATTTTTGTGTTATCTTTTTATAGAAAAATGAAAAATAAAATTTTAATCAACTATCTGAAAGCTTGCCTTTAACCTATCAAAGCGTATCTAGAACATTAACTCTTCTTTAAATTCTCCCCTGCTTTTGATTCTTTGATTTCTTGTAGAAAGAAAGAACCTAATTCAGAAAAAAAAAAAAAAAGAGTTTTGAAAACTCCAGCATGACCTTATTGTGCCCAGCAGACAGAAAATTCAAAATTATATATCCTCAAATCTTATTTGGAGCTAGCCTTAGTTCAGTACTTTTACAAAAAACTTTAACATTATACATACACGATACTACTGATACCTTTACAGACAAAGCTGTGCAAATATCATTTCAATAGGTATTAAATGCAGTGCAGTGGAATGTATTTTTCCACACCAAGACATTCAGTAACTGGATCTCGCCTAAACCCCACAAAACTCAATTTTTATTGATGAAGTTAAAACTCTAACATACGAAGCTCAGCTTGCATTTCCCTTGAAACTGTTCCTACAATTCACAGATTTTACTGCACAGAAATCATCTGCTGCCTGATCTGCTGCATTTAGTTTTATGTTTAAACTGATAATAGTGAAAGTTGTCATGGAAATATGATTAAGACCTTAAAGGTATTTTTAAAGTTTTCCTGATATCAATACGGAAAGCATAATAGATAAATTTCTTTATATACTTGTGATTACCCTTTCTTATTATATTAGCATTAGTTTCTGTGAAGAACAATTTAAAAATAAAAAGCTAATCATTATTAATGAATGCAGTGTTGATTATTATAATGCTAGTAATACTAGTATGTTAATGCTAGCATTCAAAGAGCTAATTTTGTACAGAATCATTAGAAACACTTTTTGCATTTTTTCTTGGAATCACTGCAGATAAATGCATTTTTTTGCTGTGAAATTGAAGGGGATTGGGTTGAACACAAAGTGGTACAGATATCTCAGAAGGGAAGTTTTGTGGAAAAAATGTAACACACTTTTCTAGACCAACATCCAGCCCTTATTTTTACAAGTAGTTCTAATAAAATCTGATCTAATGTAAGCTAGACTAATAAAAGTACTACTTCTCAGAAATATCTACGGATGTTTCTCCATTTAGGTCATCATTAATTTAACTGACATCACCCCTACTATTGCTGAGTACAAGAGGCTCATCCTTGACATTCTGTTCTTGACTATGACTTTTTCTCCTTTCCTTGTCACTGTAGTCAGACAGAGCGGAAACGGAGAAATTCTACCACAGCTCTTTGAAATTTCGGGTAAGTAGACCCTGTGTTACTGATATCAATATGAAGTTCTGGCTGTAAGTTTTCACAGGATTTTTTTTTTCATTCACTGAAAGTCACTGTTGGTTTAAGAATATCACCAGAAAGCATTGGCTTGATGGCATACCAGTGCTCACCAGCTGAAGACTGCCATCTTCATAAACAGTGTTTAACTGGAAGACAGAATATTCATAAATGTAAATCTAAATATTATTTTGGAATTATAATAAATGAATAAAATAGAATTTGGTTAGTTTTTGTGAGGTCATCCCAGCACACACTGAAGACAATAGCACCATTTGCCAGAGATTCATTAAACAAAATTAAAACTCTTGAAGAGAGATGATAAACTCTTATGAAGTACCTCATTGTACTGAACAGCTCAGCACTCACAGGAGCAGTCAAAAATTCAAACTAGGATTTTGGATGTTTATGGCACTGCATTTGATTTAGGAAAAAAAAGTGTTCATATTGCTTTTAAATGTTGGGGTGGTTTTGCCAGCAGAATTGAATATTGAATTCCTGATGCACATACAGCTCTGTGACACTAAGCACACATCTCAGTTATTGCCCTCTCCTCTTTACTTTTGCACCTGCCTTGTTCACAGTTAAATTTTTCTCAGTGACTGTTGTATCTTTGCTTAAATACCTGAGGTTAAGCTATCCAAAAGTGCAGGATATACACCACACAGTCAAATGAGTTTGACAGTGTCAAAGCAAGACACCTAAGTGGATTTGTACGGTTTTATTTGAAGTTCACACTTGCTGTATGTTTAGGGCTCTTGATTTCTGGAGAAACTAATGAGACTTGAGTGTTCTCACCACACGTAAGTCATAATGTTGGAATTTGTCATATGGTTAAGTACTAATTAACAGTTACTGATATTAATGCACTTATGACAAAATTTTGCCTCCTCTTAGACATGTGTCTGAGAGAGGGAGCGAGAGAGACCATAAGAGGCTGTTTCTCCTCAATCAATTTTTTGGTTTGCTTTGCACACTGTTCAGGTATTAACTGCTTCTTGCTTGCATGGAATAAAAGGTCAGTGCTGCAGGCTGGTTGCTGCCAACATGATTTACACCCCTCAGAGCAAAGGCATTTCTGATTACAGTGAGATGAAACCCAGAGTTTGACATCCCTAGCTTCCTCCCAAGCAATAACAGCAACAAAGCAAGGTATCCCAGGATCTCTAAAAAGAAAAAGATAAATTTGTCACAGCTTTCCTTCTCCATCTTTGGAAAGAATAAATCATGAAGATGAGAAGAGTGATCACATAGGTGATGGACTGCAGGGCGATGTTGAAAATCTTAGAAGTACAGGAAGAAGCAGCATCCAAATATGATGGGAGACGAAATCTATTTAGTAAAAGCCCAAACCAAACAACCAACCAAACAAAAAAACCCAGCCAAATTCATCATCCTATGGTGAATCTGTTGTTTGGAACACGTGCCTTCTGCAGGTTGCAAGCAAGAAATCGAATTCATTGTACTCCCTCAAATTGCTTTAGACAGCTTTGTTTAAAAAGCTGAAAGACTTTTAAGAAGTGTTTGTGTAGCAGCCTCCCCACCTGCACTCACCAGCCACATGCCAAACATTTTAGTCTGGTCAGAACTACAACTGAAAAAACAGGATATAGTAATCCTGTTTTTTTTAATAATCAAGTATATGAGATACTGTTAATAATCCACATGAAACAGATTAAAATCTCAGGCACAGGGGACTGAAAAGCAGGGCCAAGCCAAGCTGTTGGTGTTTCCAAAGAGATAATCTTCCCTGCCAGTGCTTAGGAAGCTACATGCTTAGCATGTTAACTCTTCAAATATTATTGCAGTCATGATTCAGTCTAAGCAGGTTTTTGACAGCAAATAAATACATTATGATTACTATGAAGTTTAAATTGACCTCTCTACTCTTCAACAGCTTGATGTGCTATCAGTGTTCCCATTCGACATTTTATACTTCTTCTTTGGATTTAACCCAGCACTTCGAGCAAACAGGGTGCTAAAGGTAAGATCTGTGTCAGGGATGGATGGCTATCCATGTATTGATGTTTTTGCAACACAGAAGCAATTTTTTTATAATATTTAGGAATATGAAACGTAGAAATTGTAAAATATCTTCAGGCTAAGGTACAACTTAACTAAATTAAAAAAAAAAAATCATAGTCTAGCCAAATTAAGCCCTTATTCCCTTATTTTTCTTCTGACTTTATTATTTTCTAATTTCAAAAAAAAAATTTTTTTATTAAAGCTGGGTTTTTCACATTATTTAAATTAGATTAACCTCAAATTACCTGCTTAGTTTTCAAAGATTTTTTATAAAATCACTAATTAATGTCAATGTATTTTCCCCTTCTGTTGCTTATGTCAGGTGTTTAAAAGCGAAGAGGGTAATTTTAACAACATAAACTATACACAGAATCAAGCACAAACCTAATTTTGTTATTGAGTCCAAAGACACTTGGAGCAGTGTAATGAAAGGTCTGAGAAGGGATTAGAACAGTACCTAGCAGGCCACTCTGGCTAAAACATTTCTCTGTACACAATCAACATGTTGACAAAGATGTGGTTTTCATTTAAAGGTGGGGGGAGACACAAGAACTCCGACAATAAAATGAGGGTACTCTTCACTTTGGTATTCAATAAAACTTCAAATTTCCTTAAATCAGAATGAAAATAGTATGAAAGAATGAAAAGTTAAATAGTACCTTGTATTAGTCAACAAGCTTTGTATCAAACAAAAACAGAGAAAAAAGATACATGCAATCACTAAAGATCAACTGCAAATACTAAACAGGAAGAATTCGATACAGCTGCAGTTGATACCACAGAGTATCCTCTAGTAAGTGGCTGTTGATACACATGATCACTTGCTGGAGAATTACTGGAATTTCAGGAAGAGAAAAAATGAATGTAATTCTCTGTGACCGTGTTGCCCAAGCAATTATGTATATTTGAGGAAGTACAAGTTGTTCATCTGCAGTGCTCTGACCAAAACAGCAAGTTTATTTCTGTAATAATAAGGGAACACTTGACACCCAAAAATACACTTAACTCAAATTTATCTTTGCTTTTCAGTTCACATTTTTGTTAAATGTTTGTCGTGGTTTAGGAATAGTATTCTCCAGTTTAGTACTCCCAATAAAACTGTAGGCTATGCCCCCTCCCCCCTCCAACTGGAGGCACAAAAGGCAATGATCACCAGTTGACATAAGAACAATTTACTGGAAACAGCAATGAGACAATAAAATGAACACTAAAAACAACATTTCTAATGACAGAGGATATAAGAAAAGAAATTATTCACATGGAAAAACTCCCCACTAATAAACAATATCAGACAGATCCCTCTGCCAGGTTTTCTCAACAGGAACACCTTTCCTCCCTGGAAGAGAGTCCCTTTATCCCATCCCCAGAAATGATCTGAGGTGGTATAGAATAACATCGACTTCTAGTCACGCCCCTCCCAGCTATTGCAAAAATTAACCCTGTCCTGGCCAGAACCAGGACAATGTTTATAGAAAGTATGATTATTGAAAAATCAATTTTCAAAATGTGCATGTGAATTAATGCCAGTGCTATTATAAAAAAGGTGTTTTCTGAAAAATATTGATTGAATTGCTTTCATTTGTTTTCCATGCAGCATAACACATTCTTTGAGTTTAATGATCGTTTGGAAGCGATTATGGAAAAAGCATACATCTACAGGTATGCGCTGATAAAGCTCAAGTAGCATGCAAAGCTTGGCATAGAATGCATTTCATATGATTTCATGAGTTGCCAGTTAAGCACTGGGTGGAATATGATACATATTTAACTCTTCCATTTAAAGGGTTTTTTAAAATATCTGTCTTTACAGTAATCATTAAAATAATATTTATAAGGCTTCACTTACATATGAAATCTAGCTCAGTTCAGCTGGACTGGTTCAGGCAAAATATTCACCAAACTGAGGCTGCCGCCAAAATTTAACTGATTAGAAGTATCAGAAAGACGTTTCTTTAGTGAAAAAGCTAAAGAACACTTTCTTCAGGTTGCTAATAGCAGTTCCAAATCCTCAGTAGCTGTTTATTTGTACTTAATAGGAGTTATGAACCTGAGCCTGTGTCAACATTTTTCTTCAAACACGCTCTCCCCATGAACCTGGCATATAGAGAAACTTGATCCTTCACTGCACTGACTACAGCTGGAATGAGGATCAATTGAGCACAGTTCTCATAGTGGTTATAACCATAGTCTGACCAACTGTGCTCTCACCTTCAGCATTGACAGAAAGGATTTTGGATCCAACCCAAGTAGCCCATGGACATAGATATGGCAAGTTTCATAGGCCCTTCAGCTGTCAGTGATGCTGCTAAGACCCAATTAACCCATCCAGGTTGTTATCATTATTGTCAACGTCATCAGGCCTAGTTTATCTTGTGTAATACCAACACCAACAGATTATTTTCCCTGTTCCCTGTTTTGGAGTATGAATTGTTCCTGTCTGTTGCTGCTGCAGTAATAAGCTGGCTACCCTGCAAAGCACTTCTGCCTTGTCAGAGAGTTTTTTGGCATGGTATTGGTTGAGAGCCACAGCTGTGTGTTGCTGCTTGCGTCCTTGCTTCCTGGACAAAGACCCCCTCAGATTTCCAATATTAAAATCACTTGCAGAATGTAAACTGCAGAATCTAAATATTACAAAGTTAATCTGTTTTCTAATTCATACTTCAAAAAACACTGACTCCCAGTTTTGCTCATTGACAAATGGAGGACAGAGGTAGTTGTACAGAAGAGCACGAGCAGGATCTTAAAAATCTAAAAAATCCCAGTCTTTTTGCACGAACTGCTGAATTTTATTTTAATGTGGCAATCTTGCTTTGGTCTGAGATTGGTATAGTCACATTTTGAGCAATAAGGCACCAATTAATTAGATAATATCAAACTAAGCTTCTACAAAGCAAGTGGATATACCTGGGGGGATTCTCTTGTCAAACTAATTAGTTTGAGTTTTTCGGAAGAGAGCTAGCAAGAGTTACTTACATCCTATCTTCTCATTGTGGTAGATTCAACATATATCTGGAGAAATATAACACAGCAAAGGTTTCTGGAATCTTCACTCAGAACTCAGGAGTCTTTCATGGATTCAGACTTGAACAGAAGACCTAGCATGGGCAATACTGAAACATTACTAAATCACAACAGCTACCTGCTGTTCTCTACAGCTTGCAATCCTAAAGAGAGCTGTCCTGGAAGCATGCCAGCTTTTAAACAGAGAAATAGCATTCATTGGTGACCAGCATAAAGAAAAAGTGTACACTTAGGTAGATTACCTACATGGCATGGAGAGGCCAAGGAGGGCATGCAAAGGCACCTGACAAAGCAGCAAAGGAGTGCTTAATGAGGCAACCACAGAGACATTATCTCCCATTAACTTTGTTTATAGACCCAACTTAGTTAGATCTTAATAAATTTTCATAAAACCACTTATTCAGTTATACTGCACTGATTACTGCATTGAATTCCAGCTGTAGCAGATAAACTCATTACCTACCAGCCTGTGTTTAGACAAGTCATGCACTTTTCCTGCTTATTTATCCCCTGCTTGTATGAATATTTCAATAGAGATCTAAATCCAGGAGGTATTTCTTTTGATCCCCACGCACTGAACAGAGGATATACAATGAGATCATTATTGTATTAAACAGAAAGCTGCTTGGTGCTTAAGTAGTTCATCATTGGCATTCTTCAAAGAACTGGCCATAAGCATAAGAACTGGGATTAGGAATGATATAACTCCTGCTGTAGAGACTAAATCATACTATTTAGAGGATCTGCTGCAGGCTTTCTACTACAGGTCTTGTAAAGCAGTTCATTTCTGACCTCAGACATTTCTTGGTTTTGGTTCAAGTTTAGAGTCTGTCTTGGACAGAGTTTGGGAAACACATTATTTTTTACCCTGTACCCTCATTAATATAGTTTCAAATTTCTGGAAATATTCATAGCCATTTAAAGAAGTGGACTATAAACTCTTCAGGGAACCACAATTTAAAAATTAGCCCATGTCAAATATTCTAGGAAAGATATTTATTTGACCTTGGACAGATGTGAGAGATGGGTAACTGCCAACTATTTTTTTCATTGAATCAATACAGGTGGGGAACTACTTAGTGGATGCTTAACATTAACATTGTTAATCCAAAAAAGTAATGGGGTCTATATTTAAAAAAAAGGAAAAATATAAGTCGCTTTGTAGGAATCTGTTGACTTTTACAGGGTCATTCGAACAACTGGATACTTGCTGTTTATCTTGCACATTAATGCCTGCCTCTATTATTGGGCTTCAGACTATGAAGGAATTGGCAGCACTAGATGGGTCTATGATGGTGAAGGAAACATGTAAGTCCTTTTCTCTTGCAAGAGATTTTTGATTTTCCCCCTTCCTGCCTCCCCATCCTTCTCCCATGCCACTGCTGGCAGGGTATGCCCTTACTTTATAAGCGCTTGGATAGCAAACTTTTAGCACCCTGACTGCTGATTAGAGGTTTTCAACACTAACACGTATTTAGAGGGCAGGTGCAGTGAATAATCAGTTCACCACTTTCAGCTTTTATAGGTTTATGAGTCAGTGCTAAGTACTAACTTAATTAAACATTTAGAAAGCAACAAGGGTCATAAATTAAACTTACTGATTGCATATGCACATGGGAACTGTTAGAAAGATTGTATAGCAATCCCTCTAAGAAACACAGGGATAGTTTGGGAGTTCTTTTGCTGCCACACAGCACTGTGTCATTAAAGTGCAACATTTTAGTCCCTCTACACCACGGTAAATGGTCTGACAAAATTCCACCAGCTCCCTCTGATCTTTTGAGAAGGTCATGCTTAAACATGTGGCAGAGTGTCTTCAGGGGAAACAACTGGATATCGGCACAATTTTTCACAAGCTCCTTGTGACAGCACTGGTGGGGTGCCAAGTAAGGAACATTTATTAAGATGATGGAGAAGAAGTAAGAGAAAAAAGCAAAATCTTAATATATTTTGTGCATAGTTTTATAAAGATATATTTAGTAGGTTCAGTAGCATGAACTTTCGTTTCTTTCAAAGGCTATAATATAGTTAAAGCCACAGAAGCTCAGTTTGTTCTTTGATTACATTCCTTGCAAACCACATATGGTATCCTACTGCTGTCATAAATCATCTTCTAAAAAACTTTTCACCTTTCTCTTGGAGATTTTCTCCTCTTGTTTGTAGTTTTGTCAGACTTAACAAGTTTGGTGTCAAGTCACTGTCTTGAAGGACTAGAAAATAGTCTTTGAGAGCAAAATACACATTGTGTGAAGCAGCACTGATTTTTTATAAGTAGGGTTATCTCTTGAAAAAAATTACATGTCTGAAGTTTCCAAGCACCATTAAAATTCACAGCTTGAGTACTGCAGTCAGACATGTGCAGGCAGGGTCATGGAGCTTAGTGGGATCATTTATGTAAGTAAAGTTATAGATGGGTATTAATCTGCAGGATCAAGGTTTGCAGAAATCTGACAAGAAAAATGCAGAAGCAATTTCCATTATAGCTATTTTTTGTTAATGTAATTCTTGGGAATACTTTGCCTCATAATTAGAAAATAAGGCACATAAGAGTAAGAAACCTGAAAACCCTGAAAATAGAGAGTTTACTCAGTCTTTGAGCTTTTTAATGCTTCTTCAGAACGGTCTAGAGAACAGGCAAGAAAGAATTACCTGTTTTTCGCAGAGAAAAATATTTCACATTTTGCTCAGAGAAACAATTGGTAGAAATTATTTACTGGCTTTACCACAGACAAAGCAGTTGTGCCCTTGCAATGGCCAGGTTTTTTTTAATATTTTGTGATACCTCTTCCATGAGGAGACAAAATTCTGAAATGAAGTTACACTGCAATCACATGGAATTTAGAGCAGATTTATTTTAGAAACAATGATAATAAAATGACAATTCAAGTTCTGCATTAAACTGAGATTTTGAAATAAAATGCATGTTTGGGTGTCTAAATATCCAAATACAAGAAAAACATTGACCTGTTGGAGCAAGTCCAGAGGAGGCCACTAAGTTAATGACAGGTCTGGAGCACTTCTCCTATGAAGACAGGTTGGGAAAGCTGGGACTGTTCAGCCTAGAGAAGAGAAGGCACTGGGGAGACCTTATAGCACCATCCAGAACCAAAAGGGGAGCCTACATGAAGGCTGCACAGGGAGTTTTTACAAGGGCATGCAGAGATAGAGCAAAGGGGCTTTAAACTGAAAGAGGGCACATTTAAATTAGATATTAGAAAGAAATTTCTTACTATAAGGGTGGTAAGGCACTGAAACTGGTTGCCCAGAGAGGGTGTGGTCTCCCAGTCCATGAAGGTATTCAAGGCCAAGGAGGATGGGGCTCTGAGCAACCTGATCTTATGGAAGGTGTCCCTCCCCATGGTAGGAGGGTCTGAGCTGAATAATCTTTAAAGTCCTTTCCAACCCAAATCATTCAATGATTCTATGATATATCCATGTAAACCTCATTAAGCCTTTAAGCTACTTCATCTTGACCACTGGATGGTGAATGTGTGACTTTATTCTTTTGCCTGTATCTAACTCATACTGGAATATACAGTGCCATGAACATGGAACCCCAAAGAGTATATATTCCATGATGAGCTGCATTTCATAAAGTATAGCTTTGTATCCCACTAACAGCAAATGCTGACTGTATGGGACAGTCATTGCCTTAGAGAATTAGGTATGACTTAAAATCTAATCATCAAATGTTTGAGGATTTTTTCACACAGTTATAATGTTCACATTATACATGTGAACATTAGTTATAATTGGAGATGCAGTGTGAATTTAAACTTTTCAGACAAGATACTTCTAGGTATATTCATTTACGTGGAAAGCAGATTTAAAAACAATATGTCAGGAAAAGTGACTAGTACTGCAGCGTACATTATGGTACAGCAGTGAACATATAATTTGCTTTCACAGAGCATTCAGGGTTGACAATATTTGAAGCAAAATATGCCAGTAGTCTCACAAAGAATGGGAACATATTCAGAAGGAATATCAGGCAAACATAGCTATTAAGCTAATTTTTAAAAATGACAGTCAGTGGTTTGACAAGTAAATCAAAATTCTAGCCATCTCAGATTACACTGACCCATAGCAAATGATTTGGCACTGATTTAGTGGCACTGATGCTTCATGTAGAATCCCTTCTGTGTCCATGAAATATTGACAATTACAGCCAAAACCTGTTCTTAAAAATGTCAACACTCCTAGGACATTTTTTCCTTTTCCAGGCTAAGAATTAACAGACAACAGTTTCCATTATCAGTTGGATTACATAAACATTCCTGAGCATGCACACTAGCTGGTGAACTAAATCTATAACTAACAGGTGTAACACAACACTCAAACAGCGAGCAAAATTATCAAAGTAGCACTTCTGCAAATTTCTACAAGCTCAATTCTTTTCCAGTTCTTGTCCAGACCCTTAAGTGCTAGTGTCAGTCCAAAATTTGAGTTCTTTTGCACAGCAGCCTTCAGTCAAAGCCTTTGACTTGAGGTGTAAAAGGCAGTCAACTTTACCTCCCTGCAACACACCCCAATTAGCCACACACAATGTTTCCAGCATTAAAAGTGCACTTGTGAGCTTGAGTTAGGAACAACCTCGGTCTCTCCTAATGCAGAAGCACAGCATCACTGATGCAACACCAGAGTGTAAAGTCTGTGCAAGGACAGTAGCAGCACATTGAAAAGTTCTCAAATGGACAATTTCAACCACATGTGTTTATTTACAATCTAATTTAACTACCTAAGTAAAAGATCAGTCTCCCCAGGTCCTGAGGATAATGGACAAATCTTTTTTAAGGGATTCAATGTAATGCCATTGTTCTGAATTGTCCCAATGAAGTATATCTCTTTCATCACCGTTCACAGAGAAACTGAAACCTGGGAGCTGCAATTCTCATGCAAACCCTCCAGGTCAGCAGTAAATTTAAGCAAAACAAATGGTTTCACTTTGCTCATGGTATACTTCTGCTGTTTGCAAGTCATCCACAATCAGTCTCCAAAATTCTTTGGCGAATTTGGCAAATTGAAGGCGCCAAATTGCACCCCAATTATGTTTCTCTGTAGTTTGCTGCCTTCCTGTTCTGGGCACAGACTTAGTGGATGTCTGGAAGTCCCAGAAAATGGTCACTGTACGTGTCTAGAACAACTCCTCTCCTTTGGTGTGCATTGCCCAATGCACAGTGACACTGATAAATCTTGAAATATGCCTCGTGGGTATCAGCTGTGCTTAGCCCTTGCAATAAGTCTGATGTGCCTGTGCTTGCTATGCAAAGACAGTTCTGTGCCTCCAGACAAGCTGTGAATGCCCAGCCCAAGTCATGTGTCAGACTTTCAGAGCTGCTACCCACAGCCAAACTTTTTAGGTAAAAACTTTATAGTTTTCTCAATGTGTCTGAAATCATCAGACCCACAGGCACCTGAGGAACACCTAGGAGAGGTACCAAGAAGGAAGTTATTAGTTTATAAAGGCTGCTTCTTTACTCTGCTTAAACCCATCGTGGCTGTGATCTGAGAGCAGTGAGGTGTGATAGCCCTGGAACGATGCCTCCCTGGGCTGAAATGAATATGTGAATAACTCCTTAAAAGCTGAGAGACACATGCACAAAGACTTGATTTACCTGCACTAACCAAAACCATGAAAGAAGTTTAATGTATTCTGAAATTGACTTTTCTGAAAAAGATATTTCTACTGGCATAATATTACAAGGTATCTTACTTGCAGTATCTGAATGTTTTCATACCTGGGATTTTTTTTTAAGGGAAAATCTAGTAGTTTGACTGCCTGAAGGATAAACATACTCTCTATGATGTGCAGAGGGAAAAACCACTTTCTTGTCTCATGATTGTTGTTTACTTCAACAGTGATTTTATAGCAGGCTGATAAGCTGTATAGTGAACAGTGATGGTTTCCAGACATGCTGGTAGGAAGCAGAGCTTGTAATACTGTTAAAATAAGAGTTTGTTTATTCTAGCTTTCCTTAAACAAAATTTACAATCTCATTTCTCTCCTTCTTAGGGAAGAAAAAAGCTCCTCTGTATTTCAACTGTGCAACTTCCATTTCAGATTAAAATAAAAATGCATAAATGGAGAAAACCTGTGCCTAAGAGATAGAGAATATCATGTGCCTTTGCCAATAGAAAGTTTCCTTTGAAGTAAAATTATAGAAGAATACAGTGTATTAACTACATCTTGAGAAGGGGTAGGCAGATATATAAAAAAAAAATCTCAAGTTTTGGACATACAAAACTGCAAAGAAGTATGTAACCCCTAAATTCCTCTGAGGAGCTGTTTTCATTCTTTGTAGACATTCCCAGAATAAAGATTATATTGTCTGTCCTAGTGTGGTTGGCAAACTTGGTATGCAGAGTAACTAGCACAGAAGTAATGTTAATTTCTTTACTTTTACATTACCCAATTACACGTTTCAAGCACCACAGCATTCTTAGTTATGGCAAATCAATATCATATTAATATGCTTTACATGATAATTCCCCTTAGCCAAGCTAGAAGCATCATTTTATGCTTAAATCTGCAATTCTTCCAAAATGGACCTGAGTCTTTTTCTTACTATTTGTTTATACTACAGAAGTCTAAGAAAAAGCTGCCACTTATGCATACTTTACTGGAAACATGCAAATGTGATTTTTTTTAAAATCCCAAAATATTGAAAATATTGAAAATATTGTTGTGGCATAATCCAGCAGTTCATTTAACATCTCTGACAAGGAAAAATGATCAGATGGAAAATATGCAATTAATATTTATTTAAGGACTCTGAATGAAAATGGCCAGTTCTGACTGTTAACATCTAAAACTAGAAAACTATGGTAAAAGTTATCATTGTTACTGCATTTTATTAATCTGCAACCAAGAAAAATGTGACTTTGTAAAGAAAAGCAGAAATCAATTGCTTGGTAAAGCCTTACATTTTAGGTGAAAAACTTGAAAATACTTCCAAGTGATTTAAGAAAAAACAAACTTCATTGGAATTGGCTGTTATTTTCTCATATTTGCACAAAACTGACCCTGCAGTTGTATTATTACATGAACATCCCACTATAGTGGAGTTCATATCTTAAAAAGATAGGAGTCTGAAAGTGGAGGCCATTAAATAAAATATACACCTGAGATCTGCAAGGAGATCAGGTGGCCTCAGGTTCAGAGCAGGCATGCAAGACTTTCTATTACAAAACAAACTTATCTCCAAAAGTATTCCTTCTGTGTCTTAGTGCTTGGGGAGGGTTGTTTGGGTTTTTTAAATTACTATTTAAAATTCAATAAAATTCACCAAACGTAAGGTATCATCCTTGCTTCAGAAGCAGTAGTCACAGCTGAAATAATAGAAAATCCCACTTTACAATTAAAGAAAATGAAGTTCCACTCCTAATCATCAGCAAAGCTGAAGTCTGATTGTGCAGAAACTTTGGAAGTCAAAGTCTAATTAATAGCAGGCCTTTAAAAATATACCTACACCAATTACTTGTTTGCACAGAAAATAAGGAAATTATAGCATTCTCACAATAATTTGAACTATTTATTCCCCACAGCAATACTGCATTGCTTGTGGTACCATGTTCTAGAATGAAATTTAAACCGGGGTTTTAGACATGTCAAGACACTTTTTAAAAGCATTCTGTCCAGGTCATTTGTTGCTTTCACAAACTTGTGTTATCATACTGGTAGAAATACATGACTCGAAGGCAAAAGGCTCTGTAGTGAAGAAGGCAAGAAAGAGTTTGTCAAGGTGACAGAAGGAGCTGTGGAGACCAGCAGGGGATGTTAACAGAGGAATCAACCTTTCAGTGCTGAATCAGTGAGGGGGTTTGGAGAAGCTGGATTAACACACAGCTTGTGGAAATATGTAACTTGTTTGACATAACCCAGGAGGTAGAGCCAATGAAGGGTGCTCAGAAGCAGACTGGGAGCAAGACCAACATGGTTAAAGGACATGGAAGAAATGGACACAAGAAGAACAATATTACATTTGTCATTCCCACCATAAGGCTCTGCACTGGTGTCATCAAGTGAAAGCCATGAAAGGGACCTTTAGGTGTTTGAGCATCTGGTATGCTGCCACAGAGAGACTCTGGGAAGTCTCTGACACTTTTACACTGCTTTTGACCAACTTCACTGGGAGCATTCTTGCACTGTAATGTCCATCTTGGCAACTTTGTACACAAGTCTTCTGTAACTCCAGCTGGAGTTACTAGAGAACAGTAAATTAGAGCTGCACTTCCCATACATTCTTATTTTGCTCTGAGAATATTCAGCTCAACCTGACCTATGTAACTGTATCATTTATAAATTCATAACCCTTCATAAAATTATGAAAGTCTTTTGGACTGAAAAACATCACTGAAAGGCCCAACTCATGTGGGCATATGCTTAACTTCAAACACGTAAGTAGCTACAGTCTTAACAAAAATGCTGTTTGTATCCACAGGTACCTGAGGTGTTACTACTGGGCAGTTCGTAGTTTAATCACCATCGGTGGCCTTCAAGAACCACAAACACTGTTTGAGATAATTTTTCAACTGCTGAATTATTTTGGGGGCGTCTTTGTCTTCTCCAGTTTAATTGGTCAGGTACATAAAATAATCAATAACAAGTCATATTCAAATTACTGTAATGTAGTGCTAATATATTCAATTTAATGGAGTTTATTTCTGGGAAAAAGTTTAGTTTCCATCCTCTATTTTAATGTCAAACATACTTAGTCTTATGATAAATACACATGTTTAATCAGTTCCCTGTTTTGTAGCTCTTTTGTGCACAAGCTGATTTAAAGCCAATGAACATTAACTCATCCACTTTCTGAAAACTGAACTACATTTGAGTTGAAATGTTAAATGATGTTCCTGCACTAAAAACTTAAGGGTCACCTTTTAGCTCTCAGAGCTTAGAACTGATCTCTTTGCTATTTAAACAGCGACACAATCTTAGTTCTGGTGGTGTCAGATGATGTTATTGAAGAAATTCAGCCCAGTTTGCTTCACTTCTGACTTGCATTGCATGCCAAATGCAGAGTAGATTTACTATGGATTTTTAAGAAAAGTGTTATCTGTAATTTTCACACATGTTCAGAAATACAAGACAGATGAATAAGCTAAAACCCAGAAATGATTCCTCTAAAATCATAATGTTACACTTTCCAAGACAATCAGATTAAATCTGTAATGTTTCTGAAAAAGCAGGTGAAGCACCTATTCAAAGCATGCAGCCAAATGCATAATTAGTCAATGATTTCACAAAAACTGTTATATTATATTTATATGTTGCTGACAAGATATTAAAATAAAGACTATTTTTGCAGAAATGTGTAGTAACAACAATTGATGTTTGCAGATGAGAGACGTAATTGGAGCGGCAACAGCAGGGCAGAACTACTTTCGTTCCTGTGTGGACAACACTGTCTCCTATATGAACACTTATTCTATTCCCAAATTGGTGCAAAATCGTGTTCGAACTTGGTATGAATACACATGGGACTCTCAAGGAATGCTGGGTGAGCATTTCAAACTCCAGTTACTTAGCATGTCTGGGTGAGAGTGGTGGTATAGATGCAGATATAGGGTGAAATTCACATTTCTCCTTTTCTGAATGGCATGTGGGAAGTGAGAGGAGGCTGCTCAACTGACCTTGGAAAAGAAGGAAACCACAAAGCAATATGATTCTTATTACTTCACAAATTCTGTTCATTAATACAACATTTTGGTAATAATTTTAGGCAAGATATATTAAGCATCCTAGAGAAAGCATATTAGCTGCTTCCTCACTAGAACTCATAAATGTTAGAATGACTCCATTAAGTTACTTCTGCTCATTTTTGTGGACATTCCTTCATTTGTCTTTTTTTCTTCTTTTTTTTCAGATGAATCAGAATTACTGGAGCAGATGCCAATCAAAATGCACTTAGCCATCGCAATTGATGTGAACTTTGCCATTGTCAATAAAGTGGACTTATTCAAAGCAAGTAGTTTTACAGGAGAATGCAGAAATATGTGGTATTCCATACAGAAACCTTGTCTTGTGCAGTTTGCAACACTTAAGTGAATGTTTGTTAGCATGCAACGCAAAATAAATCTAAGAAATGTCTCACTGAGTGGAGACACCAAAACAAACCCAAGTGCCTGCATTTGGATTTCTTTTGTGCCAAGGCAGTGATCTTTAAAGAAAGCAGATGAGATTAAGACAAAATCCTGTTATGACGACATGCTGTAGCTGATGGTATGGTCAGACTGTGAGTGAGCTCAGAGGATGATTAATCTCAAGAGTCAGACAGAGGATAAACTAATCTGTAATGCAGTCCACCTTGCTGCAGCCATCCAGGTCTGCCTGAGACCTCACCCATGCTGTGTTCTGGCAATGGAACATTGGTGTAGAGAAAGCTGCTTCACAGTCAATTTTTGTGCAAAGGAGCTTTCTCTCTACTTATCATGGTAGTTTGCCAGAGCTACAATTTAAATGTGTACTTAAAATTGTATTTCTGGCACAAAAACAAGGAGACCCTGAGTTTTTAGAGGTACACACAGCAAATTTCCTTGTTTTACGTTTGCAAGAAAGCACATGATATATCTGTATAAACATTACATGGCTGTACAGTTTTTCCATACTTGCTGAAGGAATGAAATTCATAGAGTCATACCAACTTTTGACATGATCTGTTTTTTATCCCAGGTTAAGTAAAAAAAAAAAAAAAATCCCATAAAATTCCCATAAAAGACACATAAAGCTCCGAACATAACACAAACCGAGCTTCCTCAGAAAATCTGGATGTACAGAAACTCACTTTTTAAAAAAATGAAAATATGTTCAACCCACAGAGAACCTTATAAGTATTTGAAATAACAACTCTTTCAGTCTTTTCTCAGCTCTAAGAGCTGATCTTTATGATGTTTTGAGTTTGCATTCCACTTATGGAATCCCTGGGTCATTCCTTTATTGTTGGCTTTTGAGGCACTAATAGTCACTTTTAATACTGAATTTAATACTGAACTACCAGGATTTTAATACTTTAATTACTGAATTAGTTACTGAATAAACTTCATTTTAACAGGGCTGTGATACGCAGATGATATATGACATGCTGATAAGGTTGAAATCCATTGTATATTTACCTGGTGACTTTGTCTGCAAAAAGGTGAGCATTCTTGTCTTGTTCAAATAAGAATTATATTATATATTTTAGAAAAAGAGTTCAGATATTGGTCAACAATGTCCTTTAATAAAATTAATCCTGACTGAATTAGAAAGCATAAAATTAATTAAGCTACTCTGTGTAGTAAGAACAAATGTGCTCTCAAATTTCAACCTAGAACAAGACAATATGGATTTTATTACTTACATTACCAAACATGAAATTATAGTAATATGGGAAAGCATTTAATGTCAATAGGGCATTAATGATACCTCATGAAGTTTTAATATTTAAAATGAATCAAACTTAATGTTTCTATACTTCTATATGTACAAACCCAGCCTGCAGATCTCAGTCTACGAGGCTTTGGCTGTGCTTCTTTTGTGTACTCAGACACTCTTAAGTAGAATTATCTAAGAAGGTAGAAAATACACTGCATCCCATAAAGCTCCTTCCAGCAGGATCTGCTCTACCTCCACTCATAGCTCTGAGCCATCTCCAGGTTTCCAGATGAATGCTGTCACATGCCTCTTAGCAAAGATGCCTCCCTTGTCTCAGCATTTTGGCTTAAACCTGGCCAGACAGGTAGTTCACAGACAAATAGCTCAGCTTCTGATCCATGAGCCCAAGTCCCTTTCCAGAAGGCATGTAAACATAGGGCAAGGTGAGATGCAGTTAAAGCTTGGGGGGATGAATAGTAATCCATTCTATTACTGTTCTGGCAAGTGACCCACAGGTCCCACTACATCCAGAAGTGACCATCAGAACCCCTTAAGTTGTCTTTAGCAGTTCTGGTCCAACATGTTCACTAAGGTCCTGTTCCCTCCAAGAGTTGAGTATACAATCCTCCTCCAGAATGCTGGTTTAGCTCCACTGACTCCACTGTGTAGAATTTAAACATTTGTGAATACACTGAAGTGTGTCCCTTCAAAGACCAGTCCCAGAATTACTGTTGGCTGAGAAGGGTGGAAGAGTAGTTTGGTGTGTTTGCTTATACAGTGCACAGCATGAAAGGATCTTAGACTACAGCTGGGACTCTGACACTCTCTCTGGCACAGAGAATAAAAGACAGCAACAGATTCAATGTCTTGGTGCTGAAGTAAAATACAAATGGTTCTTAATCCTTAAAATGGATTATGAGAAATGGAAGTATCAACTTATTACAGCTTGATTCAGAGCTAAAAGGCCTCTCACTTGCATAAATCTAGTGTGTGACCAACAACCATAGCCATCTTATTAATGCTGCAACATGTAGCAGGGAATGTTGGAACCACATTCCCCTTGGATGTATTGTTGGTCTTACCCTACCTCACCAAGGAGATGCTGCATGCAAGCTTGGAGGACCAAATGAAGAGACAGGAACTGCAAGTCCCTCCATTTTTAGTCCTGGCTTTGTTGCTGCTGCTTTTTCCCTTTTAAAACTAAATTGCTGCTTTGCCTCATAACAGTGGTACACCCTCTGTTCACGAGAGAATAGAGAGATATTTAAAGAAGAACCTGTCATATTATTCTAACAGCAAAAAACACTGCTAAAACATGGGTTCTTTATGTGTTTGTATGCCCAGGGAGAGATTGGCAGAGAGATGTACATCATCAAACAGGGTGAAGTTCAAGTTCTTGGAGGCCCTGATGGTACCAAAGTCCTGGTTACACTAAGAGCAGGAGCTGTATTTGGGGAGATCAGGTAGGTCCATCACTATTTTTAATACTTTCTTTAGAATTTGTAAGATAATCAGTGGTTGTTTAACTTCTCTGTGGTAAGCATGACAGCTATCATGGGGAGGCTAGGAAGTGGGTAGGATCAACAAAGAGGACAGTGAGGAAGGAGCTGCAGGTAAGTGAAGTGAACCTAAGTGAAACACCAGTGTTTAACAGGGTAAGGTCTGAGACCAGTGTTTGGATTGACATACATGGGGATATACAAACAAATTTCTTCTTTAGCACTTAAAAGATTTAACACATCTCCCTGTTATGCTGTCTGCAATACAGGAGGACCAAATGCATTTTATTGTCTGTACAATAAGACAAGGTGCCCTTAAACAGCAGATGGCAAAGATGAAAATTAATTTCCAGCAAAATAGATACAAAAATCTAAAATAGCAACTAAAAATAGTTCAATTAGGAGCTGAAGTAGGGATTAAATTACTGAAAATCAGACATCCCAATTTGAAAAATTATTCCTTTAAGAGCATACAAGAAAAGAAAAAGGTGAATAGATCAGATTTTTTTGGTCTGAATTTATCCAGATGAGAATTTTCTTCTGGTGGCTACAAATGGTTTTTATATTTTGCCTGTACTTTCTATGCAAAATCCATTAACTCTTATGTGCTTTGTTCCCCAATTATCCAATCAAGTGCTAGTTTTTAGGCACTGCACCCCCCTGCTGAGGTTGTCCTGAGGAAAAGTAAGAAAATAAATGTGCTGCTGGATGTAATAAACTGCATCCTTGGTTTATTCCAGCTGCCTTCCTTTTATTGTTAATCCTCTTGCTGGTAGCTTTAATCTGCCTTCTGAAAAGCAATACTCAGCTCTGTGCCAGGTTTACATTTATCTTCTAGTTGTGTCTGCCTTTGTAGTAGGGGAATCATTCATGTTTATCCAATGATGTGTGTACAGAACTTGTGGACCTCAAGTGGAAAACATCTGATAAATCTCACCATTACAGAACTCGTTCATTAAGTGGGAAAGTGAAATTATATCAGCTCCTTGAGAGAAGGTTCTTTGGAAGGTATTTTTCTGTGTGACAATATAATACCTGAGCAAAGCATCCAAACAAAAATCTGTACTGTAAATTACGCAGAAAGACTGAGAACGAACTCATCAGTAAGGGCTGAATAATGAAAAGACAGAAGAAAAAGCTAAAGCAGCCCCCATATGTAACGCATACATGATTTTTCAATTATTTATTAGTCTGGTATTTGAAGTGAGAACTTTGTATTTTAAACTGAGAAATGTTAGCTGTTGGTTTTAAAACAAGGAAGAGATTTTTACACTTTTGATCTAACGCAGGTGAGTGCTTGTTTCCACGTGAGAACCACACAATGACCTTTAAAGATTCATTTCCCAGTACATGTTCCTCTTTACATATTTGCCAATATGGCCAGCAAAACCCTCAGCAATGCTCTAACACTACACCTCTAGTCTTGTTTTATTCATCACTGACCTACAGCAGCAGCAAACCCATTCAGACATGTGACATTTGCATATAAAATGTCAGGCAGTGGATAAACTCAAGGATAAAAACTGCAGCAACTGGCAGACATAATGCACTGTTCCAGTAGAAATATGCTCTTCCTTGTGGCAAGGTGCTAGAAAATAACGAGCTTGTGTTGTGCCTTTTTATATAAATTTTGTCAAGGTCTTCTGAATACAGAACACCACAAGCAAATGGAAAAAATATTCTTTAATGGATAACATACTACTTCTTTTAAGACATCCAAGTTTTCCTCTCACTCCATAACAGTTATAACCTGATGTCAGGCTGATTTCCTTCCGATTTCCAGTTTGGGATTTGTTTAGAGAAATATGTCGGCTTCCTTCTGAGTGGTTTAGGTACATGATTTATGAGGCACTTGCTATTTAATCTCACTCTGTTCAAAACACATGCAAATGATGCTTAAAAGTCTCTGGGGCAAAGGAATTAAAGAAAATAAAACCTGTTTATTTCCAAAAAATTCCCTGAATTAAACTAAAAAGCCAATGCAAGAGAAACAATCAAACGTCCCTTGCCAATTTCATCCTTGAAAATTATTACAAAAAGGGATTAAGTAATAGGAGTCCTAATAAACATTTTACCCTCACTGCAACTTTCCTGTGTAGACAATATCAGTTTGAACAAGTAAAATAATTTCAGAATCAGAAGTAAACAGATTGTTTCCTTAATGAGAGCCTGTCAGCACAGACAATTCTGAACAAGAGAAATTCAGTTATAACAACATTCACTAGCCCAGAGAAAGTTCCACTTGAAGCCAGATGTCCCCATTCATCCATTTACTGGTATTTCACCAGAGCTGTTTCCTATCAGCATTGTTACTTCTGGAAAAACTAAAACATCCCTCCATTTTATGTAAAATTTCGACAGGACAATCTCTAAATGTTTGATCTCAGCTTCAGCTTTCAGCTGTTTTGTAATTTTGAATTTTATATAAAAAATCCAAACTGCAGGGATGATGTAGTTTGGTGAAAGATGACATTTTCCATTACTTTGGTCCAGGATTTCCCTCAAAGTGGCAGCTGCTGCTTTTCAGTGGGCTCTGCCCTTTGCAGTTTGACATCCTTCTCAGAAGCAAGATCCAGACTTATTTCCCTTTCCTGACTTACCAGTTCTCCTCACATGCACATAGTAACCCTGCATGTTCAGCTGATAACACAAGCCATTCCCCAACTTCAATAATCTTCCTACAGAGATCTATAAAAACAATAGATACGCTGAGTCATCACTCTGACAACCTTATATCTTGAGATTTAATTTGCTAGATTAAGAATTCTAAGGTTATCAACTTGTACTAATATTACAGCATTTCAGGTTCACAACTGGAGTAAAAAATGTTAGGTAAAAAACCCCAAATTTTGTGATTACATTAACAAGAACCACTGCAAGGCAAATGTATCTGTTTTAAAAAATTTGGTCATACAACTTTTCACACACTAACCAAACCAGATTGAATGCTGAAGTACATAAGTCCTTAGTCAAAGATAATTCTGTTTGAGCAAAGACTGCTTAATTGTAAAATTCACCTCACGTCATCACAATAATGAAAAACCTGATCTCTTTAGTCCTCATGTACTTTGATAAAATGAGCTTTCTGTTAGGAAAGCTGAAAAATGATTGTTCAATGACTTGTTGAGAAATGATTCATCAGAGCTCAACAGGTGTCTGCAATTTTCTTTAGCTGCTTTTCCTACTGTGCAAAGAGTTTTATTCTGTCTGAGGAATTGTACAGAATTGTTTAAAAAGATGATAAACTGCATTTTCAGCTCCAGTTCATGTATTGATTGCTGTCTTGAGTCGCAGAAAAACACTCTGTGGGCATGTAAAAATAAGCTTGCACACACAGTTGCAGGGGTATCCTACTATTCTTTATAACTTAAATATATTATCTTTATGGTTCAATAGTTACAAATATGTTCTATAGATATCTTTAATATTAAAATAAATACTTACATATCCTTGATTATTACTTCAGATAGGTATCAATTCCTGTTTACTGGGACCCAGAATATCTTTTATTAATAACTTTCAAATTTAGATAATACTAAATGTTCTCAAAAAATATTCATTCACTGGGAAATCTTTAAAGGACAAATTTCAGGGTAGATCTTAAATAGAGTGATAGAGCATTTTGGTTCTAAGAGTAAAATGCAAATTCTCTTATTAGCACATCTGAGAAGTGAATTCTCTTCAATTGCTTACTGCAAGATGAACAATTTCTTTTTATTTGCACATCTAATTTTTTTTTTTTTTTATATCCTCCTTCTGGCCAACCTCTGCTGGTTAAACTGATCTAATGCCTTACATTCAAAACAAAATAGCCTTCTTTTTCTGGCAGACACATTTGTAACTGCCAGCCTGGAAGACTTTCCTAAGCTGTATCATTCAACTTGCCAACATTCAAACGTGAGATGTGGTGTGTGAGAAAACTGAAAACTAAGAGCCCCACAGAAGTTTCTCACTCAGGAAAATTAAAATCCTTGGGGGAGAATCATTCATTTACTGTAAATAATGCTGCTCTACTACTGATGCAAATAACTTTCAGCAATAAAATTGAGGAAATGCCAAGTTAACGTGAGGACTAAAACAAGTGCAGTCCCAGCTGTGGGTATCTCTCACCAAAAATGTCTCTATGTAGCAAAACTTTTCACAGTCCTTAGCATCTACACATGCCTGACCAACAGTGACAACCTGCCTTTCTGAGATGAGATTTCTAATCCCACTGGATAGAACAGCCAGCTTTACAGTGAGCTTAACAGTGACTTTGATGGAGAGCCACCAGCAAAGAGACTCCTCGCTAGGGCAAGTAACACTGTGACTGATGATGTTTATTTTCATTCCAGCCTATTAGCTGCAGGTGGAGGAAATCGAAGGACTGCCAACGTTGTGGCTCATGGTTTCGCCAACCTTTTCATTCTGGACAAGAAAACACTCAATGAAATCTTGGTGAACTATCCTGACTCAGAAAAACTTCTCATGAAGAAAGCAAAGTATGTCCTAATAACAGTTTTTAAATCATCATTTAGCAGTGGGATGGAGAGTTGTGACTTCTTGACGATTTGCATTCCTTTCTTGGAAAAGTAACAGTTGTAAACACATTTGGTGTTAGAGGTCAGATTTGCCTGGTAGTTTCTAGCAGAAAGCATGGTCTTGGAAAGAATCTCAAGGGCTGGGGAAATGTGGTAAATAGAATGAAATGAACGTAGTTGCCTTCTGCATTGTATTTAAGGTAACAAAAAAAAAAAAAAATAGGAGATAAGGATTCATATCAGGACTCCTTACATTGTCAAGAAAGAAACTGCAGGACAGATGTCAGTTAAGGAATAGGTTTTCAAAGATGCAACGAAACACAGGCAATAATTTTACAGAGATATGCTTCAATGCATCCACAGACTCGTATGCATTTCCAAAACCTTAAGCAGCAGTTAGGAATGGATTTAAAGTAAGGCCTGACAAGATGGAACTACACAGATTAGATACCTGCACATTTTGTTCAAAAGCATTACAAAATGGGATTTCAAGCCAAGAGTGCTTTTCACCTTCCTGAGGCTGTAGCTTGCTAGGATCACCATTTTCACAGCTTTGAAAAGGCAAAATATTGTCAGATTTTGTCATAAAATTATGACAAAATGAGTACCTTGCTACCTTGTAAAAGGTCCAAATACTTGACACAGTTTGTCATTGTTAGTATACATCAGCACCCCTGTTGTTCTCAGCTGTTGCCTTGAATTGCTATCAGAGGTTGGAAGGTTGGTCCCAGACTTGAAATTCCCCCAGAGAAGACTAAACACAGCATGGGAGAGACATTTTGTTTTTTTGGAAGTTAGCAAATGGCTGCATTCATCATGTTGTAACAACCCTGGTAGTCAAATAACAGTATTTTGAGAAACATGATGCCCCTGAGGAACAAGGAACCCAGACACAGATGGGCTGGCTGCTCAATTTTTAAAACCAGTGTTAACGGGTGGAAAAGTGGAACAAACCCACTGACCAGTGTCCCCCAGCATCTATCATTCCTGACTCTTCTCCAGCTTCTATCTAAACTGTAGTATGACCATCATACCTTGTTATTCATGTCTCTCTATCCCACACTGACTTGTCTGCTTTGTTGTCCCCCCTAGGTATATTCTGCCCATCCATTAGCTTCTGCTTCCTCCAGACAGCCTTTCTCAACCAAGGAGCTTAATCATCCCCTTTTTGTATCTGCACTCCCATTTGAGCTCAAAGACCTCTCTAGATACCAGATTAAAACCAGGAGATCCTGTTTAATTTTCAAGATATGCAGTACCTGCTCTGTGCATGAGGGCATACCTTTTGCTCACCAGTCTAGGCATCCACAAATTCTTCCAAAACTAGGTACCAAGAGGAAATTTGTGCACTGTTTTCATAAAGATCATGGTTATGTTTGATTTTGGAATGAAGTTACCAGTTTCTCTGCCCTGGGAGGTTTACATTAGAGTGGTCATCTGACACCCTTAAAGACCTCCTTGAAATAAACTGAAAGCAAGAAATGTGTTATATTATCACCTGCCTGATAACCCCTGTATGGTTTTTACATAATAAGGCCATGCAGGATGCTAATGTGCACTTTTAAAATTTATAACAAGGAAATAAAAAAAAAAAAAAAATAGTAAACCCTTCACTTCTGAAGTTCCCAAAGTACAAATTACAGTACTGTGGGATTTACTGTACTTCAGTCTTTGAGTATGGTCCTTGCTCACAAAGAGCCTTAAGTCAAGGCTTTTGCAAGGATAGAAATGTGGCCTTGAAAACTGTGCAGTAGTCTAATAGAAACTGAAAGCATGGGAATCCTCTGCTTTTCACTGGTCCCATCTATCTCAGATCTTTTATCTAATCTTTACCCTCATTACTTATTCTCACTTCTTGTCATTATGGCTGCAAATCAGTATAGCTACAGAGCAGAGTGGAAATCCAGTCTGCCACAAGATTGGCAGTAGTGTTTATATTGTCAGGGTGTCTTCTTCTACTGAAGAGGTCCAAAAACAAATAGCAGTGTCTAACCTGACCTATGAGAGATGAGCCATGCTGGAAGTTAGTTTGGTAAAGTATTTCCTACGCAAGTGTCAGCTGGACTCGCAGTGGAGCACTAAATGCTCTCTGAATTTGCATCCAGAAGGCCAGATAAGAGACTGCCACCTCCACACCTCTTCTTTCCTGGTAAAACTCTTTCATCTGTTTTGTGACACCTTAGCTTGAGCCAGACCTCGTTTATATTCCAGGATATAGTACTTCCCTCCAACCTTATCAGAGCCTAGGGCAAAACCTTTATTGTTTCCAGTTTTGCTCTCATCACTGGACCTGGGAACCAAATAAAACCCACCAGATTTTCATGCATAAATGTGGCATTTCAGCTTTGAGAGAACTTTGCTCAGTTTCACAGCACTGCTGTGTGTTCTTATTCCCTTCTGTCTCCAGGGTGCTGCTGAAGCAGAAGGGGAAACCTCCTCCAGGACCACCACCACAACAACCACGGGGCTTGGCCGGTCTCTTTGGGCAGAAACCAGAAACTCCAAAATTGTTTAAGGCAATGCTTGGAGCAAAAGGAAAAGACGGCCTTGCTAAGCTGCTGCAGCTGAAGAGACAGCAACAAGCTGAGGTAAAGACACAGAAAACAGAGCAGAATCTACTGAGAGGGCGTGGGCAAATGGAGTAGATGAAAATTTAGCCTTGCTGCAATCAACAGCAAAACCTCCCAGTAGCTGAGATATAATCACTTTTCCTAATCTCTATAAACACTAATTCTAAAATTTGGCTCAGTCTTTCTGAACCTGGACTTTATGCAGACCAGAGAAAACAAAAGCAAGGAAAAAAAGCAAGCAACAAAAAAACCCTCTAAGAAAGTAAGGATAAATGGATTTTACAAAGGCCTCAAGGGCATCTGATCTTCTAATTTTATGTAAACAACAGTAAATACAGAAACACCCAAACACAGTAATCTGATCCAGCTGACTCGGGCACATGGTGAACTTTCCAATTCAGTGTCAGATCTCTGGTTGTTAAAAATCCTGAAGACAAAATATAAAGTGTAGCCCACACAGCTAAAACTGATTAAATCTCTTAATATCTCACACTTATGAGAAAACTGCTGTTTTAACTGATGAAAAATAATTCCCACATTATACTCTGTTTTGAGAGAGGTTAATGTTAATAAGAATCTGCTCACTTCTACATATTTACCCAAAGATGGCAGAATTCTTTTCTTTATAGCTGAAATAGCTGTGGTTATATTTAAGTTTAATAAAGAGCTTTGCACTTTGCTTACACAGATGACTACAACACTATGACTGGAGCAGAAATACTACAATCTAGTGTGTATTTGTGAGCTTAACAGCAAATAGGCTTGGCCAAGGAATTGAGGCAGTGTGAAGTATGTCAAGATTTACATGACACTCTTTCTTTCTCCACTAGTTGTAAGCACATAAAGGAAGGCAAGACCTAAGGAAGGGTTCTGTGCCCCAAAATGGGCCTGCTTCATCCCTCTGTATTAGTAAGAAGCAGATACTATGAATATCCACAAGTATTTTCTAGATTTTGTACTGATACTCTGATTCTGAAATTGCATTTTTCACTTAGAAACCAATTTTCAGCATCTCAATAGATATTTACATGTGTTGCATGGCATAATACAGTTGCCATGCTGTGCCTTTCCATGGCATATACAGAATAGAACTACTTCCTGAATTTCTTCTGCAGTATTGGAAAACATTAAACTTCTTGTTTCTAGGAAACTCCAGCTGAAACAGAGACCAAGCCTAAAGAAGAGGAGAAGCCTGTGAAGCCCCCAGCCTCCTCTGCACCCCCTGCTCAAAAGGAAAAGCCAAATGCAGATGCTAAACCTGCAGTTATGAAGAAATCAAGCAGTAAGGAGTCTCTGATCATTAGTATGACACCATCCCCCAAAGCAGGAGAAGGAGAGATCCTTAAAGTTGAAGTTAAAGAGAAAGAAAAGAAATAGATGGTGCTTTGGGGTGTGGCCCCATCTATTGTCTTGCTACATTCAGAGGGCTGGCTGGACTTTGCTTTTGGGTACACAAAATAAAAGTAGACACTACTCATGAGAAAAATCTACTCCAGCTCCTCTTCTTGCCCTCCTCTCCTGGCACAACTGCACAAATTATTTATATTCTTAACCTTGACATTGAAGAGAGAACTTTTGGTGTATTAGAAATTAAGGCTCAGATTGTATTTCACAACCATTTGTTTCTTGTTTTACCCATGCTCTCCCTTCTCTCTTACTCTGTCTTGTTCCTACTTCTCCTCTTCCCTCTCCTCTATATCCTTGCTTTCTTACTGTTGTTCCTGTTGTTCAGTTTGCTCTTAACTTTTGTATCTGTTCTTTTCTGTTCCCTCCTCTGCCTTCCCATAGTTACCCTCTTCCTTGCCACTACCCTACTGTTGCTAAGGTTCCTTATGTTTCTCTCTATCCTTCTCTCTCCTCCCCTTATACTTCTTATCAGTGACCTGGGTTTGTGACTGGCGTGGCTCAGAGCAGACAGCAGGTGCTATGTTTTGGGATGTTTTACCTTGGGACAGAGGGCAACATAACAAAACCATTGTCAAAAAATAAATCACAAGACCCACAAGAGGGAAGCAGATTGCAAAATTATTACCAGCCCTCTGAATGCATAAACACCTGCTCCAGCTGTCTGACTCTGGCAAATTAACTTAGATAGTTGACCCTCCAGAGGTGACCTGTAACTTCGGGCTGCTGATTTACTTGCTTGATCTTGTTAAGGGGTTGGGCATGGTCTCTGAAAAGTAAGCACTTGATATGGCTGTGTGAAAAATCTTGGCATCTAAACCAGATACTTCAAAAATAAAAGCTATTTTATAAAAAGCAGGATTTACCCTTTCTGCCTCTGTGTTGCAAAGTTTCAACCAATGCTCCAATTGTTCACCTGCATCACAGACTATGACTCATGGTGCAAAGAGAAACCTGTGTCTTCTGTGTCTCAGCTACATCACACTCGTGAAGTACAGTACACCCTTTTTGAGTGCCACAGCTGTGGGATACAGCCTGCCATCCAGGAGCTCCCACACTGCCAGCCTTGGGCATCCTCTCATCAGTACCAGATGCAGGATGACACACAAAAGCTTGAAGCTGTGTTTAAAGCTTAACTCTCAACTACTTACTTTTCTTCCACGGGTTTGCATCTCCTCTCTTTCCCAATCCCCTTTCAGACCCCACTGGATGAACAGTTTTGTTAACTAAAAACATTATGCAGACGCCAAGCCAAGAACTGGCAAGGGCAGGCTTTACAGCTCCTTGGCTGACCAGCCAACCAAAGAAGGCATCAGGCCAAAATTAAACACTCACTTTGCAAGCTATTTATGACCTTGCAGGTTATGCATTCTGTAGTCCTCTGCTTTAAAGCCTTTCAACTTCTGTAATCACAGGTAAGGCTGGAAGCCTTACCAGAATCAGGGGGAAGTTTGCCCAAGAAAATGCTGGATGACTGAATTCTATATGCTGCATATTCCACAATCCTCTGACCTGACCAAAACCCTAATCTCTATCAAAAGAAAGGTCTGCTGCATTAGCAGTGAGGTGAAAGTTCAACTGCTTTGTGGAGAGAACCATCTTCATTTGTATACTACTTGTTATTTGATATGTAAGAACAAAGGACATCACAAGAGAGGGAGAAAATTTTAAATTGTTTCATAAAGCATTATTCATTTATTGCACATCCAGGACTCCCTCAATGAAATCTCAAGATTAGAAATACTGCAGAACTGTTTCATGAATGAGGCCTTCTATGAATAATAATAATCAATGAATTCATTGCAATATATAGTTTCACTTTTTTTTTTTTTAAGAGGGAGTTGTCACAGCATTATGGAAGAAGGAAAAATATTCCCCATATTTTAACATTTTTATATGAACGAATAAAGCTCATTCTCAATGAAAAGAACTGATTCCCTTCTGCCTACACAAATGTTACCAGGTAATTTTGAACGTTTTCTCTGTGGGCATATTTAAGTTCATCAATCACACAGTGACATAAATTACAAAGTGAAGGCTGAGACTGCAGCAGCAAGTGCTTCACTGCAGTGACAGAGCTTCCCATGAATTGCTGCTTTGCTACAGCTCATAGCAATCCAGGATTGCAGAAAAGTCTGACAGTTCTGTCTGCAAGATTACTAAGTTATGCACAGCTTTTGAGTTCTTTAGACCCAAAACAAAATAGGGGAAGCATCAGTACAGAAGACAGTGATCCATCTGGTTTTCTCTGACATCCAACTTTTCTATTGTTGGGGTATTTTCCTCTTCCCACAATTCCTCCATTCTTATGGTTGGAAGGCTCCACGAACCGAAGTTGCAACTATTTGTAAGGTTTTCACCAGAAGGAACGATGCAAGAAAGGTCAAGATGTAAGATGTAATAAATTCTTTCAGGAACTTATTCTACCCTATAGATTCCTGACTGGTGAAGATGCATAATGAATTATTCTGGTGCACTTAGAAGATCCAATTCCCAGTATCAAAGTCATCTCAGGCTCTGTGTGGCATCACATTCAACTGCAACACTGTCTCCTGTCTCTCTTAGCATCCCCATCGAGTCCCTCAGACTTGACTACACTTGAATGTAAAGAAACTGAAGGGTAGAGTAGGAATAATGCATTTGAAAACTACAAATAACCATCTCTCTATGCCTCTCTAACTAAAATGTAGACATTGTTCTGTGAAAAAAAGTTTTGGAAAACCTGATAATTGTATGAAATAGCATGCATGGGAGAACTCTAATGTGGCACAGAGCATGAAACAGTCACAGTTAAAATTCTCCAGCTTCAGAATATCTTCTTGCTCAAAGCCAGTAAAAGATGCTTTATGAAGAATAAACTGCAGAGTCATAACCATTAAGTGGAAAGGCATTTTTCCTCTCCCTTTTATACTTGTTATAAATCCATGGCATACTCACCATAGGAATCACAAAAGCAGCATTTAGCATGACACACAACATGCTGAATACAAAAGAACCAGAGAACAGCATACTGAAATGATCATTTTAATGCATAGGCACTGTAAATCAGCTAACTTCATCAGAACTGAAATACATATAAAAGTACAAAATTCTGGTTACAGGTGAGCTCTCTGCTGTACATATGCATACATTTTAGCAAAAAGCATTTGATGACGAAGACTGCCATACATCACTTTTATCACAAGGTGGTGCCAGTGACCTACGAGCACATTCACTTCACAAAACCTAGACAGTATTTTGCTTTGTCACCCTCAAGCTATTAATGCATTTTTTACATGTAAAAATAAACAAACAAAAATGGCAAAACAACACAGTAACCCCCCCTTCCCCTTAATTCACAATCTGCTGCATTTCTTCACTCAGAGTATCACTTCAGCCTACCCTGGAAGTTTTTAACAGGCATTAGCTGTGCACCTCTAAGTTATACCAGTTCTTGACACAGTCCTGTCTGAAACACTTAATTTACAAGAAAAGGGCACACTGAGAACTAGGTGTCATTGCTGTTATGCTATTTAACTCCCCAAGCTTAAGGTACACGGGGGCAATTCTCTAGTAAGAGATGATGAAGTCTTTACTGTGGAAACTCAGAATTTATGTATAGAATACAGACAAAACAACAGGTTTTCTTTTATGTGCAGCAGATACTAAGTATAATAACACATACTAACTCATTTAAATGCACTTCCATAGCAACTTAAAACAGAATTGGTAACACAGTGCAGGTGCAGCATTGTATTTTTGACAGACAGCTAAGAGGAACTTCAGCAGAATCCAGTACTCCTATCAGTAGTACTCATCCACTTTAATTAACGTAGACAAAGAAATAACACTGCATCCAGACTTCTCTGTACATGGAGCAGGTAGCTGTGGAACAGCTTACTCTTCCAAAATCATACACTCTCAATTTGCAGCAGTGTGATTTAGGTTTATTATAGTAACTTCCTTGATCTCAATATTTTGGATTGCATATCTGATATGACACTTTACTGTAACTTATACATAAAGTAGTAACAGATTTTCACTACTCTGATAAAAAGATGATTACAGATTTTTTTACATAAATATATGAATTACATTTAAAAAGAAAGAGCTTGGCTTAATATGAAACAAACTCTCTTCCTTAGTATTCCACTACTTGATGGCATTTAGGATCTCCTTCCACCAAGAAAAATTGAGTACATGGATAATATACCCATTCACAACTGATTGATAAATGTCAACTCTCTACAGCAAGCAGTATGCAACTGGGGGACAAGAAACCTTCATCCGTCCACTAGGGAAAGACACCATGATTTATTTACACTGGGTATAAAAGGTGAAGGGAAAACTCAACCCAAGTAAATAAACCAGAAATTGTTTGCCCGAGAGAAATGCAGCAGGATTATAGGATTAGGGCTTGAGAGATTTGACTTCTTATATCTTCCTAAAGGGAGAGAAAGAGGATGTCACAGACTGAAATATTATAGTTTATGACTGAAACATTTTCATGAAGGACCTTTAAAACTGTATTACAAAAGCTGCAGAGAAGCTGAATGTGTGGGGACTCTGAGAGGCCCAGCACTGCTCCCTGATGAAGATAAAGTAACAACTCAGGGCTGGGGACATTCACAGAGCATAAGCTCAACACCTTAGGAGTGGGGATCACAGCCCAAGGGCTATCAGCAGCCAGGCTCACACAGATCCTTGCACCAAAGGGTGGGGAGAGAGAGGCTTTGGGTGTTGGAAAAGCCTCTGATCAGAGGTGTAGTGACCACCCATCCTCTGCTGTGCAGAGGAGCCCAGCTGAGGGGCCCTGTCACCCGGGGAGAAACTGCATCCTCATGAAGGACAGAGGGGCTGTCATGGCCCATCAAAGGCCCTCCCCAAAGCAATCCCCAGACCCTGGACCAGAGATGATGCAAGGGACCCTCAGTGTTGCAAGGGACAGTGTCAAACTGGCCACCTGCAAGGAAGGCACCTGGGCATTTCCCCCTCCCAAAGGTCTATTGATGCATAGGATTCTGGTCTCTTCAGCGTGTGGCAGCCTGGCCGCGGCAACAGGGGACCTTCACCAGCAAGAGGAGCAGATGGAGGGGAGCAACGAGACATCACTGGGACCCTCAAATGGGTAATACTCTTCCACTTAATCCCTGTCACTCTCTCCCTGTCTTCCCTACCCTCCATGCACACTTTTCTTTCTATTTCTTTCTTTCTTTTCTCCTTCTTTCTATTTGTCTCTTTTACTGTTAAATAAAATACATCAATTTTTTGGCACCAACAAACCTCGTTTGGTTTTAATCTTGTTTTTGGGTGTATGCTGAACCTTCAAAGTTCTTTCCAGTTTATACACAGAGAATTAATTATCTGTGCTCATCTGGGTTTAAACCATATCGCAAAAGAGGGAATACTGGGTTTTTTGCAGGCACTTTTCATTAGTGGGCTCATGGAAAAGCAGCATGATTCAAAATATGACAAAAGTAAATACAGGTAGCATTTTGAAGATCTGTTTTTACCTCAAAATATGCAGTCTTAAATCAGACAAAACTTTTTAACTAAAAAGTGAATTCCTACTGCACAAAAAGCCCTTTAAAGATCAATAGTCATGACTGTTTTATGGGGGGTGGGGGAGGACAAACTCCAAAACAAAAACCCTACCAAAATAAAATCTGGGATTTCCATTTTCCAGTACACTGCGCATTGGAACACATTTTACAGCAGTAGCCTCAAAGGCCAATAGTATTCTACTGAGATGACAGAGGTTTACCTTGACTCATCCTAGTTATTCCCATACTACCCTAAGAGAAGGCATACTATAGAAGAATATATATTTTAATGACTTCTTTGGCTTATATTCACACAGCCCTGAATCGCAGGCATTGCCCAAAGGCACTGAAGTGGCAAACAAGAAGTGGGTGTGCAAGGAGGGCCTTTACACTCTGGCACTTGTCCGAACATGAAACACCTGTGTCAAAATTTTGTTATGGTGACTTAATAGAAATCTTTTTCCACTCTTTTCAAAATCAAATGTACCCATGAAAGCCCTGTCTCTCAAATCAACATCAAATCTGAACACCATTACAATTTTGGCCCTTAAAAGGCACACTTGGCAAAGTGATTTGCAGGCAAAAGCTAAGACATTTCAACAGAGAGGCATGTGTACGTGTATACAGAAGTATATCAAGAACCAAAGTCTGTAGATACAGCAAGTGAAGCAAGCACAAAGTCTCTCCTCTGCTCAGCCCATTCATTTTGCAGCAGGATTCTTAGGAGGTTGAAGTTTGTACGTGCTGAAATAGTTCACCACTTGCTGAGGGACTTCTGCCAGGACACACTGAGCCAGAGCTTCTTTGGGAGACTTACAAAAAAAGAACACCAAGTTTTAGTTTCCACCAACTGCTAACAAAGATTCTAAGGCAAGTCATAAGCACCTCCTCTAGAAGGCCAACTTGCAGTCACAGTACAGACATCAGACTTCAGCCATGTAAACATATTTCCATCATCTGCTTAAGATGGCCCTTCAGGGACTTGTCTAAATCATCTGCAATCTTTTGCATCAAGTATCATCCACAATAACTGGATCCACAATATTTCTATGGAGCAGCTCTTCTGGAGATACTGTTTTAACTGTAAGACTAAGTAACCATAAGAAAAAACCATCTATTTTTCTAGAAACTGAAAGCATTTGAATATATAATATTATACTGCATATTGACCCTAGTTAATCTACATCCAAGGGCATTACTTGATAAGCTTATTCTGTATTGGTTTTGCTCTCTCTCATTTCAGTTTGAAATGAGTTGTCTGAAAAACTCTGAGATTAAATAAAGCATTTGTATCAAAAGTAAAAATATCAAAGCAAAATAAAGAAGTTGTAAGGAGTATATTAACAAGTTAATACTAAGACATGAAAATTAGAATATATTAGGGTGGAAATGAAAATAATCATCCTATCTTGCTCATCCTGTGGAAATTTTGGTGATTTTTATTTAAGTCAACTCTTTCCAACAATATGAAGCTTGGAAGTTGACTTCTATCAGCCTACACATACTTTATTGGGTTTTACACAAATTAAAAAATATCAGGACTTCATTCATTCACCACCTTTTTTTTTTATATTGACTGTTATGAAAATGAAAACTATCACCACTTCTGTGGGCACACAGAGCTTCTACTGATTATCACTTAGCTTTGAATTTTAATACTGCACTAAACTGTGAGACTAAACCATATTCACAAAAGGGCATCCACAATAAAAACTACCATAAGAACAAAACCATAATAAGTTTTTCCCCACAAATGAAAAACACATCCATTTGTTTAATCAAGTCTGAGAGAGTTTTACAAAGGTCACACAGCTGCAGCAACGAGTCAGAAATGTAGTGCTGGAACCAGAAGCTGAGGGGTTTTTTTAGCATTTGATAAAGACTTGTCTCAGAGTTCATACTGGACACACCACAAAAGCTTAGGACTAGATGTAGGACATCCTATGAAGCCCAGCATACCTCTACAATACTTATCAAGCATATCAGTAAGATTACTTACATTTTGGAACTTCCTGAATGGCACAAACTGGACAATGTCTCTGACAGCTGGTTCTCCTGATGAGGACCTAAGAACTCCATCGTCACCATCAAGAAACTCCATAGCGCCAAAGTCTGCTCCTCCAACACCAACGATGATAATGGACATAGGCAGTTTAGAAGCATTAACTATGGCAGTTCGAGTTTGATCAAGGTCTGTTATCACACCATCCGTTATGATCAGAAGTATAAAGTATTGCTGTCAAATCAATAAACGCTGTGTTATGACAAAGAAATAACATTTAGGCATGTACACTTATAAAAATCCCCATACAGACTGCATAGTGCTTTAGCACGTTCAGTGCGCTCACTGAATTTTATAATCAAACATCTAATTTCCAGTCAGGCTTCATCTGTACAGCCTGAAGAAGCTCATAAGGACAACAAAATCTTTTAAAAGAAGTCATCATTAAACAGCTACCATCCAAAAACCCAACGGTATCACACTTCTTTTTCTCCAAAATCCCCAGACAAACCAAACGTTAACCTATTTTCCCATTATTTGTTCTGGGATAAAAGGCAGTTTATTGAGGTTTTGGAAAAATAACACCTCTGAAATTTGTATTTGTTTCCTTTCTGGTCTATCAATGCCTTTATGATAAACACTTCCCTTTACTTCATTCATTGTATCCCAAAAATCATAAATCACACATTTTAGTGCTGAAAAACACAGCCATTTTCAAATTCCTTTAATCACATTTTCTAGCTGCTTCATGAAGTTAATTATCAAGGTGTCTGAGACTACTTTGTAGTACATCAGTAATTTAATTAAGTACCACCTGAGTTGCTGCCGCTATTCTGTTGGGGCCTCTAAAGTTGGCATCTTAGCTTCTGTTCTGGATTGGAGCACCAAAAATGAGCTAGAAGTACAAAGTCTGAAAATCATCAAATGCTTTCTCAATTTCTAGTCTTCCTCACTTGGTTTATTTCAGACAATTACTGAACAGCAAGAATTCAAGTCCCAAAGATAATCCCAGTATACTTAGAAGTCTCTCTTCAGTACTTTCCTTCCCACTGGCCTTTATCTGCCGCCAAATCATTGTTCTTCCCTTAGGTTTCTGTTTACGTATCACCTTTTCTCCCTGTTTTCTGTCAATCCATTCCCCCACTCCAGCAAGAACACCTATGAAGCAGTTATGACCACAGAAAGCTATCAGCAACAGCAGTAGAATGGCACATCACATTGGATTTACTCCTCTCTTCTCGTACTTCCTCCATATTGGAAAAAAACCAGCATCAGAATCAAAAGTGAATCCACAGTGACTATGATATGTATTAAGTGTCAAGGTAGCAAACTGTCTTCAATACATCCTTTCAGGCAGGAAAAATAAATCTCTTGCTAGGCATATGACATGCTCAGAAATAAAAGTTTATAAAAAACCAAACAAAACCAAAACTGTCAAGAGGTTTCCTTCTTTTGTTGAGATACAGACACACACATACACACACACACATATATATACACATGTATGACAGCTACTAGGCTAATGAAAGACTACCAGAGCAAAACCTTTCCAGCCTCATGGCATATGAAAATGCATTGCTCTTTTTCCAGTTGGTTTCCACAGATAATTTTACCTGCAAAAATAGCTGTCATTTTCTGATTTTACATGACACCAAATACACCAGTATTTGCTGTCATCAATGATTTAGGATTTTCTGAACTTCCATGCATTATTATCTACATGACTGAATACTCAAGACTTGGCTTTCAGACTTTCTGTTTTTAGTATGGTCAACGACTCATGTACACAATTTTAATATAGAGGAAGGCACAGCCTATACAGCACCTAAACCTTTACAGCACAGTTAATTATCAGTGCTGCTACCTAAGTGTCAGGAGCTATACCATCCATTTCTTCACTACCTTAGTTAATCCTCTCTCCCAGCTATCTGATGTGAAAAAAAGTCTAGATGATTTTTTTTTTTTCAGCTGAGGTTAAACCACTCTCTTAAGGCTTAAATTAGACTTTAATATCTGTATAGTATTGCAAGACCTTTGAACAGAAGACACCATAAAGGTATTCTGTATTTGCAAGATTCTATTTCAAATCTGAAGAGTTTACTTAGTTAATTGATGAGAGGACTATTATGTACAATCTGTAAAAAATAGTTTTTATCTTGTCTTAAGGGTAACAAACACTTATTCACAAGGTAAAGGGCCAACTGTCAAATGAGTACACTTATAAATTTAAAAGAGAAAATAAGTATTTATAAACTAGAAGGAAAATAAAAAGGTAACAAAAACACACACAGAACGATAAAGAACTTACAGATGCTGTTTGCTGTTGAGTAGCTGCAGCAGCAAATCTTGCAACATGATTTATAATTGGAGAAAAATTTGTTGGTCCATATAACTTCACTTGTGGAAGACAGGCTCGATATGCATCAACAATGCCTTGGATCCCTAGAGAACAGAAAGAAATCCTTTTTTTTTTTTTTTTAATATTAGAATTAGGATATTTTGAAGTACATGATTTTTCTAAAGCTGTATAAATCAGTACTTGAAGTGATGATGCCAAGATTTAAAACTAACCATGGTGGAAAAAAAACCCATATTCACAAGCAATGGAGGCTTTTCAGCTTGACCAATGCTTAAGGCGCATGCATAACATGACTGGCTTTGTGTGAACAGAAAGGCCAAATACTGCCTGCTCAAGGGTGTGAAACTGAATTACAGCAGTTCTCTTCACCTGGCAGCCTGTGGTGGTTGGTAGTGTGATCAGAGAGGCCACAATGAATAGGCATTAGCAGCACCACACTCAAACCAGACAACTCCACACCAGCAGCAAAGTAGAATAAAGTGGCTTGACAACATAAGAGAACTGTTCCCATTCCTGTTCCCTGGCTGTTTAAACCACTTCTTTCATAAAGCATAACAGAAGACAGATGCCATGCTATTTCTCATAAGTAAGAAATTGGTTATAAAATTGTTTACTGCTACAGGACTGAAGCAAATTATTTAATTAGAACAACACACTTCAATTGACTTCTCAAGTGTCTTTATGCCTTCGCCTTAGGCATTTTACTCTCTAGGTCTGATGTTACCTTCTCAGACTTACCATTACAGAATGGGTTTGATGGGTTAAAATTTATTGGGAACTCATGAGACACCTGTGAAGACACAGAAGACATAGTCAGGACTATATATACAATCTCCTCCTGAAGTAAATGCTTTCAGCTGTCTTAGGTAAAGCATTTACACATTCCATTACCTGAAAGGAAGGAGGAATTTGTGCACCAAATCCAAAGGCTGGAAACATCTTGTCTCTAAAAAAGCAATTTTAAAGAAAAAGTCAGTGCCTTCCATTAAAAGCTGTCATAGTTCAGTAAGTTTAGCTATCAGTGCTTCTTTTCATCATTAAAAATGCTATTTAAGAGGCAAAATTAAATGGAGCTTCCCCACTGTAATTGTTTCTAGGACCAAAACTAGTTTTTAACACCAAACTGGCAAGAATGCAAAGATTTATTTAAATCAATGCTGCTCTTTCTGTTACATATGAAAAGCCCTGCTTGTGTGTAGTAAACACCAGCTTATACTTGCAATAGTATGATGGTACAGTGATTATTATTTTTTAGTTCTATAGCTTAGCTCGTAAATTTCATTCCAGTACATCTGCAGGCATCTTCAACACTGGTTTAAAAAACCACCACAAACATCTATACATATCTAAAAAAAAGATCCAAATAAAAATCTAACACTTACGTATCATAATCCTGAATGACCATCCCAACAGACCAAATGGCTGTTAAGTATTCATTAATTCCATTCGGGCTGAGGTAATGCAGAGAGTCTGGAGAGCGAGGGTCTCCATTGGAGCCTGTAAAATCTATCCCCACCTGTCAAGTGCAGAATTTTTATCTGATTGGTCTTAAAGGTTAAATTATGCTTCTTATCTCTGGCAAAGCCCAAGTGAAAATTATGAAAGAGTAGTAAAAAGGACATCTATAAATCTAACAGGCACAGTACTTGGATGCAGGTTTCTTGGAATATTAACATTCTTATAACAATGCCACTACAAAACCATCAAAAGCTCTGCATCTCTCCAGAAGGGTTGAAATTACTTTCATCTGAATCACAGAACAGCTTGGCTTGGAAGGGGCCTTAAAGATCACCTAGCTCCAACCCCTCTGCCATGGGCAGGGACAGTTATCACAAGACCAGGTTGCTCAAAACCCCATCCAACTTAGCTTTGAGCACTTCCAGAGATGAGGCATTTACAGCTTCTCCGGGCATCCTGTCAGGTTTTCACTGTGTTTACTTTCAGTTATTATTCACAGCAACTCTTCAAAAGCTGGTAAATTAATTTAATTCTATATCTTGTCACACACACCTTTCTTCTCAAAAGTACAACTGGTCAGGCTCCACAGAAGCCTGGAGAGTTCTTTCTCTGACTTCAACAGTTCTTTGCTTTGGTGATGAAGCATATTACTAAGGTGAAGACATCTTACTGTTATTTGTGTTGCATTTGGCTCACAAATTACATTAACTTAAGGGTCCTCACCCATATGACAACCTCTGCATGTTGCTTTCAGAGAACTGTAAATTTCTCCTTGGTCTCTATCCACACATCTTAGCTACTTTCTAATGAACATAACCAGAGGTTCAGAGCTTTTTGCCTAGAGTAAAGACTATTTTTTTCTAAACAGACTAGAAGTACTCCGGCAAAATAGCTTCCTGCTCCATGCTGCAGAGCAAAAACAAAGTCACCAACAATAAAAAAATACAATAATCAAATAAAGCAGACAGCCAGCACATTTTATACTTCAATTTGTTCTAAACCACAAAAAGTACTTCATATAAACGATTTAACTTACTGTGAAATTCAGCTGACACCCACCCATGATGTAATCAAGGAATGTGCATTCTACAATGATCTAAAAATAGGAGATAGAAATTTTGTTTTATATTATTGTAGCAACTTCTGAGGTTCCAGATTTGTTATCTTTACCCATGAAAAGCACCAGTTTTGCCCTACAGCTATCCCACTCACCCAGTGCAATGAGGATATTTGCAACATGTGCCACCATACACTCAGTGCATCAGAATTGGGCCTTTAACAAAACTACAGACAGACACCAAAGCAATCAGGCCTTTAACAGAACTACAGACAGACATCAAAGCAGCTCCCAAAGGACTTTCATTTTATAAAATAACACATTATGACAGTTACACAATTTTATATTGACATAAAATGGTGAGTTGGAAAATGCAGTGGTTCAGGAATGACTTTACAAACTGATAAGCAACCTTTCTCTTCAAGAGAAAGTGAAGGGGCAGGGGAGGACAGATATGTGATCCAGCTCTCAGTTTGTCTCCTTACATGAATCAGAGTCCCTTAAATAATTACTGTCTGGAACTTTCAGACATTTTAAAGTTTCTTACAGTTTGAAGATGGAAGATATACTAAATGAGATAATAAAAAATACCTTAACACTTGTTATTCCTTGTTATGCCTTAACACTTAAAAACAGAATCATACCAGAATGTATTACTGACCTCACAATGCTTGACGCTCACAATGCCAGAGTTTTTATAGTTCTTTTTCTTCTGTCTTTTCTTTTCATTGATGCACTCAAATTCAACCTGCATGAATGCAAACAAATCCAACAAAAATGCTATAATATCATTTATGCAACAAGTTTAATAATCCTTTATTTCAGGACTGATACTTTGGGCTTATATTAAAAATGCAGTTCATTTCATAATCCAGGCAAATGAAACCATGCCTGCTCAATATCAGCAAGAAAAAAACTACATTCCCAAGGCAAAAATCCTCACTTGCCCAAAAGGTTACAAATACATTTGTTTTCACAACTGTATTTCAAACAAAGAAATTCTCTACCATTCTCCCTCTGAGGATTCTGCTAACAACTTTCTTTTTGGTAAAGACATGGAAATTCAAACAAAGCATCAGTGTTTCCAGCAGATGTGGCTGGAGTTATTAACATTTTTATTATTTAGTAAAAATACAACACTCAAAATATTAGAAACATACAAGCATGCACTCTTGTATACAGATCCCAGTATTTTTAATGCAGAAATATTTCTGCAGGTTTTACAGAAATAAAAGAAAATATGGTAAAACATCTTGATAACACATATCCATAAAACAAATACTTTATGTTATGTTTGCTATGCCAAGTTTTGTCATCTACATGTAAACCCTGCCTATTAAAAGGTTTGGAAATTGTTGTAGTTCATAAAATCAGGAAGGGTAATATCACTTTAGAGAAATGCCACCTAATGTGACACAGCTGTATTTTTGTGCAGTGGCAAAAATACTGAATTTTCTCATACTCATGAAGTACAAATAATAGTTAATAAGTGCCAAATTTTAAAATAAAGGATTAAGTAGTACTTGAAAAAATACTACAAGCTTTGGTCTTTTAACTGTAGTTAAATTTTTGCTGCATTCTGTCTTTTCAAAATTCTAATTTGTTTTTAATTTGTGTATTTTAATGATTAGTGAACTTTCTTTATACTGATGCTTGGGCATTTAGACACGGAATAATAAAAACTGTAACCAAGGCATTAATCCTAGGAAAATGGATGTACAATGTAAATGCTGATTCAGCCTCAACTACAGTAGCATTGTTAAGGTGTAGCCTAACCCAGCTCGGATACCTGCAAGTCAGGTGGCCTAAGTTTTGTTTCAATATGAGTAAAACAGCTTATCAAGAACACATAGGCAGCTCAGACTATGTAACACTTACAGGTGATGACCGAGATGCTTCCTTCAGTTTTGACATTGTCGTTTGAAAACTTCCTATGAGGTCGTGAGACCCATCACTGTCATAGTCATAGCACTCAACCTAAAATGCAGCATTACTTAGGGTTAATAACAAAAACAGCCCCAAAAACCAATAAACACTGCAATGGCAAACCTGAACATCCCAAACATTCCTCTATCTTTTATATTACAGAGTTTTTCCTCACACTGAAATCTTAGAACTGCACAGGGTTGCACTTAAACAGATTAAGACTGGGTAGAAGCCAATACACTCAGTTTTAAATCTAATCTTCCACTCAAGAGAAGGAGAGATGAGAATACTAAGTACTGTCAGGTCTTACATGAGCAAATAACATCAGTTATATTGAACTACGTTTTGAGAGTGATGGGGTGTTGGGAAGAGTAGGAAAACAATGTAGGATTTTTTACATTCATTGTGAATCTGAGCATCCAGCTAAAAATTCAGTAAATCAGTTATGTAAGCAATCATAAGAGTTTTAGCAACATTTTTATATTACTTCATTAATTCCCCAAATTACACAGAATTTATAATCATATGAAGGTTCAGCCCTAAAGCTAGAAATTATATTTTAATTTTTGGCTTTTAAGACTAGCAAATTTAAACAGTGGACCCGTTAAACTATGATCCACACTTCATGGATCTGAATGTCAACTAAAACTTTATTTTCCTACAGTGGGAATTTAATGCTTAGCTTTATTATTTAATCAATACACCCTTTTAACAGCCCAACCTACCAAAGAAGGCAAGAGTGAAAAACACTTATTTTTTTCTGTTTGCAAACATGACCCAAATGCCTTTCTATATAAAAAACTAGTTATTAATCTCTAAAAGCTTATATTAATTCTACCCACTTCTAATATTTTATTTCAGTTCAGCAACATGCTAGTTAACTTACTAAAATCACAGAAAAATATACTAAAATAATTTAATAATGATGATGGTAAATAGTAACAATAATAAATCAAGAGACAATTAGGTATTCCACATTACTTGTAATGAAAATGCAAACTTCAAGAAGAATTTTCAGAATATGTATGGCTTAAACTGATCAGTTGTTTGCATGCCCATCTTACAAGCCTGAAAATACTGTATCATATATTTAAGAACCAATTTAGCAGATTATTTGAGTATTTCAGTTAGAAATATAAAAGTAAAATGAACAACTTCAAGATACACTTGAGCTTCTGAAAGAAATTAGGTTCCTGAAAACAAGCAGCAATGTTGAAGTACAAAACATGATATGTAGATTGGGAGTTCTACTGCACAGAACATGCCTTTATCTTGCAGTTTGCACTACTACAGCATTCTGAATTCATTAATAAAAAAATGCATGCACATGCACTGAACAGCACCTTACATCATGCAAGCAGCCAAAGAACCAACAGGTTCATCTAATTAATGTTCATAGCAGATGCTATGTAAATTCTTCTGAATGCCATAAATTATGCCAATCACATACTCAGCCAAGTGCTTCAGTAGCTGAAATTTTAAAACTGAAGATGGTTCCTGAGCCTCACTCTGTTAGCAGAGTTAGTAGATGTATTTCTTTTTTATTTCGAAGACATCAAAATTTGTCTTGCTTGATATGTTTGACCCATGTAAGCCAATTTTTAAGATTTATTCCAGACCAGAGAGAAGCATTTCCTTCTTTTCCTTACATGCCCTCCTGGACATGCAATAGCAGTAGTGAACAATGTGATTTAACATATTTTTCCCAGCAGAACTAGGCATGCCTGGTCGAGATGAAAGGCTCACATTTTGAACACAGAAAAACTTCACCGACTGCAAACACACTCACACAGAACATAACCATGAATCCAGAAGATAAAAGACCAACTTGGTTTGTGCACTGCTGGGCATACACAAACTAAGCCATTTGTTGTGGTCAGTGATGATGTTTTGTGTTAAGGATCATCAGAAGGTCTCTCTCAGGCTGGATGTTCTGTTCTGTCAATCCACCCAGTTGGCTGTTGGCCTCTGCCCTTTGCTGCTCCCCCAGAGCTTCCCTATTGGTCTCCATTCCCCTAATTCCACCTCCTCCCGAGCCCGGGAAAAGCCCTACCTTTCCTTTGTGCTTCCTATTTGCTATGGAGACTTGGGGGAGGACAGACTAATAAATCTGTTGGAGCCCAGAGTGCTGAGAAGATTTCTCTGCCTGTTTTGAAGGAATTTATGCCCCTGGACAACACTCTTTTTGACCTTCATCCATGGGGAAAATTGCCAGCCCTCTGGGAAGAATTAGAATCTACACTGGTGTGAACGAGGTGATAGAACATTATCTAAGATTGTCACAGGGTGAAAAATTTAGAGGTTTCGGGATTGTTAATGTAGTAAATAGATAAGACGTAGAAAATCCAAGATGGAGGGCAGTTGTCATTGTTAGACTTTCTTCTTCTTCTATCCCTCCATATTCTGCAGTTAAGTTGGTTTAAGGTGATTGAATCAAGAATTCTGCAGTTCCTGTCTATGTGACAGCGTGATTTACTGAATATTGGTGGAAAAGTAAAAATATCTTTAGTTTCAAGTTTTAATTGGATGGTTTACCTTTAAGAAGGCCATGTAATCTTGACAAATTTGGGCTTTCCTGCATTCTCTGCAGGTGCTGTGTCTGAGTCATGTCAGTGGCTCTATCTCTCTGATAAAGACTTAATGAACAGCTAACTGAAGCACAGCCTGGAAGTCCCTGTTTGTCTCTGCTTCCCCATCCAGGGAGATATAATTAAGGCATAGACATAATTATGGCATGGAAAAGTGTCAAAATCCATGCTCTACCGGGATGAAAAGCAGGTACCCTTCCCAACTCCTTATCACTTGCTTATTACCTACCCTGCCTGTGCATCTGTGCGGGCACATGGGACCCCACGGAGCAGGGCAGGGCTGAGGTAATACAGCCATTAAAGAGGTGAAAAGCCACTCAGAGAAAAATTGCTGGTTTTACTTACTATGACAAACAGCCCATTACACATGCAACTGTGTGCAATAAAAGTGTTAAAGACATTGTTTAATCCTTCAATAACGTTACATAATACAATTCTGCCTACATCTTAATGTTTGAAGAGATAGGTCCCACATTTCTAAGTTAAGGCATAATCAAACTGCCTGTCTGCAAGTCCATAACTATTCCAAGTAAAGTCTATTTCCTCTGGATATAAATGAACACTTCTGAAGTAAGATTCCAAAGAACAAACTTTATTAAAATGATGACAGAGCTGAGAATAACTCTTCATAGATACATTTAGACCAATGGTCTATAGCTTCAGTATGGCTGTTTACTGAAAATGATACATTTATTTACAGTATATGGAGATATAAGAGCTGCAAAGCTGTTTTGGGGAAAAGGGAAGCAGAAAGGATTAAGATGGAAAAAACATAGAAGCAGTAAGGAAAGAAGGTTCTGGGCTTGTAAAGTTGCTCATTAATCTCCTCTATAAATAGGTACTTAAATACATCCAGGTGTTTGTAACACCCAGATCCCTGTGGCTGTTAAGCATTTTCCAGGATTGCCTCAAGTCATATGACTAACACCCATCATATGCAAATCATGTTCTAAGTTTTCCTCCCCAGAGGAAGAACATCATTTGGGTTTTTGGGTTTCTTTTTCAAATGCTAAAATATCAGGTTTCTAACATGATCATAATAGCTTATAAATGGCGTTTTAATTGGCTGTTTAGCTTCAGTTCCACCCCTAAAGGGAATTCCTGAAGAAAAACTTTCAGAAGTTAAACACAATTTATTCAAGATAAAATTGGAAAATAGAAAACATTAAAGCCCTGGTAGAACTATCACTTCACAGGTTTGGTTAACTTTCTGACAGAAAATTCAGTTTTATACTAAGAGAAAAACTTGCTAAAACTGGTATTCACAAGTTGTATCTGACCCACATCTGTTAGGCAGTACATTAAGAGTAATTTATTTTATCAGGCAGTATATTGAACACTTCATTAATGTTAGCTGTTGCACCAGTAACAAAGCAATACAAGATCCATTACATAGAACATAGCATATTCTAGCCTTTAACATGCATCTTTCACTATATTGTATCTTTAACACCACCAGTATTGGCTGATGCCATACTAGAACTGTACAGCCAAAATAAGAAACTGCACTGGCCATTTCAAAGATGCTTGTATTCACCTGGTTTCCCAGACTTTTAACCACACAATGCATCACAAATGTACAGTGTTTTCCTTTTTTTCTCCTAAAACATGCATGGGTATCTGTGCCTTTCAATTAAGAAACCTAATACTTTCAAGTAAATTTGAATCAAAAATACTGCATTAACTAGAATAACACTTCTTCCCCTTATTATGTATTTTAATTTTTATGCATTAATTTATACACACATTTAATATACATTACCTTGATTGACTTATCCATGTCACTGTAACACAGAGAATTGAGAGAGATTTTAAAGGGCCTCCAAGCAGGATTCAGGTTGTTTTTAATAACCTGTTGGAAAAAAAAAAAAAAAAAGGCAGAATTTCACTGTTCACAAGGGTGGAAAGCAGTCATCATAATGGACCAGACTTCATGCCATGATTTTTGTATGTAAAAAAAAAAGTTGACTAATGCTGCTGTCAGTGCGCTCCAAAACCTAATATATAGGATATAAACAAAACTACTCTTAACATGCAATACCATTGTTCAAAAAAAGATGATCTCTTTCAGCTCCATATTTGCTAGACTTCCCTGTCACCTTCTATATCCTTTAGCTACTGCACTGCAAGAAATTAAATTTATCATTACATAAATAAGATACTGGTTGCTTTCTTTCAATAAGCACACATATAATACATGCACACATATATAAACACATGAGTTACCAAGAATATGTGAAAAAATACTGCATCGGAATTTCTGACTACATCAGTGCTCTGGAGATTACAATTCACTCCCACTTATTATTTATCCTGGAATGTCATTTATGGAAATATGCCCTCAAGAAATTCACAGTGTAGTGAAGTAAAAGCAGTGCATGAGGATAAAAGGCCTCTCAAACTGAACTCTAAGTAAGTGTTATTTATAAATAATACTGAAGGATCTTCAAAATCTGTCAACTGTTAAGTATCTGTAAATATACCTGATACACCAAATAATGATCTTACAAAAGTACAAGAAACTACACATAACGTGCACTACTTAATTAATAACACCTAACTATAGTAATACTTCCAGCACTCTAGGAGTGTTGACAAAGAAATCTCTCTTGAAAATTAAATCAATAAAAACAATAGTTAGTAACAAAAAGAGGTTCTTTAAACCTGTAACATAAAAAACTAACCCACCAGACATTTCTAGGCCGAAACAACAAATTCTGGATTTATTACTGAAATTAATGACTGAAATCATCATAGAAAAGATGCACCTTAAGCAGAAGAACCACCTCATGAGGGGAATCTATTTTTCTATGTCTGACAAAAACGATTTATAGTTCTTCAATATCCATACTTCAAAATGAATAGGGTCACCACTTTTGATGGGCACAGCCCTTCAGCTGTGACTGGGCCCTGAGCTGCCACTACAGTGAGACATTTTGAAACTACTCTTAGTCTGGCACTTGATGTCACAAGACCCCTACAGCTCCTTCTGGGTGAAAGGCTGCTGCTGCTCAGGCACGTATTCCCTCACTCTGCATTCTCCTTGGCTTGCCCTTGCTATGTGGGCATTCAGCACCATTACTTTCATTAGTAAAGGGTACAGCCAGGTGACACTTTCCTGGGAACAGCAGAGTCAGGAATGCCCAAGTCCTGCCCCAGCAGTGGGTGGAACTGTGTGAGTATGCAGTTCTTTTTCGAAACATTTGTTTTCTCCTAGATTGCTGAAAGTTAAGGAAAAACAAAAAGTGTTTTCCTTCCAAATAGAATGGCATAAATCAAAATCAGTATAAGGAGAATAAGGTACATTTCCCAGAAAAATCAGTGGAAGAGATGATGCAATTTCTAACTAGTCTGCACATCAACTCCCAGGCCAGTCAATTCTTTTTGTAAGACGTTCTATCTCTAGTGCTGTTGCACACTGGAAATTAAATAACCTTAACCTCTTTGTGGTTAACTGAAAATATCCTACCTCTGTTCTGTGAACCATCACCCAGTTTCCATCTCCAGTCTGTTTGTGGAATTCCAGATAGGGATCTGACTTTCCAAAAAAATCCTGTATTTAAATAACATGCAATTATCTCAGAACAGTCTGTAGCTTGAATACCATTAAATTCTAGTTAACACACACACTTTGAGTAATAGAAAGTTAATTCAGGGAAAAGCTTTAGGTGATGAAATGCAAGTCTGATTATATTACCACTTGTGAAAGAGAAAAAAAAAAAAGCGGGGAATGTCCTTCAGTTTAGGATAAAAATGTCCATATATCAAACGCTTGACAATTCAATCAAAAGCATACTTATACCAATAAGTACTACAATGGATAGACAGGAAACTAAGGATTTAATCCAGCTCAAAAAAAGTATCATTAAATCAAAAGCTAAAAATAAAAACATTTTTATATTGTTCTTCTAAATTTGTTTTTAAAACTCTCTCTATAGCCAGCTCTATATTTAACATAACAAGTTCATACACACCAAGTACACTCTTTGCCATTTATTTCAAAGAGGTAATGGGCAACTATTTATATAGCCATTCAAACGAATGGATAAACCCAACTCCCTTATATTTATTAATAACTGTAAGGATTTACAGTTAAATGGGAGCATGTTGCTCATGGACTACCTCTGAAATGTATTTATATTGCTTAGAAATACATTACAATTCATTTCAAAACAGTCAATGAAGTTCCTCTGCAGCAATCTTAATTCAATTTCTTTTCCAGTGTAAGTAAAACCTTAAAGGATTTTATTTTTTAAGCAAAAATGAGAATAAATACTCAAATGTTTCCTGCTTTGACAAGACTGATTTTACTAATTTATCAAAGAAACAGCAATCACTTACCTTATTGTCCAGTTTCCTTGCTTCTAATTCCAATACAACAACCCTGTTATCCTTTATTTCTTCTGCTGTAATCTAAGTAGGCAAACAAAATACTTCATTTTATTCAAGAGCTACAGCATTCCTCTGACAGGTCCATTAGAAAAAAAACAAACATTTTCTCACAAATGAAGCATTAAAAAATGGAGGGGGTGAGGGGAGAGAGGAACAATTTGATTTGACACTGGGATTGCATTCCATGTATTTACCAATAATGATGGCACTGACAAAGATATGCCCCAAACAGTAGCCCACTGGATGCCCTAATGATGTATGCAATGGGACTTATAATACAGAAGGTGAGCTGCTATTGGATGACAGAGATATATCAGTGGAGGGAAAAAAAATGCTTTACAGTGCTTTTTACAGCACTATAGAATAGACTCACTGCATTCAAGCCACTAACAAAAATTAAAACCCAGAAAAAATTAAGAATGAACTCTGAAGATATTTATTTCTTAACTGTCTTACCGTAATGCTTCCTTTCCCAGCAGGTTTGCCATTTTTAAGTACTAATGGTTTTGTTAGAGTCCTGCTAGAAACTATCTGCCAAAACAAAAATTGAGTATCAAGCATTATTAACACAATTTAATAGATTTTCAAAGGAACAAGTTTGTGAGGTATTTTTGTTTTAGGAATTTTTCCTTTATTGTAAAGATGATAGCATTACATTTACTTCCCATAATCTTCTATAAATAAATAGGTAATATTTGATACACTTCAAAATTTTAAAAATACATATGCAGATGAACACATGCAGAGCTTCAGGAGTAATATGAAATAAAATGTCTTCTAGTAAAATGATACACATACATGGACAAAGATAATACCTAAGGTACAACTTCAAATTGTTCTTTAAGTTTTCCATACATACCTTTGAAATGCATGCAAGGCATATTGCTTAAATGCATAAAGCAAACACATTTATAAACAATGTCTGTCACTGAAAAACAACCATCAGCCTTCCCCTGCACAGTTTGCAGCTGATTTTATTTTACCCTATTCTGGAAATGCTTCCTCAGAAGTGTGTCCATTCTACAGGTCCTTCTTTACTTTAAAAATTAATGATTAATTGTTAATTGACACTGAATTTCACTTCACAATGCCCCTATCTTTATAATGCACTTAAAATAAAAATACTTAAGATACAGGGCAGGAAAAATTCCAAGTGACTTTGAAGGATCTATCTAAAAGAACAAGTGAAAAGGAAGCTGCCCAATTGTGATAGCATCAGTAGCAGACTATGACTGGGAAAGAGAAGTAATCTATGCTGGCAGAACTAGGATCACTGCTTGCATTGAGTGCAAAGCAGATTACAAGGATAACATGGCCCAATGTCGTTCTACACTGATTCCCTTTTTTGGGAGCATAAAGATAGGAAACTGAGTATTAGAGTAAATAAACAGCAATTACTACAACTTTGAGCTCATTAACAGCCCGCTTATTTTTAGACACCAACCCAACAGTCACCATCCTAGAGCACATTTCAGGGCATCATCTCAAGACCTTCTGCAAATAAAATGTATATACACTGAACTGAGGTTTGAAAAAACAAATGAAGGGAATCTTATCCAGCTTAAGAGTACTCCAACTACACAAGAACACAGTGATAAATTTAAGGTAAAAGTTGCTAATGATTTTCAGTAACTTAATTCTAAGGGAAATCATGCACATACTTACCTGTCCCAGTGTACATTCTAATTCTCCTAAGAAGTCATCATCGCTCAGATCATAGGTTTTGTTATCAATGTCATATATACCAAACTTAAGTTTCTGAACAAGCTCAAAATAATAATCAATTAAGAATTTCTTGGCAAACTTTGGGTTCAAGGAATTCTTAACTCTTTCTGTGCGATCAACCTGAAATTACAAAGATACCACTTTATCCAATATTTCAGAAACTAAACAAGCAAGCAAATCAAATACCATATTATTAAATACATTCAAAAGTTCTTAAAGTACAAAGGAGTATCTTTCCACAAACCTTTCATCAAAAACAAATTATATTACAAAATATTATATATACACATTATACTGCAAAGCCACTCCTCTAAGTTAGGGATATCCGACCTACTTTTCATCACTCCCTCTAAGGTAAGACCTATTTCTGCACAGGGAAGACCAACATAAAATCCTATAGTGTCAAATCAGGATGAGACCTTACTTTTGGAGTACTGTATTTATAAAAGCACATTTAAGAACTTAGGCTTCTTCTATAGGTCCACACATGGCTGGGGAATACTGCTAAAAATCAGACAGTTGTTTGTATTTAATGGCAAATGATTATTAGTGTGCTGCCCATATAACTGTTAGAGACATAATCTAAAAAAACGTATTCAAAAGTGCTTGTATAAAATTAAAACATTTTAATGAAATCATATACTATAGTGTTTTAAAAGGTCCAACAATTCAGAATGTGTTTTTAGCAGATTGGTGAGAAGCATCAGGCAGTACCTCATACCACTGCTGACCACTTGTGTTCTGGAGAAGCACACACAGAGGGTCTGACTTGGAACCAACATCTTTATCCAAGAGATTGGTGCAGGCAATAGTCAGCTCCACCTTTGTCACACACTGTGCCGCCATTTGTCACACTAGAAAGCAGCATCAGAAATCATCGTTAAAATGGACTAAAAAGCAAACACAGGATTGTCACAATGCATTAACTCTCTAACTGGACACTAGAAGTGGGAGCTTGTCAGAAGTGATGATTTGAGGGTAAAAATGCAAATTTTACAATTTATGATGTACTGACATTACAGCATTTTTACTGTCACATTCTTCATACCACACAGGTATAAAAATTAATTTCAAAATCTGCACTTTAAAAACAGGATAAGGTTTCCCAGATTGCTTGAGGAACCAAATGAAAAATGGGATATACCTCAAAGAAGGCATAGTGGTTTGAATTGCTAACAATAAAACTTCACAAGCTTTAAATGAAATCCAAAAGCGCACAAGAATGCCAGTATCTTATATTATAGATATTAATTCCATGACTTAGAAAAAGTCTTATTATACACTCCTCTACCAAACTTTTGTAATAAAAATCTGAAACCATAAGCAGGGCAGAATTGGAAAAGGAGTTTAAGCACGTAACAGGTGATCTTGCTTTAGTAAATTTACAAAAAAACCTACAAATTTTAACAATAAGGATAAACACTTTAAAGTCAAGTCAATTTAAAAGAAAAAGGAGTAACTGAACACATTCTTACATTTTCTCTTTAAGTACCTCAATCATTCTCCACTAGATCTAAGACCAGCAGATATTAAAAACCCACAGAAATAACTTGATTATCAGTTATGAATCCCACATTGGTATAACATGCATTTGCAAGGCCNATATATATAAAAATCTCCGTAATTATATACTTCAAGGACAGAGTTGATCATTTCCAACAACTCTTGGGAAAGTAAACCTCTACAGTACAACTGTCCTTGACTCAGAGACTAAAACTTCCAAATCTTTCCACAAGCAGCCTACCCTGGAAGCTCTCAAGCCTCTTTAGCTTCAGGTTTGCCTTCTGTCCAGTAAATTCACAGTCTAGACTAAATATCCCTCTGAATTAATTTATCTTAAAAGCACGAGACACCAAACAAACCAAGAGAGAAGGAAAGGTCTCTGCTTTTATCTAGTCAGCTCACTTGCAACAAATGCATGCAACGTATTTGAATATGAAACTATACTTAACCCAACTCAGCTCTCTTCCTTTCACTATATTCATAGGACTTATCCTGAAAATTAATGATTTTTTAGGGGCAAAAAGGGAAAGGAACATGGAAAAGATGAAGAACAAACTGAAAATAGGAGAAAGAAATCATTGTGGGGTCTAAGGGAAGATTCCTGAGGCTTCTTGTACACCTCTTAAAAGTAGTCTGCCCATTTTTCCTGCTTCTTTTTTAACTGGTATTTTCCATTTCCTATTGCTTTCCTGGATGCCCGACTGAGCTCATTAACAGTCAGTGCCTTTCCCACAGAATCCAGTGCAGACTAGTACATGAATCCTTAATGACAGTTTCCAGAAAAACAAAGTTCTGCTGACAAAATGATGCTCTAACTCCCACTGATGCTGCAAGAGCAAGTAGAAAGGGTTTTCATGAAATTCAACAGAATTGAAACTTGAATTGAGATGCGTTTTCAAACCAGTCAAATTTTCTTGCTTCAACTTGCCTGAAACTCCTCATTATTAAGAGTCCTTGAAAGCAATCATGGCTCCATTTCTTTTGTTAAGGTAGTATTTCCGAAATCACTGGTAGATGGATAGCATCTAGTCAACCCAAAGATATAGTCAGCTTTTTCCTCTTTTTGTCTGGGTGTGTACTCACACTTCTTGTACATCTCAAGTACTTTCTAACACAAACACAAAAATTCTGTTACTTCTTCCCCTCCTCCATGCCACCAACTATCCCATTATGCATCTAATGCAGGAAAAGAGCAGATTAAGTTATTGGTTTTGCATGGGTAGTGGTGGGGCTGGGGGACCACAGAGGTGGCTTCTGTAAGAAGCTGCTGGAAGCTCCCACCATGTCCAGCAGAGCCAATCTCTGATGGCTGAACATGGACATGCTGCTGGCCCAATTAAGAGAAATCGGTAATGCCTCTGTGATGACACGTTTAAGAAGGAAATCAAAACAGTGGATGCAGCTTTTTCCAGGTGTGGCAATGCCCCACGGCTGCCACCATCTCAGCACAGCCTGTGGCGACCCTTGCCTGCCTGGCACCCGTGGGCAGAAGGGCAGAGGCAGCTTCTCCTTCCCAGCACCCCACATGAAGAGACCATTAAACAGCGCCAGCGCCGCGGCAGCCGGATCTGCCTGTGCGGCAGCAGTGGGTCCACATGGCCAACAGCAAGCCACTCCCCAACACAGAACCCAAATGAAATCAACTTCTTGGCGCTGTGGGATGCTGCAAAAATCTTTGATTTAGTGGAATTTGTTGGCAATGGTACCCACGGGCAGCAGTTTTTCTTCTAGACAGAGAAGAAGAGGAAGTGAGGACATGTAAGAAAGAACAACATGGTGGCACCAAGGTCAGTGGAGAAGGTGGGGGAGGAAGTGCTCCAAGCATTGGAGCCAAAATTCCTCTGCAAGTCGTGGTGAGGACCATGGTGAAACAAACTGTCCCCCAGTAATTCATGAAGTCCCTGGGGAATGCAGAGATTCACTTGCAGCCCACAGGAAAAATACTCATGCTGGAGCAGGTAGATGCCAGAAGAAGCTGTGATCCAGTGGAAGGCCCAAATAGACAGAGAGGGCCCCTGCTTCCAAAGACAGAGAAAGAGGGCTCTTGCTTCAAACTAGAGCAGCCTATCCTGAAAATACCACACCCCGTGGACCAGTGACCCACACCATGGCAATTCTGGGAAGACTGTTTTGCCCATGGAAGGACATAAGGTACAGCAGAAGAAAGACTCCTACTCCTCTCCCTGAACAAATTGAAAAAGATCTCGAGTAACAAACTGACCAAAACCCCCACACCCTGTCTCCCTGCACTGTTGGTGGGAAAGAGAGAGGGGCTGGGGGGGAAAAAGGTGTTTTAAAGGATTATTTTACTTCTCATTATCCTTCTCTGACTCTGTTAATAATAAATTTACACCTTAAAATTTTAACCTGTTTTTCCCTTAGATTGTTTTCTCCCAGTCCTCATCTCAACTCATGAGCCCTTTGTTAATTTTTTTTTGTTCTGAGCAAACAGCCTTTGTGGGTGCCTGGCGTTTGACCAGCGTCAAACCACGACATTAAGCACAAGAGGTGCTGTGCAAAAAGCATTCTTTAGCATAGAGAAGGGAAAAATAAAAAGGCTGATTCGCTTCCCTGAAATGCAAATACTCATTTGAGATGCACTGTCAGGTAAGTAAGCAACTTCTTCTTGAGAACCTGATGCAATACAGAGTCTGGCAAATTGCCGTCTCTCCAGGATGGCAAAAATAAATCATGGCTGCCCTAGTGCATTACCTCTTGAAATACCATTCTACAACACATCTAGTAGGCAAAACAAATATAAAATATTCTAGATGCATGACCAGATTACTTGAACATTTGGAATTATGGAAAAAGTTTGCATGGACAGATTATATTGTCCAGGTTGTGGTAAGATGAGCCTCAACTGCCAGTAAGTTACAACACATAACAAGAGATTTTGTTATTTAATTATTTAGTGTTATTAAAGTAGCTGTGCTTCACATTGGTCAAATTTAATTAAACCACTTGTTTTTCTCAAGCTATGAACTGTTTGCCCTCCATGTAGCATATACCATAAAGGGAGGGAAAGCACACCAGAATGTGTGCAGGTGATAGCTCATTTGTCCTTTTTACTGAAACAGCTTTTATGATTGCAGGGGCATATCAGGCTTAAAGAGAAAAAAAAATCTGGACAGGAAAAGACCGAAAATTACTGTATATAATGTACATCTGAACTGCAGTGATGTACAGTCACAAGGGATCCTCTGCCATGTCTAGGCTGCTCAAGATCATGATTAGGTCAACTACAAATATGACAAATCTTTATGCTTGAGCTGTAATTATCAAAGCAAAAATCTAAGTCAAGGACCAGTCTTGTTTTGCAGTTTTATAGATCAGAATGTTCTTTGAACTCCAGTGATTATTCTAGTGAACATAAGTGGTACACATTGAACAACTGAGTCATTGTCTGTTTTTCAAAAGAAACTGCAAACATGGCATTCTACCTGGAAAGGAACAGATCTATTATCAGAATGATCTAACAGCGCAGTTGGGAACTGCTAGACTGTAGCAATCCTCTCCATGCTGCAGTGTCAGTTGGTTTGCCCAGATAACCTTGCAGAGCACTACAATGACATGTTCCCAATTACAGGTGCATCCAGTCTGACAAGCAGAAGCACCTCACTAGAAGACAAAAAGACTAATGAAGTGGGTTTGGCATCACCGTCTTTAGTCACAAGTCTCAAACCTGTTCTGATAGAAATTATTTACTGGCACAGAACATTTCCTAGTTCCTGTGAACTGCTAATGGCAATAGACCAAAAAAACGTATTTTTTATAGATCTCAGGGTCCAAATGAACACAGAAAGGCCACAAGAAACTTGCAAATAAAATCTACTCCTGATCAGCTAACCTCCTTGCCATCTTCTTGCTACACTTAAGCATTTTATGTCAACTGTGTGCCAGACTGAAAAAAGAAGAAAATGCCACATCTGCTGCAAGAAGCTGACAATGAAATTATGACAAATAGATGCTTCTTCTCACTGATAGGGCTGGTAGCAACACAATAGCCAGGGATCTTGGACTACAGGCATATAAATATATATTTTTTAAAATCTCAAGGTAACCCTTCAGTTCTTGAGGAAACAGACCATCTCACAGCAAAAAGACATTTCATACTAGGTTACAAAAGCTAAGACTGTTTCACAATCTAATTTCATCACTGCATTTGAAAAAACAAACAAACAAAAAGATGGCTTCTCTAAAAATTTTACGTCTAAATCTGAATTCTGGCTCCTCTTTTCAGTTTGTTTACAGGCAACACAGCTGGAAAAATTGTCCAGCTGATGTGCTGACAAGCTAAGTACCAGAAGCAGCTTGAGTTGTTCTATATTTGAAGAATCACACAAAACCTTGAGTGTAAGCTTTATCTTCTAATAGTACAGATACAGCTATAACTTCTTGAGTGATAGCTGTACCTATCTGGGAAGGCAGGAAGGCTTTGCAGAGGGGTCAGGCTGGATCCATGGGCCAAGGACAGTTGTATGAGGTTCACTAAGGCTGAGTCCTGCACTTGGGTCACAATAACCTTAAGCAGCATTGCAGGCTTGGGAAAGACTGGCTAACTATGTGCCCAGTGGAAAAGGACTTGGAAGTGCTGGTCAGCAGTGGCTGAACATGAGCCAGTGTGTGTCCAGGTGGCCAAGAAGCCCAAAGGTATCCTGGCTTGTAGCAAAACGAAAGTGGCCAGCAGGACAAGGGCAGTGATTGTCCCCCTGCACTGGGCACTGGTGAGGCCACACCTTGAATCCTGTGTCCACGTCTGGCCCCCTCAGTTCAGGAAGAACACTGAGGTGCTGGAGTATGCCCAGAGAAGGGCAGCAGAGCTGGTGAAAAGTTTAAAGAATAAGTCGTATGACAGATGGCTGAGGAAGATGGGGGTGTTTAGCCTGGAGAAAAGGAGAATCAGGGATGACCTTATTACTCTGTACAACTCCCTGAAAGGAGGGTGTAGCCAGGTAGGGGCTGGCCTCCTCCCAAGCAACAAGCTGCAGGACAAGAGGACATAACCTCAAGCTGTGCCAGGGGAGGTTCAGGTTGGACATCAGTCAGAATTTCTTAATGGAAAGTGTTGATAAGCATTGGAATGGAGTGCCCAGTGAGGTGGTGGAGTCACCACCCCGAGAGATGTTCAAGAAACAACACGTATGTGGCACTTAGTGCTATGGTCTAGTTCACAAGATAGTGATAGGTCAAAGGTTGGACTTGATGATTTTGGAGGTCTTTTCCAACCCAAGTGATTCCATGATTCTCATATTCACTCTTTAGTATGCAGGAAGGAATTAGAACATTCTGAACTAAATGACTAAGATTATGCTGATAAAACCCTAATGACCATACCACTCATTTTATGGGGATTATGCCAATCAAAAATAAAAGCTAATATTTAAGAAATCTGAGGTATATGTGTACATGAGAACAGAAGTATAGTTTTCTGCATGGGAAATGAATCATCTATTTATACAAGCTTTATGATACTCTATTGAATTGGTAGAACACTGGTATAACAAGTCAGGCAACTATTTACAGGTTGTTTCTGTATATAGAAATCTATCACATCTATTACACTGCCAAATAACATGCTTAGAATTCTATTAAAAAAAAAAGAAAAACACTGCAAAGAAAATAATTTGACTTCTAGGACACCTGTTCACAAAATTACTTTGAAACAATTATTTCTAAACATCCTTCTGCTGATTTTTTTTTTTTAATCTTGTATATACGTGTTTGCCCTTTAAGCACATCTTTAATATTTGGTTCTTCCCAGCATCTTCCTCACACAAAAGTATTTTAGGTGATGTTTCAATTCAAGTGAGCTAAACTATAAAAGGTAATACTGTCCCTTGAACAAGAAAATTAAGAAATACAGATCTGAGTTCAAAATTCAATTATTTTAAGCACACACCAGCAAACCAGAGGAACGTGTTCCTTGCATATATGTTTATAGGCTTTATCAGAGTATCTTTATACCAATTATTTCATGGAAAACAACCTATTAAGTATGCAATGTGAATAGTATCTTAAATTATGTATTCCTCATTGCAATTTCAGTGTGTAGAGCCACTGACTGACTGACTACATAATTAACATTACCTACAAGAAAGAAGAACCTCTCCCACTAAAACTTGCAGTACTTTACCGCAGAAACAAGATACAGGTGAACACATGCTTTAGACTAATCCTTTTTATAATCACAGTGAAGTAACAGTGAAGTGTCACAACATCTCTTGAAAGGAACTGAAAGTGACACTTCACTGTTACAAATACTAGTTCTTAAAAATGAGTTACAGTAACTTACCACAGAGTTCTGCCTCTGGGCCTCTCGGCAAAAGGCTGAAGCTTCGACCAACAGTAGCACTAAAATGTGAAATGAAAGAAAATTAAAAGCAAGAATTGTTATTCCCATAGATCAATCAAAGCAAGAGGGTTGAAGGCATATGGTTTGAGGAACTACAGCTCCTCTTAAAATAAATAACCTGTCCAACAGTTTTATGTCTCCATGACAGCAGCACTGTAAAGATTACTCAAGGGATACTCAGAGCTTTTGTTAGACAATAATATATACTAAATGTTATAAAAGTCCAGCAAGGAAAGTCCTTTAAGATTTTAAGAACAAAGACTCGATTACTAAATTTGTCCTTTTCATTAAATACTTTTTTTTCAATAAGGTAACAGTGGATTAGAATAAGTAGATCAAAATCAGTGGCTCCCAATGCTATTTAGGCTCAGCAAACCTGTGCACAGCTAAAGGATGCCTAAGAAAAGTCCATGAAATCAGTATCCCACAATGGTCCAGCATATCTCAGTATAAGCAATAACAACACCTTGAAACCAACAATCACAAAATTGCACTTTACTGTAGCCCAGAGGTATTTCAAACCTTCCTATATGCAAACCAAGAGCTCTCCAGTCAGCTGCCCTCCACTTCTGTATCACAACAGCTACTCACACTCAGCATTCCCCGTGCCTTGGAGGCACCATTCATGCTCTGCATATCCACAGGCAGTGGCTCTGAACACAGGCAGGCACACAGCAATCATGCTAATTCCTGGAATAATTGTACATATGCTAATCACCTGCCATGAGGAATTTATAACAACCCTTCTGGATAGGGGAAGTACCAGAAGCAAACTGCCACAACTGGAACTAATTCAGCTTCCTCCTAACTGTGCTTTTGATAAAGCACTGAGTGAATGTGCACTTGATCCATCTACAAGATGGAATGCATCTACAGGAGAGTCTTCATTCAACCACAGGACAAAGTACAAAGCAAATTATCCAAATCACCAAAGACTATTCCTTAAACAGAAGCTTGGATCCAGCAACCGTGCCCCAGAATTCCTCTACTCATAAATCCTTCAAACACTTAATGATGCCCTTTCAAAATGTCTGAGCAACAGAATCTCATCTAAAGCAATATTAAAGATAAACTAAAGAAATCAAACTGAATCACAGAGTTGATGGAAAAGACCTTTAAGGTTATAAAAAACCACCACAATTCTACTTCCTGTCTACTTGCTTGCACAAGCCGTACCACACCTTCAAATAGCATGCTAGGAGGGGCCAGTATTAATCTTTACCTAACTGATATAAGATCAGAAGTAATTTTCTTGGGTTTAACAGGAACTGATATCTACAAATACTACGCTGATCATATGTTGCTTATGTTGGAAGAGCATCCTGACTTTCACAGGAAATAAACAGGAAGAAATAGAGGGTATCTTACTCCTTAACTTTGTCCTTGAAGGTATTTCCTTCAGGAAATCATGTAATGACAGCATTTGTTCCTAAATCAAACTAAGGTTAAAAAAAAAAAATTAAACTCGACCCCAGATATGTGCAGAGTTCAGATTTTAGTTTTATTACCTCTAACACTATGGCTTCCCTTTAGCATTCCATTCTGGAGAAACATTCAGCATAAAAGAGGGCTGTACAAACACTCTGGTACCAACTCTGCCACACTGGAATTCTGGCAGATGACATTTAACAATAGCTTAGTTACTCAGCCTACCAGAAATAGATTTTTGCTTTTGACAGCTGAACTGAAATTTGTCTAATAGTCATCAATAATGAACCTGTATAGATTAATTACAAGATATTTAGCACAAACATACTTGTTACAAAACTGCATTCTTCCTAACACCACAAGAGATAAACAAAAGGCCTCTGTGTCCCACTCCTTGAACATCTTTCCTGCCTTTTTTTTCTTTTAATGCTTGTTGGTTCCCTGCATGCACTTTGAAACATCTTACCTCTGTGATTACACACATAGAAAGTTAAAATTTAAAGCTCCAACTGAAAATAAGAATAGCTGGAATTAAGTTTGACTATATTTACTTTTACCAAACAAACTTCCTGTGCCACCACAGAAATATCTTTAACTCGAACCTTCAGGGGCATAACCCTCCAGGAAAATAAATGCAAGTACTGGAGGCGGGGCAATACACATTATTTTGAGAATACTTAATATACTTTGAAGACAGGAGTATGTAAGCAAAAGTAAAGAGGTTACACATTTTAAAACTTTTCCCTAGTGGAAGAGTAAGTTATGACAACGTGAACGTTATCTGAGGTTTGTTTTGTATATATTTTGCAACTACAGTGAAGAAAGAAAACAACCACCCACTCAACCAGCAGCTCAGAAAGAACGGCATGTGGTTTTCAGGAACGATGCTGACTCTCGACAGCCTCCTCTGTCAGAGGTGAGAGTGCTTTTCAGAGAGGCGCTTACACCGCCACAGAGATCGGCACTGCGGACTCAAACCTTCAGGCCTACAGCTCTAAGTTCACCGAGTTCCACTACCTGCGGGACGGCGGATAGGGCAGCGATTCCTCGATCCCGCAGCAGCAGCTGGCAGCGCGCTCCGTGTCCCGGCTCAGGAAGCGGGGCCGCACCTGCGGGGACGCTTCACGCGAGGAGAGGCTGGGACAGCAGCCGCCCGCAGCCCTGCCCTGCCCTGCAGCCCCAGCCCCTGTCCCAGTCCCGCACGGGTCCCGCTGGACAAGGCGGAGGAGCCGAGACCAGTCCCCGCGGGACACGGCGCCCATCCGCAGGACTGGCCCCGGCTGCACGGCCAGACCCCACCCTCACCTGCAGCGCGGCGCCTCCGGACCCCCGACCCGCGGCGGCCACACCCGCGCAGCCGGACNGCGCTGGCGCGGCTCCTCCACCGCAGCCCTGCCGGCCTGAGGACAGCTCTCCGGAGAGAAGCGATAGGCGGCCTCCGCGGCCGGGGATGGCCGGGAACCGAGGTAGCCGGGGTGCCGCTCCGTGCGGGGCAGCGGGGCCGCTTCCAGGGGCTTCTTGGAATGCGCTGCTCGGGGAGGTTGGGGAATCATCGACGCTGGAGGTGTTGAAGGGTTGACCGGACGTGGCATTTAGTGCCATGCTCTGTTTGACGTGGTGGGATTCGGTCGTAGGTTGAACGCGATAGTCTCAGAGGCCTTTTCCAACCTAATTCGCTCTGATTCCCACGGGGTGTGGCCGCCGCTCGCCTCCGCGGGGCCGCTCCGCTGGCGTGAGGGAGGCGGGGGGAGGCTCCGGCATCGCGGGGCGTAGCGAAGGACCGGTTTGTTCGTGCGGAAACAGCCCTAGGCTCGTTTGGGCAATACGGGTTTCATTTATTTTGCTTCTCAACTTGTGTTTGCTCCGTACTTAGGGTTTACGTTCAGTCTAGTGCTCTGTTCGTGTTTTCAGCAGTAATCGTGAGCTTCTGTTGAATGTACTTCAGATACTCGCTTGAAATGGCGTTTTGTCTTATGCGGGTTTTTTAGCATTTTAAAATCTTCTCTTTGCTCGAAATCTGAAATATAACCGGTGACACAGACAAGAAAAACCTTTTTTAACTCGGAGTGATAATGTTCATTAATGCCTGTCTTATGATCCTACAGGTGCTTAGAAAAGGCCTTCAGAGGGGGGTTGTCCTTTCAACAGGGTCCTTTTTGGTTTATGAAGCTCATAAGCTGATTTTTGGCTTTGCTGAGGTTCATGCAAGCTTCAAAGGTAATATTTTCAAATTTTGAAGCACGTTGTTATTCTGATGTGAAACTTTTAACTTTTAGCGCCAGAATTATAGCGGAAAATGGTGTCATGCTTTTGATTTTTTCCATTAAGTCTTCACACAGTATCATTTAATGATAGGATGCTTTTGAACTGGTTATGGGTAGTCTGGTAGCACTTCAACAAGTGAATTATTTCAAGTGTCACTGAAAGCAGACCTAGTAGGTCATCCTGTCAGGGATAGAACACGTGCACAAGGTGGATGATAACTGATTTGCTGCCCAGTCTTTAAATAACTCTTATTTGAAAAGATATGGGTCTGTTAGGAATGCAGACCAAAACCTCATCTATTTCTAGAAATTTTAACTAGTTCAGGTTTTCAGTGTGAACACTATGAGTCCTGTTTAATCTAGTTGAGCAACACCAAAATAGCGCTTCATACAAAATTGAGAAATGTCTTCTATTTCTGTAACACTAAAAAGGGGTAAGCAAAGCCTTGCTTCACTTACCAGAAAACAATTGAACAAGTGGTAAAATGTCTTTTCATATCCTTTCAATAAGGATAGTTTCACTGCAGGAAGGACAGTAACAACATCTTAAAAGGGGATATTGTTGCAGACTTAGAACTTGTCTGTATAAATAAGGATTTTCAGTCAGCCTGACTGAATGGAGAATGAGCCTAAACTGGATGTGTGCTCACTGCGTCATTGAGGTAGTAGGCAGTTCAGGTAACCTGTTTCTCTCTGTCTCAAAAAGAGGAACATCTTAGATGTTTAAGCAGATAGAAATAAAAATTCTGACAATAAATTTTTGAATGGATAAGGAGCTGTTTCATGTGCTATAGCAGAAGGAGCATCAGTGGGTAGATGTGAAATAGCTACTCAGTACACAAATAAGAAATAATAATGAGGAATAAAGAATTCATCATTTCTCTTGAGGAACATAAATAACACCGCTTAGTTGCCTTTGGTCTTTTCACTGCTCCCACGTGAATCTGACATTTACACTGCCAAGAAAAGCAATGCCAGTGGGCTTTCTATACAAGAAATGTAATAAATATGGTGAAAATAAGGGTAAAATAGAAATACCTGGAAAATACTCTAAAGTAATAAAAGTATAATTACTTGCATAAAACAGCTTGGGGGAAATGCATTCAGAAGTTTTGAGTTCTGGTCATGTAGCCATTAGATACATTAGTAGTGTTCAGGTCAGCAAGCAAACAACAGTTCAGTGAAGATAATGCTGAAGATGTACCACAAAGCTCATTTTGGACACTAAAATCCAAAGTCCACATAGTTTGTTATCTTATCTTTGAAAGGGTTGAAAGAAGACATTTAGAGACAGTGAGGTTAAAAATTATCTAGAATGCACAGATTTATAATCTAGGATCTTTTTAAGCTGGACGAGAGGCTTTTGTGTTCAGTAGACTTCAATGTTTTGCTTCTTCTGTAAAGAAAAAGTGCTGCCTTTAAACGTGGCTACCATATTTAGCAGGCAACTTGATAAAGGAAACCTTATAAACATGAGTAATTTTTATGAAAGGGGTTAGACCTTATGTTTTGACTTCTAAGTTTGATCATGAACCCAAAAGTAATACCAAAGAGACAATAAGCATAGGTAAAAAGTCTGTAAAAAATTAGACAAGGTTTTTGACGTAAAAAGTAATTTTTTAATGCTTTAATGTGTGCAGAAGAGTAAACTTGATGTTTGTTCTTCTCCTGTACAGTTACATACATCAACAAAATTACCTATCTGCTTCCCTTTGGATATTTTTCCTTCTAATTCCATCTTTTCTCATGCTATAATACTCTATAGTGTGGTGTTTGATAGTCCTCTTTCCTGTATTCTGTTCCGAGTATTATATTTATTAATATGTTTTTATATTCATCCAGTTGTGGAAATTATATTCCCCCACCACTGTTGTGTTTCAGAGTATTTTCTAGAAAAATAAAGTACTTTAAAAATAACGGTACTTAGTTCATAAATTGATACTCTAGAAAGCCAGTTCTGATTTTCAAAATTATTTTTGCTTTTAGTATCTTGAACACACAAGAGTTTAAGTAGATTAATTGTATTTTTCTGGGTTTGTATTTGGGGAAAATCCTAAGGACTTCAGTCTGAAAACCTTTAAGCAATGCTTTGTTTTGGCTTGTGTGTAAATAATGGGACCTACTCAAACTGCAGTAATATTCTGGCAAAACTGGAGCCATATTGAGAATGAATAATATTTTTAAAAGATGGGGGGTTTTTTATTGTTATTGTAAGATTTAAATTCTCTAGATATACTAATGAAGGGGTTTTGTTACTCTCAGCTCTATTGTACTTCCCCTTCTGGTCCATTTTCCATACATTTGTTTTCTTTTCTGCCATTTTCACAAGTTAAAAAATAACTTATTTGCAGTAGTCTGATGCACTGAGAAAGACACCTTGGGCTGTTAAATCTGTTCAGCATCCAAAGTTGTCTTGCTGAAAGCTGTTGGAGTTTCACTGGAGAGGCACTGATTGTCATCCTCCTTGTGCATTGTACATGTTGCTTGCTCAGTCCTGCTGTGCTTGTAAGTTGTTCGAAATGATGGCCTAAGAATGAGCTACATCATTTTCAGCTAGATTGTCCTGCTCTAAAGTGTTTTGGTGGTAATGTCCTGATTAACTATAATTTGTTCTTCTGTTTCCACAATTTTAATTCCTTCGTAAGTGGAAGATGTGATAGAACAAGCTGACTACCTGTATGGGAGTGGAGAAACTGAAAAGCTGTATCAGTTGCTGGTTCAGCATAAAAATAGGTACTTCACTGCCTTGTGAAACTACTGTGGCTTCTGTTCTGTGCTCTTCTGTATCAGTTTTTCAACTAATACTCTCACTGTGGAATGCTGGAGAACCTATTTTTCACCCTTACGAAGTAGGAAAGAAGGACTTGTGATCTTTTTCCTCCTAATGCAAAAATGAAGGAAGAAAGAACTGGTAGTTGTAGAAGGTGAGGGTTAGCCCTCAAGTTTTTCAATCCTGCTTGTTTGTTTTGTTACTCTAAAAATCCCTTTAACTATATTGCAAAAATTCTGAAAGACTCAAAAGTCTCTATTAAATTAGTAAGCCAGAATTAAAATGGTAATCTAAAGTATAACGAAGTTATAGCATAACTTTGTATGTTAACAAAATAAAACTTAAGATCCTTTAGCTTTGACTATTACCTACCATACACCATTTGATGTGGTGATATAAGTAAATATATAAATGTACAGATTTATATGCTGGTGGTATGGATCATCTGTGTTTTTTCACTGTTTTTCTAGGAAGAATTTAATAATTTAAGTACAGTTAGAGGAAAAAAGATGCGTAATATTTAAGTATGCCAAGTAAATATCAATACAAATTAGCAGAGTGCTGGAAAAAATACCATCTAGCTAAGAACAGAGTAGCCCTCCTTTTCCTTCTGGTGTTTTGAGTGATACCATTGGGGTTTCTAAATCTGTATCTTTTTTTTTTGAGAAAATAAAGACCTTTCCTGCAGATGCATTTGCTTTGCAGACCAGAATGGCAGAACAAAGGTATTGTCAGACAGTCTATAATGGTGGGCTTTCGTTTGCTGTTTGGTACCTTGGGGTACCATAGCATAGCATGACAGATGATTCACTGTTGACTTATCACCCACTTGAGATATACTTTGAAAGACTCTTTTAAGACCTTTGCTTTGTTTCTGATTGCTTTAAAACATCGATGTTTCTGTTCCTAACTAGTGACGATGCAGAGTTGTTATGGCGGCTGGCACGGTCATCACGGGATCTGGCTCAGCTTGGTAGTACTTCTGCAGAGAAGAAGAGACAACTGACATATGACTCCCTTGAGTATGCAAAAAAAGCACTTGAAAAAAATGAATCAAATTCTGCAGCACACAAGGTGAGCTGTGCAAAATCTTATTCATTGATTTCTGCTTATAGAACACAGAAAAAATGTTGTGCTGTTTTAGCAAACTTCAGCATAATTTATCTTTTCATTTGAGAATGAATGAGACTTCTAGTTCTTCCTAACATTTGTGGAAAATCTGAGTTCAGACTTTTTCAGGTAAACTTCCTCTAGGGAAACAGAAACTGATTTAGTGTGTGCAGGACAATGGAAAGAGGTGACTGGTCAGGGTGATTACAGCTGATGTAATCAGCTCCTCCTGCCCTGATGTACCCTTAAAAATGTTGTACGTCCCACATTCCGCATGCTGTTCCTGTGCTTTGTAGAGTTTCACTGGAAATATTTCAGGCCCTGGCCCCATTCTGCCCTTTTTTTTTTTTGGTGCTGCTTTTCTCACAGGCAAAGAGGTAGCAAAATGTAGTCACATGGTATCTTGGATCAGAAGAGGACATTTATTCCCTTACACATGCAAACCAGCAGCTTGCTCTGATGTTGATTGAGCTGTTCACAACAAATACTTCAAGCTTGTTGTCATCTGTGGTGGTGGCAGCTGTTGTGGTTACAAGTTTTTTAAAATGTACTATTAATATAGTGCTATGTTAAATGTTTCATTTTTGTTGTTTGAATTACAGTGGTATGGAATTTGCCTCAGTGATGTTGGAGACTATGAGGGAATCAAGACTAAAATTGGAAATGCTGTTGTCATCAAAGAGCATTTCCAGGTAATGCAGTTTTTTGCATAGGACAAGATTAATGTGTCCAATATGTAGATTGTGTGACAGCTGGTTACTAATTTTTGGTGAAATAACTAAAGTGTACTTCTGTTCAGACTTCCTAGTAGCACTTTGGTTTTTGAGTTACTGTGACTTACGCTCCAGAAATGCCCCAGAAGCAAGGAGTACAAATTCTCTCCTGCAATAAACTAAGTTGTTTTAGAAGGGAGTCTTGAAATAGCTGAAGTGCTTTAGACACCTCTTAGGACTAGATCAAATGTAACTGTGATATTGAGAAATGGCTGTGTGGCTGTCCTTTTAACTGTGGATTATGTAACAGTAAAGGACAAATACTGGAGAAGATAAAGGACTATGAATTTTATATCACCAGAGATTATATCAAAATCTGAACACGCCAAGTCTCAAATGCAACTGTTAATAACCTGCTAAAGAGAAGTGCTTAGATGTCTGTCAGTGTCATCAGATTTTTAGTGGTGAGCTGTTTTAATTGTGCACTGAATAACTAGGGTATTGCCTTGAAATTCTACACACTATCAGTCTGGTTTAATTAACAGTAGGATAAGAAGTCTATTTTAAAATATATTTTAATCCACGTGTCAGAACAATTTCTTTACATATTGTGTTGTTTTTCTCTCCTCTCACCAGAGAGCCATTGAACTGAATCCAAAAGATGCTACAACAATTCATCTTATAGGGATTTGGTAAGATGTATTTTCAAACTAAAGTTAGCACATGGCAAAGAAAAATGCTAGCGTATGAGAGACCTTGCACGAATTGCAGAACTGCTTGGAATAATTTAAAATGTGCTTGTAATTGATGCAAGCATGAAAACATATTGAACAGATATAAGACATCATGCCTTGAAAAGATCTAGCTGTTAATTCTTATGCAGTTCAAAAAGATGAAAAAACCCTGTTCATTTAATTTATTTGTATGGAACTATTAAAAAATCATTTTGCAGTCATTAAGTTTGCTACCTAGAATCCAAAGTGGGCACCAGTGATAGTGAGTAGTGCTCATTTTGTTCTGGAGTAGGTGAATCAAGTCAAAACTCAACACTGAATTTACATTAAATTTCAGTGAGCAACTTAATACAATCTGTGAAAAGCTATCAAAAGTGAAATGTGTTCCTACAATAATTCTGTTATTATCTGTGATGATACAGTATTTTAAAAGTTACATTAAATAAAGGGAGCTTATGTATTAAGCAAAAATCATTGAAATTTAATTTACTTCTCAGTGAAAATGGTACTAAGAATTACTGTAACATAGCAGGCAGATGGACTGGAAATAGAACTTTCCATACTAACCCAGGGTATTCTGTGCAAGTGGTGTGATGGAAAGCAGTATGGTTTATGTGTTAGTGAGAGACTCGAGACAGCACTTTTGGTTGTTTGAAAAAGACCAAAGGTGTTACATTGTTTTACAGGAGATCACTAAGATTGAGAGATTGCAAATAAAGAAAGGCAATGTATCTTCAACTTAAAAATATACTAAAAACCATAGTCAGTTTCTCTGTGGTTTTTTTTTGACTCCTGAGTATCAGAGAAAATGACAGTCTACTGCTCCAGAGTTTTTTACTAGTTTAGAAACTGTTTTTTTGGCATCCACCATTCATTCCCACATGATCTAATAATTGCAGTAGTCCAGATTTCTAAGCATAAATATATGCTACCAACTGACTCAGACTCAGGGTCCATTGTGAGAGAGGAAGTTTGTTCTGGAAAGTACTTAAGACATTGTTCCCAAGGAAAATTAGAAAAGATGTTCAGAAATGTGAGATTTATACTGCTTTTGGCTCTAAAATACTCCCATGTTGTATATTTAAGTGTATTAATTACTGAATTCTAGAGCCATCTTGATCTGAAATTGGCACTTAGTATCAGCCAATTCTTCAGTTTTTTCTCCTTTCTCTTGCTAATCTGTCCTGGACTGAATCTCTTTCTGATAAGGCACATCTAGTTACCAAATTTCAACTCAGACTGTGTATTCCATGTCTTGCCCCCCTCTCCTCCAAACATTTAAAGTTATTAATTTTTCACCTCCTCTAGAATGCTCTATTTTCCACAGTGAATAGTAATTGCAATCTCATCGTGGGATGCTATTAAAGTGAATGTTTACACCCAGAATGTTCTGTGCACTTGAAATACATCAGTAAAAATGTTTAATCCTTCCAGGACCAATAAGATAGGTGACTGATTGATTACCTGTGTTATTTAGTAGATAGAAAACCAGCATAGCATGGCTTAGCCTAGAACACAGTGGTTTGATTCTTGAATTTATTTTCATTCTTATAGATCAGAGTCTCAGGAATGTACTGCAGATCTACTTTATATTAATAATTGAGAAAAGCAAAGTAGTGTTGAGGTAAGGCAATGACATTACTCAGTTGTGCTGTTTTTGCAAATACATTAGAACAAAATACATATGAATCATTAAAATTATTCAAGCTCAAAATGTGTCTCATGCTTAGTAATTGTCCCAGTTTTAGCTAATGTAGTTAGTTCCCAGTAAAACACACACCAAAACTTCTTTAGTAGCAGCTTCAGACATCTTGCTGCTTTCATGTACAGATGTAAGAACATGCTTATAGAGCTTGCAGTGTGTCTGCAGTTTTGACTCTTGGAATCAACAATTATGACATCCAGTTTTTATGTCAAAGAACAATGATGAGACTGGCTGAAAAACAAGAGAAATGCAAAGGGTAGATATAAATGTTTCTTTTTGCTTCAGGTGTTACTCCTTTGCTGAGATGCCATGGTACCAAAGGAAAATAGCTGCAACGCTGTTTGCCACACCACCAACCTCCACATTTCAAGAGGTACAGTATGAAAATATTTCACAGATGATTATTCCTCCCACAAAGCTGATGATAAACTTTTTACTTATTTTCTTGACAAAGCTGACCTCTGCTTATGGAATAATCATGGAGTTGTCTTACAACTGTCAGTAATAAAACAAGAATATAACAGGACAGTGAGGGATATCTAAAAACATAAAAACTTTTATTTTTCTTCAGCTTTATTATGATGATGAAACATCATCCTATGACACAGAAAAAAAAAAAAAACAACCAAAGAAACAATTAGCACACATAGAATAGTGAAAATTATTTCATGTCGTTTGTGCATTAGAAAAAAATAAGCTGTATGTAACTTAGTTTGTATTTACTGTCATGCTCTGTTGAAGATAACTGTCTCTACTAGTCCAGTGCTGATGATTTATATGGTGGTGTTATGCCATGCACTTGTTTGGTAGTTCTAATAGAATTTGTCCTGTTATTTTAAATGCAAAAAGCAACAGCTTGCTGTATTATTTAAGATGAACAAATGTTAAATCTTAGTCTTTTATTCTCTAACCACATATGGTGTGGGGCTTTTTTCAGTTTAAAGTACTTTTGTTTGTCTTTTCTATGAAGATTCCTGCTGTCATACACCCTAAAACATACTATCCAGATGTTTATTGTTTAAAATAGTGTGTCTAAAACAGCGTTTGTCTAAACCAGTGTGTATCTTATTTAAACACCCGTACATATATAGAAACTTGACAATAAAATTGGTAATAGAAAAGTTTGCTGCAGCTGTTTTAATCTTTGTTTGTTTAGAGCAACCAGTAACTGTTTTGTTCTCTTGAAGTGCGGGGGCAGGAGTCACTAGAAAGTAATTGTAGAAGGCTGCTTGCTATTACACAGACAGCAATTTAAGAGCCAATTGAAAAAGAAATAAAACTTTTTAATAGAATGTCAAGCTTGTAAGTTTTGGTAAAAAACCACTCTCAGAAGAATACGAAGTGTGAGCCAGGATTTCAAATACTGCCAGAATCATGCCAGTCCCAGCATTCATTTCTGTACTTAAAAGGCGCTGAAGAAGCAAACTTGTACTGGTAAGACTTCTGCAGTTTCAGTACAAAATCTGTTTTGTAGATACGTCCACAGTTTCAAGTTCTGTGAGAGCTTTTTCTCTCCAGCTAGTACCATTAGGAAAAGATAGGGATGCACTGAAGTTTCGTATGTGCTGGACAGGAAACTAGTTGAAAATGTGTGGATATCATAGATCCACACATTTTCATAGGAACTCCTTCAGGTATGTGCATAAGGGTTTAATTTGACTATTGTGTTGAGTTTATTCTCCACTTTAAAGAATACAACTTTGTCTTTTACAGGCTCTTCGTTACTTCCACATGGCAGAAGAAGGTAATACTTGTGCCTTGTTTTGACTGAAAAATATCTTTTAGGATTGATGACTTTCAGTAATAGTCAAGTTATAAATATCACCTTAATAACTGTAGCCACCAAACCCAAAACAGTAGCATATCAGCTGATAAATGTAGTGGGCCAGTCAGCACACTGCACTATTACATTGGAACATTTTATTAGAGATACTTAAAAGTATGTTACACACCTAGTATATACCACTTACAGTGTAACATGGAGTTTTTTTCAGAGTAAGTATTAAAGTGAAATTTGTACCTTCTCTAGAATAAAGACTCTTCCCCAAGGAATTCAACTGTAGTGCAGGGGGGCAGAAGAAATAAAAAAGGGAATTCTGTGTTACTTTTTCAGAATTTTCTTAGAGTTCAAAAGCCCTCTGTATTCTAAATAGAAAACAGAAAAAGCAGACTTTTTATTATTTCTGAAGGTATTATGATCAAGAGTGCCAATCTGACAGTTAAACTGTCCACGTGATATAAAATAAAAAATGAACATGTTATTTCTTCAGGAGTGAAGCCATAAGCAAAACTGACCAGCTGATACAGGAAGACAGGGGAAGACAGTGTTCTGTGAAAGATTTGTACATAGTTAAATCAGTGACATTTAAAGGAAAAGCTCATAGTGTGTCTTTCCCTGGGTGTCAAGTAATGCAGCTGTGAACTGGAACAGTTAATCCCAAAATTTCATCTCAAAATTTGTCTCCAAAACACTTCCCTATGTTTTGAAACCTCACCTTCATTCCAGCAGCAGAGAGAGCCTGTGCTATAAGTATGAACACTAGGCAAGACTAGCTTTTAATAATGAGTGATGCTTTATAAAAGCAAGCTTTAAGTCTTTCCTTAAAAAATGTTTTGTGTGGATAGAAATAGTTTTGTTTTCTTCTGTGCAGCAAAAACTAAGCCAGTATCTGTGTGTGCTAGGAAATATTTTCCGTTGCCTATACCTGGTAAGCAGGTTGTATTGTGTGTTGTACCTACTAGGTCAGGAAAAGCCCAAAATCTGCAAAGCAAAGCTGTTATGCATTAAGCTCACTGCTTTCCTCTTTGTGAGGAATCTAGTGTTATTTAGTATATTAATTAACAAGCAGCAAGTTAATATAATTGTTTATGAGACCAAAATCTAGCAAGTGAAAGTTTTACGTTGGCTTCCTTCTGATCCAAAGCCAAACTACTCTGTTTTCTGAAACAAGTATCAAAGTGTAGTATATAGTATCAATGTATAGTATGCTGCTAATTCTCACCTAAAGCTTTTCACCTGTCTCTGTTCAGCTGATCCAAATTTCTACAGCAAAAACTTGCTCTTTTTGGGGAAAACATACTTGAAGTTAAACAATAAGAAGATGGCTCTTCTGTGGTTAAGCAAAGCAAAGGAGTATCCTGCACAGACAGAGGAGGACAAACAGGTAGGAAGTTAAGAACTGTAATAGTACAATCATATGTTGTACCCAACACATACGACATCATGGCAGTGAAATGTTTTATAAAATTAACTCAGAGGAAATTATAGTTCAGCACCTGTAATTCAGAATCACATCAACACCAAAAAATTCTAGTATGTTACCAGCCACCTCTGGAAACAGTGGTTGGAAATAATTCTGTTTTATTCATAGTAGAGAAGTATTACCCTTTCTTCTTCATGGTAGTTTCATAGTGCTAACAACAACCCAGCCTTAGAAACTGGCTACTGCAGGCGTCTGCCTGAACTTCAGCCACACAGCTATGTGAGCACAGATGTACTCTCATTTTCATATGTCTGGAACGGGTAAGGTGGGAATCACATTTTGGAATAGCTAACAATCATGTGAACACAAGGAAGAAAAAAAACACAGGTGTACCAACACCTTAACACTGCAGTCCTTCCTAGGCCCCTAGGGAGAGATACAGACAATCTGAGTAAGACAAATTAAGGTAATCTTGGACAGCAAATCTAGCAAAGATGACATGAGTCGCTTAATTACCCTTTGAAACTGCACAGAAGGATTCTGGTTTCAAGGGTGGGCACCTGCTTCCTACATAAACATTTGAAGTACTTCCAGGAGTGGTAATCCATTAGAATTGTTCATACCTGGTAATGCATTCAGTATAAACCAAAGCAGTTGCAGTTACCTCTCATAATCCTGTTAACATCAGGACTAACAAAGCCTTATTTCCAATTCATTTTTCTTATGGTTGATTGACCTCTATTTCATTTAGCAGTGAGCTACAGTTGAGATGCACATTCTGAATGTCCATACAACACTCCGAATGTCCTAATTTTAAGAAATACTTTTGGTAGGATTTTGCATTTCACACCTCAGAAAAAACACTAATGAGGTAGTGTTTCAGAAACCCTCTGTAGATTCTCTACTAAGCCTCAAATTGTTTCTTCCAAAAGTGAGTTCTTTTAGTAACATCTTTCGGTGGAAATAGGAGTGCTACATTCCTCCAGTGTGTTGCAAAAGGTTTAGGAATTTAATAGCCTTAAGGAGTAGTGGTCTCAGGTGTTTATAAATTGGTCAGTACTTCTGATAGTTACTAGTAGATGGAGGCACATGTGAAACCAGTGATCCCAAAAACTTGTCTTTCTTAAGGAGCCATACATAAAGTATGAGTAGGAGTGAATTCTGTGCAGAAGGCAAGTTGTTAAACCACTGATCTGCTTCACCTACTTGTGGCCTCCTGGTACAAACACCTATTTCCTGATCTCTTAGAGGGGAGCTCAGAGGGGAGCTTCCTAATCTCAGAGCTACTGAACTGAGAAAGGTGGCATTCTCCCCATTCTCTGGTTGGATGTATAAAATGCAAAATTCATTGGGAACTAGACTTGCTTGTCCACTGTAAGGGAAACTGGCCTGTGCAAAGACATTTGAATTCTTGTCACAGCATAACTAGGCTTTCTGAACATTTGTTACTGCAGATAGTCAGAGGTATCTGGCTTACATTGTCTGCATGGCTTTCTATGTCAATACGAGAAGTTTGTTGGGTTGGAGGTTCTTTTGTGGTCTAAGGAGGGAGGAGAGGGTGTTGAGAACTTTTTGCTGTTTTGTTTGGTTCGTTGTTGGGGGGTGTTTTAATATGAATGTTAGAGATCATACTAAAGTTACTGTTATCAGGTTTTAAGCAGAAACCTTAGGCAAACAGAGCCTCACAAATGGTCTCACACTTCCTAGTTGCTACCCAGAGTGTTGAAAACCCTAGGTTGGTTGGGTATGGTCAGAGGTAGGACAGCTTCCTGCATGCTACTATTGGACTGCAGCAAATCAAGGGCTAGTATCTGTATTCAACACAAATAATTTATATAGTAAGTGAATTACACTGAAGATACTGGCTTAAGTGTTTTATTCCTATTCATGTTTCAAGTATTGAATATCTTGAACTACAGAAGAAAAATGACTACTCCTAGGAGTGTTCTGAATTCACACAACTGCAGTGGAACATTTGGGTGCTGGTGAGGGAAGTTTTGCTAAAAGAGCCTGTAACTACCTGGCACTGTTATGTTACATTTATTTCTTTCAGGTACAGAAAGAAGCTTTGGAGCTGCTTAATTCTATATAAGAAGAAACAAGATAATGGGAATTCAGTGCCTCAGGTTTGAGCAGCATAGGAAAAGGCCCCAAATACTACTTTGGTTTATTGAAGCTGTTACTAAAAGTACAGCCCAGACCTTCTATCTCCCTCTAATTTCTATTAAACTCTGAACTGGAAGATCTGTTTCATTATGTGATCCTGTCCGTTGATTTACATGGGAATGACGGGGGCTTCATTCACAAGCAGGGTCTGTAGTTAGACAGAAAAGGCTGGGAGAGTGAATGCATTGGTTTTTAATTAAGTTTTTTACACTTTTAAACTACATGTTATTTATGAGGACTAATAAGAAACATGACTAGCATGAGTTTAAAGAAAGGAGGGACAGGGTCATGACATAATTATAATCCTGCAATTTTTTCTACAGTGTTTTCCCGTGAGGTTCAATGGCCTTCAAGAGTAATAGATGCTCCTAGAGATTTATCATTAAGGCTGCACCATCCTAATTTCAATACTCTTAAATGCTAAATGTTTGACTTTGGAGGTATTGTGGTTTAAAATAAAAAATGAAGGAAAAAAACCAGTAGGGAACATCTAAGAAAATCCTTTTATGGGTGATACCAGCATGGGCAGTGAGAAGCTTTCTGATGATTTAGTGGCTGTAAATGTTTGCTGGGCACAGACACTTTACCCTAGACTGGGACCACAGGAGAAATACACACTCCCAGTACATTAGAAAGGAAGCATGTGGATTTCTGTTTGTAGACATTCAAATTTCTTCTTGGTCTTTCTACTATGTTGGCAGGAAGTTTCACCAGAAATACAAAGTAACCGAAGTAGGGTGTCCAACAAAACAATATATTCCAACTACCCAAGAGAAAAATACAGCAGTCTAGAAAAAAATTGATTAGAAATACCTAATGTTTGCTTTACTAGGAAAGCGTACTGCAATCTGTAGGAGGAAGATGAAGAACAGCATAAATTGCTGTTGCATAACAAACCAAGCCTGAGCTAAGTCAGTAGCAAAAATTCACAGCTGAGAGAGAATCTGGGGCTTAAAGCCTGATGTCACAAAACTACAGTTAAAACAGGGCTTTCTGAACTACCATAAAGTAATTATTATTTTTCTATTAGTAAAGCATCAAAAATTGAGTTCTCAGTGTTGCAGTGTCTCAGGGTGGATGATACAGTGTTTGAGAGAGAATTTTCTGCAGTCATATGAAAATTCTGCCATACACAGTTAGCTTCTGTTAGCTTTGTGACAGAGGCACATTTACTTAGGTGCCTTGTGCAGCAGCAGGGAAAGGAAGAATATCCAGGTACTGAGTGGCAGCTGTGCCTTGCGTAGTGAAAAGCAGCTCAGCTGCAGTAAGAAAAGAACCAACAAAATCCATGAACTACACACCAGCCTCCTTCAAGTAGTATTACCTCACTGGCTCCCTAGTCTGACCTCCAGCCATGGCTCCCTTCCCTCTTTGCTGTGTTACTTACTCCCCCCAAATACAGGTAAAATATGTGGAATTCAGATGGAAGAGAAAACATACATTACAACATAGTCTTACTGAAATTCCCAGAAAGTTCAAGCAGAGTACACACATGCACACAGGTATATTAATTTTGCTTTTTTTTTCCCCTGTAGCCAGGAGGACTTAAGTCTGTGACCAATTCATAGTCCAATTCATGTTAGTCATACACACGTACAGAAAGCTACTGGGTTTGGGTTTTCCTTGCTTACTGATCCTTACCCCCAGGAAAAACTACTGCACTTATGAGACAGCTAAAGTTACCAAAACAATGAAACAACTACATTCTTGTGATGTGCTGTCTTTTTTATTATTTTGTTCAGTTACTCACAGAGTCACAAAATTCAGCAGTTGGTAGTGGGTCACCAAGTCATTCATTAGTGCAAATTCATTAACTGTGACATTTAGCCCTCCCTTTAGGCAAGTGACGCACGCTCCTGGTGCCTGGCATTTGACCTTCTTGGTTTGTTTTCTTAAACTTCCTCCATTCTAATCAGCATAAGTGATAATTTAAGTGGATTTGCACTTCAAATGAATTCAGTGCTATATAAAAATGGTTTTGCAGAAGATATTTGGTGGTGTATGAAAAACCCTCAAAGTGGTGGCAATTTTAGAAGCTCTTACAGAAAAGTTCATGTAAGACAGCAGTCTGTTGGGCCCGCTGCACCACTGCTGTGACCAGAGCTCTGTACAGCTACAGCTCCAGTGTAAGCTCTGCATATTGAATACAAAGCCTTGAGACAATCCAATATGTAGAAAAATAAATTTCTGGCAGAATTCAGCTGCTGTATTGTCAAGATACATGAACAGATATAGCTATTTTTTCCATGTGTACACTTTTAACAGTGCAATATGATATGTTAACACAAGTGTGTTGAATCATATTCTAAAATCATTTTCATGTGTGTACAAAATTCTGTGTAATTTAAATGTAATGGAATTTACAGATAATATTTAAAGCATATTACAAATGGTGATTTAAAACAATTTTACTCTAAAATAAGGAAGCACAGTTTGCTAAAAGTAGCATTTAATATAACTCAGATGAATAAGGTGTTAATTTTAGTACTTTTTTAAACGCATCTTTGCAGTTCAGCAAATATATGCCAATAAAATGCCAATAAAACTAATTTTAAAATGCTTTTATATTATTGTGCACTTAGGACAAACCTGACCTACATAAAAGGATGACAGATTTTAGATGTACTTTATTCAAGTACATCTTAATTCTGTAAGAACTTTAGAGAAATGAGAGTATTTAATACTAAATATTTTTATCTGTGCAAAGCTTAAGTAACTTTCATTTTATTTGAGTTTACTAGATCCAGTATCTGAAACTGAACATGAACACAGAAAGCAGCAAAATTCACATTACCTTTTGTATACCCTTATAGCTCAGTTTACATTAATATAACTACAAAGTTATAAAAAGGACATCATGGATTGAAAAGGGAAAGCAAATAAACAAAACAAAACCAAAAAAAAAAAAAAGCCTGCAACACACCAGACCAAGAAGATAATGGGTAGTATTTTCTCTTTTATTATTTTTTCTTTGAAGATCACCTAACATCCTCGTGGTAATAACCCAAGGTACTATGTAAACAAATTTCAATGCTGCTCAAATGAATTAAAATACTCTGTTCAGCTCCTGCAGTAAGTCAGAACAGTGGCACCAATTCCTTTCAACATTAAATCACATTCATCCCATTGTACATGACTCTTGTGCAAGTAGTAAAGGCTTTATTCATGACCTTGGCTACATCAGTAGGGAGGGATATATCACCTATTTATGTATTTAAAAAATTAAACTGACAGAACAGATTCTGTCATCTCAAATACCAGCAGCATCTTTCTACATATTGAGGATACGTTTGGCCTAAGCCTTTAACACCTTTTAGAACAGCCATGCAGTAAAACAAACTTGGAGATGTTTCTTAAGAGAACACTGAGCAGTTTAAACATTTTTCTGAATGATAAAGCCAAGATAAAGCAAATCCAGGCCCTTTCAAATGGCTGCAACTTTTCATACACTTAAAGCTCTATAAAACTAGAGCCCATTAGTATATATATTTATATTTTTTAATATATATATTTTAAATAAGTCTCTTGTCTGCTTTCAAAATTTATGGAGGGGTTTTTCTGGTCTTTTGAAAGGGCAATAAATAAAAGTAGAAAAGGCTGAACTGTTTTGCATATATTTGTGGAAGAACGGAGAACAATTAAACTTTTAGAGTTCCAGAAAGATCACTGTACAGAACAAAAAGCTTATATACAATTAAGTGTGCAATTTTAGTTGGCTGGGCCTTTTATTATGCAAGAGATCCTTTTTGACTAGAAGCCACTTCTACTCTTGTCCAAATCCCTCAGTTTCTTCAATGGCAAAGAGCAACTTCTCTTTTAGTTGTTCATAGCTTTTATATGGTGGCAAATCCAAACGATTAAAACTGAGCAAAAAGAAAACAGAATTTTGTTAAGGTTATCTAAATCCCATGTAGAACTCTACAGAACTCAACTGTTAAAGTAGAAGTTATAAAAGTTCTGATCTAACAATTAGAAAAAAAGAAATAAAAATCAGCACAATCTCACTGCCTTGACTTTTCTACAAGAAGTAAAAGCAAATTTTCAGAGGAATATTTTAAGAAACAAAAGACTGTTACCAGATAAAAAACCAGAATCATTAAATATTAAAGACAGCCCAAGATACAGGGAACTATAATACTGAGAAAAAAAGATAATATAAAAATGTGATAATTACAGTAACAATTACTATTTCTTATAATAGTAATACTTAGAAAAGGAAATTTTCAGCATGAAGTTTAGTATAATCCCAGTTTGATGCATCTCCAAATTTCAATAACAGCATAAAAAAGCTGAACTTTTCTCCTTCCTACACATGCTTGGATATAGGTGGGTGTTTTTTCTCTCTAAACTTTGCCCTTAAAGGCTTCTGCCAAAACATTTAATTCCATGTCTTCCCCAAAATTATCCTAGACAAGACACGTTAAACTCTTGCAAACATCACTTAAACAAAAATCCAGTGGAGCAAATGTAAAATGGAGGATACCCTTAAGTAGTTTAAAAGTATGATGAATCTTATTGTGAGATGGTGCCAAAGGAAAGTGTGTCTGTCTTGCAGAGTTTTGATGAAAAACTGATCTGTGTACCTGCTGCACCAGTTCAGTATGCACAGGAATGCCAAGCCAGTAATGGCCCATCTGAAGCCTGGTGGGGAAAAGCATCACCATCCTTGGCTAAGCATCCTTGTTTTGAGCATTTGCTGTGATTTCTTCTCATGACTACACATTTTGTCTTTTATAAGGTTACTGCATAGTAACTGTATCTAATAACTGCATGTGCCTACTACTACTCACATGACTTGTTCAGTTATTTAATGTTCTCTAAAATAATTAGGAAAACACCTCTCAGTTCTACGCACGGATGTTCTCGTACTTTTGATAAATCTGGCACCGACAAACTGTTCAGCACAGTAGCAAAATCTAAGAAGAGGGTAACTGGAAAAGTTTTCAATACTGTCATATCAGCACAATCAAACAAAGGTGAATATGGAGACAGAGAATTGATTCAAATTAGATTTCATTTGATTTGGCCAATGCAAGCCTGGAAGAGATAAACCACTAAAAGTACAGAAAGTTTACATGTAACAACTCACCAAGTGTGACTTCTTGGTAACCAGGTTTCCTTACCGACTTTTTCAATGCAGAATTTCTGAGGACCATTACTTCCTGGAAAAGAAGATTTTGAGAAGTGTAATCTGTTCCTTTTAAGTAGCATACATGATGCATACATGAGTAAGACACAACTCAGACACAGCAGAATTCATTAGTTACATGAACATGCTTCTCACAGAAACAAGCTAATTCCAAATAGTTTATAAATGTATTCATGGTATTTATGATATCAAAAGCCCTTCTAGATCCAAGGTGATGAACATGAAGTTCCTCTTATCTGTACGCTTGCAGCACGGTTCATTTGCAAATGAAATAGTGACAATATAAGAACTCTTTTGGTCACCTTTTACTTACCCATAAGTTCAGCAAATCCACCCAGTGGTAATCTGCAAGTGCCAGTGACAAACTGCAGAAGTCGCATGCGAACCTCGTTGTCTGTTTCTTTTACAAACTAGGCACAGAAATTCAAATTACTTAATAAAAAGCTTTAATACAGCTTGACAAAAACAAAGCCCCCTTGAGATGGTTGAAAAAGTGTAATTCCACTTAAAAATTACCACCTTGGTACCACTTTCCATTTCTTGACTTCAGCAAAATTGGGTGGAGGGAGAACAGTGATTTCAAATTATATGCACAGTCATCCACTACAATGTGAAGGCTGGGAACATTTATTCTACACTAAAATATAAATCATGCCTATACTTTTTATGAAGACTACTGCCATTGTTATTAAACACAGCACTAGTCTAGCCACAGACTCTGGGTATTTCAAGACTAAATATTCCATGCATGTGGAAGTCTCAGTGAGAGAAAGCTCATCCTTTACAGCTGCTTCACTTTGTCAGGAGATTCACTGGGAAAGGAGGAGGAAGAGAAGAGAGCAGAGATGGAGAATATCTCAGTAAGAGAGGAGGCATTAATACCTTGCATATGAATGTTGATACTTAAACTTCTGGTTTAGATTCTTTCAGTACCAAGAATCTTAAAAAGATATATCATCAGATCTTACAACAGAAATAAGATAGGAAATAACTGATTTCTATCACTTTCCCAGGGAAACTTAGTCAAAAGCATCTCTAAAATGGTGATTTTTCATAAGATGGGAAGATCCTAGGTCTGACTTCTCATCAGGAAAAGTCACAGGAACTGTGAGCCTGAATAGTGTTTGAGGATTTTTCCTTAGCCAACTCCATTAAAATGTGAGTGAAAATTATGCAGTGCTAGACCGGAACAGTTAATATGACAATAATTAAAAGTATTATGTAGCATTTTTAGATTACAGAATCACAGAATGGTTTGGCTTGAAAGGGACCTTAAAGATCATCTAGTTTCAGCCCTCTGCCATGGCAGTAACACTTTCCACTACACCAGGCCGCTCAGAGCTCCATGCAGCCTGGCCTTGAACACCTCCAGGGATGCAGCCTCCACAGTTTCTGTGGATAATCTATTCCAGTGCCTCTGCACCCTCACAGCAAAGAACTTCCTCCTAATATCTAATCTAAAGCTACCCTCTTTTTGAATCCATTTCCCCTTTTCCTGTCACTACAAGCTCTTGTAAAAAAGTCCCTCTCCGTCTTTCTTGGAGGCTTCCTTCAGGTACTGGAAAGTGAAGATGTACAGGTGTACTACATGTAAGAACATTTAGAACACTGCTCAGAATAAAAAAAAAAA